>BROG01000037.1:1072500-1480000 GCA_030159075.1 Atrina japonica | reverse complement strand
GACCGTTTAGGTGTAAGAGGTATATTTTTGTTTTTTTAGATCAAGAGACGATATTAAATACAACCCGAAACACATTAGTGAGTATTGCCGTAGACAGCTTAAACAAGAAAATCTATTGGACGGATTCTACGTATGACAAAATAGGAAGAGCCAATTTAGATGGAAGTGATTCGAAAACAATAGCGAGTTATGATATGAGTTTCCCGAGAGATATAGCTATCGACTCTACTAACAAGTATGTAATTATTTCACCATTATGTTTATGAGAACTGACACATCATTTAATTACGTTAGATTGTATTATTAATCAGCTCAGTCTATATATTTGTAGTCCTTCAGTATTTGCAATTCGAGCCAGATAAGATAAATCCATATTTATTTAATGAATTACAAAATATAATGATCTTTTAACATGTATATAGCACCCACATACGTCACACAAAATGATAAAATAGAGAAAATAACATGATAATAACGTCAATGTCTTTATGTGTTTTTATTTTGTTTGATGTTATACATAATCCTTTGGTGGAATGGATCCGCCAGATAGAAATAAAAAGCATAGATACCAAAATGACTGCAAAATTTGGATACAATTGAACAAATGCAGACTTCTAAGTAATACAGAAGTATGGTTTTATCTCGTTCCAGTGCTGAATTGAGCTATTTTTATACCCCCTTCGTAAAAGGAGGGGCATATCGCTTTGCCGCTGTCGGTCGGTCGGTGGATTCATTCGTACACCAACAGTTTCCGTTCATTATTTCTGCAGCGGGTGCATATATTAAATTGAAATTTGGCATACAGATGCATCATAAGACTAATTAGGTCAAACAATTATTGACAGAGTTATGCCCCTTGAACTTAGAAAATATTCAATTATTCACAGTTTCCCTTCTATATGTTTGCCACAGATGCACATATTGAAATGTTTGGCATACAGATACAGTGAACAAGAGAATATCTAGTTGAAGTTCTTATTTGATTACCATCAAACAATTTTTGACGGATTTACGCCCCTTAAACTTAGACAATTTCCAATACTTCAAAATTTCTGTTGATGGGTTTTCCAATAATTCAATAATAGTTCCCGTTTATGAAGAGGGGGCATAACGGTTTTACAAACAGCTCTTGTTCATTTAATAACCAAAATAACCCTACAGCCTATAAATGAGTGATCTAAAGTAATAGAAAATAGTATTTAATTGTTTGAAAAATTAGAGGTAGAAGATTAGAAACAATCTACACTCTATTGACAATCTGTAAAATAGATGCAGATATGAACTATTCATAGCATGCACATTTTGTATCTTAATTTCATTTGGATCTCCAGTATAATCCATAACTATGCTATGTATAACGTCCGTGCCTTTTTCATATACATTGAAAATGAATCATTGTTCTAAGTATTATATTAGAAATTCAGAAAGAAATTAAACATCAAAATATTTAATGAACAAGTAGGAATGTAATAAACATATATGCATGTACATTCAAGAGGACTGTGTATGTTTAAGGCATGTTCAATTTTAAAGATTCATTTGTCTCAATATATTAAACGTAAACAATATCAGTAAGTCTACTAAATATTATAAATATGATACCAAAGTTCTAATGCTCAACACGATCGTTTCTGTCAATCAGACTTCATCATGTGAGCTCCGGTATACCGCAATTATTTACAGGACAGACAGGAATTTCAGGAGACTAAATTTGCGGTTAATTTAAATGCCAACAGTCAGCAAATTTGAACATCATCCACTGTTTGTGTGTCCCGTCTTTAAAGAAGATGGAAATTCCCAACTGTTCTTTGGGGGATTCTAGTACCACAGTAGTAGAAGAAATGTGTTTTGCATGTAAAACCAAGATTGTGTTGTGCTATCAAGTATAATGCACAAAGGTGGTTATTATTTAGATATATTACAACAAAATCATAAAGGGTTGACACTGGGATGTAAATGGTTTTTCAGAAACTCGCCAAATAGCGGGGGTTGTTTAAGACCCCACGTACCAGCATGAAGGTTAAACATACTTTAAGTTGATTTGATCTTTTCAAAATATTATTAGTACCAAAGTTATCGTTTTGCAGAGGAGTCCAAAACAAATGCTCAAGACGATCGTTTCTGTCAATAAGACTTCATCAGTTGAACTCGAATTTGCTATCGATATAATTCCGATTCAAAAAATGGTATCAAACGACAAATAACTGTTGTGTATTTATTTGCCGGAAGTCACATAAAAGTCCATTAACACACTGAATTGGTATAAATGCGTAACATAGATTAACATTTGAGGTACGTCTTGTAAAGCCGGTGATGTATCCCTACAAGTAGATGGGTGTCTGAGGAGCGGAGTGGTAAGCGCACCAGTCCTGCTTTTCACCATTGCGACCCATCATCGGATGGTATGCGAGATGTGAAAAGGTATGACGATCGCCAGCTCAGACACGTTGGATTCCCCAGGGTATTCCGGATTCCTCCGTAAAAATGAAGAAGTACTCATTAATAATCGAAACTGAAGTCATAACTAGAGACATGAATTTACAGGGGTCAATTGACCCCTTTTTTACCCTTTCAGTTAGGAATTTTACGTCGCAATGGGCTAACTTTGGTGAAATATAAACTAATTCTGTCTATGGTCAATAGAAAAAAAAAACTTGTGATCCATATAACTTATCATTATTAAACTGACAAAATAGTTTTAATGGAACAGTACTTTAAGTTGTAAACGTTTCCTTTGTATATTAAATGTGAGCTACATGGTGAACACAATTGGGAAAAGTTTGCTAAAAATTCCGGAAATTATGGCAGATTTGGCATTGCCTTTTTCCGGACCCGCATGTCGATGATATTTATCTCTGATATAAGTTATATAACTTGTTTGTTAATTGTTGTAAAATGATTTTTTATTTGTTTTTCATTGGAGTTTTACGCCACATTCAACATTTTTTCTGAGTAATATGGTGGTGGTTAGTAATATAATTAAATATTCAAGACTTTTATTGGCAAAAATGTGAAAAATTCATTGGGGGACGCGAAGCAACAATAAAAAGACAAACAGATAGAGTAAAGATGAAACATTGACACGTGACAATCGAACTCGATTACTTTTTTCCATTTTAGATTTGTCTATTGGTTGGATTCAGGAACGAAACCAAAGATTGAGAGATGTAAGACTGATGGAACTCGCAGAGAGGTGATTATAGATATGCCTAACTCATACCCTAGTGCTCTTGCTCTAGATATAAAAAATCAAAAGATATACTGGAACGATAATAAAAAGAAACAACTCTTAGAAGCGAACACAGACGGATCCGGGATGAGAGTATTAGCTACCGGCAAATTCCCGCTGATGACGGGATTGTCTGTTCTAGGTATATCTTTATTTATGCTTCACCTGCTAGGCAATGTCTCTGTACGTGTCTCATATACACGTACTTCTCATTTATTTTGTATTTTGACTACTTTAATGGACATTTCCGCGTGTTGTTAATTACGCGATTTTAAAATCAAATCATACGTGTTGGGGTATTTTACGCGAAGTCAATGCTTACTATGACCAGTCTGTATTAAATGATGATTCTTATAACTATGGGACTGGTACGAGCGCGCGGGGGGTGTACACAAAAACCCTCTTCATTGCGTAATTTGTGTCAATTACTCCCACACGTAAACTTCCACATTTACAGTTGTTTGTAAAACTCTGAATGATTAGGAAACACAATGATTATTTTCCATCATTCTCATTAAAACTCTTTGATTACCGTACTCAAAATTCAAGTATGTATTCAAACAATGTCTTGATATTTCTGAAGTTCTCATCAAATGAGCAAGAAGGCATTCCCTATTAAAATTAGGGCCAAAGAATAAGTATGATATTTTATTGTCATAAAACAATCTATATAAATGAATCATTTGTTAAATAAATGAAAAATATTGACCAACACTGTTCTGTTTCCTTTTTTCCTCGCACACAGATAGCTATTTGTATTGGCCCGACTTCTACGGAAACACGATTGAGCGTGTGAACAGATACACAGGACTTGACCGGACGGATGTGTTCGGAAAAGAGAGCGACATGGAAGATTTAACTGTCATTCGAGTCAGAAAGTCGGTGACTTCATGTACGTTGAAATGTCCTCGCATTTTTTCAGATTGTTATTTTCGAATTCAATGTAACTTGTTTCAGATACTTAGAAAATGAAACGCTTTTACGTAAAGCATAACCCAAGAAATACAATTTACATTTCTGATTGTTAGTAATAACCATATAAGCAGAAATTTTAGTCAGAATCCAATTTTGACATTAATAGCGAGGTTTTTAAGATCGCTAACAATTAATTCCTCATCGAAATGAAGAGTTATCTTTTTAATCATAAAATTGCAAAAATTACTCCGCGCTAAAATTACTCGCAAAATATACCATATTTGAAGACAAAACCCTGAATTTGTGTCTCGCTAAAATTACCACTTATATAGTATTTGTCATATTATCCGTATGTATATGTATAAGTACATATATCAAGCTATAATTATTTAAATAATGGGGAAAAAGATCCTCATTTTCCAATAACAAAAAATGCAGTTAATATACTGCATATCGCCTGGAAAACGTCGATCCCGCTTAATTTTTGCCATTTTCGTCCTTAGATAAAAGGGTGAATTTAGGTCGGAGTGAATATGTTTTCTAATAGAATGGTGAAAAAAACAAAGGTATACAGTAATCAGTCATTTATTCGTCAATTATTGAGATGAATAATCAGGAAATATTTAGATAAATAATATATAGATAAATAATAAAGATAATGTGTAAATAAATAATTAAAAAACAAAAGTAAAGTAAAATTGATTAACTATTTTGTTTTTTGAATTGAAGGTCCACCTGCGCCACCTACACATTTTGAGATAATTCAGATCAGTAATACCTCGGCATCATTTTCGTGGAGTAACGGATATGGATGGGGTTTAGACCAGATACTGTACATAGAAGAAATACTACCCGATGGCAGGTGGACAGGGGTTGCCACAATTCCGAGTCAGAAAAAGAAACTTATGTTTTATAATGTCCAAGGTCTTCAGCCTAAAAAGGAGTATATCTTACGACTGTACTCCTGTAATTTGCATGGTTGTCGGGAGGACGATGGGCCGAATGTGACGTTAACTACGGAAGGTAAAACTATAAATAATGTTATTTAAATGTCGCGTCGTAATTTTCTTTTTTGATGTGTGGTCTGTCTGTGTGTCAAAGTTTCTAATTTGTCATGGAAATATGGTAGAATTTGTTACGTCTATTCCAATTTGACTTTTGTTGCAGATACACAGTAGATTGTACATTTTGACATTGCGTCTGACCAAATTTAAATTTCTAGGTGTGTTCACATTTAAACAATGTCATAGAAACACAAATTCAGTACATCTTGTCACTCTGTGTCTCTTAAACTCATTCATCCCGAAAGACACATTTGGATTGATTTACAGTGGGTTTTTGTTTCTTCTCATTTATGTACAAACCATTAAAACGCCGGAAATCATGTAGCCCGTAAAACTGAAATTGGGTCATGGAATTACACAATCTATGTCGGTCCTTACACTCCTCAACAATTTGTCTTAATGTCTCGACTTTTACCATTTTTGTTAGATGTTGACAGAGATTGACGGAGTGCAAGGACCGACAACGCTGTGTAAGAGATTTGGAATTACATGGTGTTTTACACTCTATTTTCTGTTCAAATGGGACATTGAAGAAAACGTTTATGACGTATATCATGTATCTATGACCCTACGTCAACTTGGACACAAACAGGATAAAATCTGAAAAAGCAATTTGTATAATACGCCTGCACCCTTCCAATTTAAGATTGTCTCTTGGGAACAAGTAGACCCTTCCTTCCCTGTTATTTGTCAGTGTTTCCTACATAGTTGGAACTAACCGCCAGTTTGTGTTTTCATTGTCCTCTCCTATGTTATCTCCTTATCTAAGATGGTAAGAGATGACGCGGAACTATATAAAGGATACACATGTACATGCATTTATTGTTGTAGTCTTGACCGTGGTACTTACAATGTTAAGTTTTTGTCGATCATAAACCTTAGTCATTACTGTAATATTATGATAATTCTTTGATGAATGGAATTTGTCTCCTTCATTTTAGTTTCAATATATAACATATCAAATTTATATTTTCTGTAATTTTGAAAAATAATTGTTACTTGCGTTTTTACAGTATATGGCATAATATCAAATTCACGTGATCTGAGTACAAACTATAACGACAAAACTGAGACGAATGGAATAACTCGAAACTGGTATATTGAGTAAATATTATAAACATAATACCAAAGTTATAATGCTCAAGACGATATCGTTTCTGTCAATTAGACTTCATCAGTTGAGCTCCAATTTGAAAACTATGTGTTTTTTTCTAAAGATAAAATGGTATCATAGAAGGCCAAATAATATTTCTAAAAGTATAGCCGAAATTCGTCTAAGAGTAACCAATGTTAGCTTTAGAAAATTTTCGAATTTAAATGGTGTTAACAGTGCCAAATATTACTTTAGTATAAAATACAATTGCCAAACTTCAAACATAAAATATCAATTTCCAAATAGAAAAACAATGTATTAACAAGGTGAATATATGACAAACACGGACATCTGGAAAATACGAAGGTGAGATCATGGAGATGAAACCATCAACTTAGGAGCAGTCATATCCCGCTATTAGTCCACAGTCGAATCCAAATCCAAGAATTGGGTCATAATCTTGGTCAATAACCGCTACAATTATCGTTGAAGTAATATATATATATATATATATATATATATATATATATATATATATATATATATATATATATATATATATATATATATATATATATATATTCTTACAAGGAAACTTGTTAAAGCTTAATTCGTTATAGTAATTATCAGCAATGTAGTATGAAATGTATCTCTTGTTAATAAACACATACATAATAAATAAAACCTTTATCGATATAATAGCCATCGGCTAGTGACTATTGATCAATAGTTATTTATTATTTATAAATAGTGATTAATCAATGTCAAAAGATCAAATAATGATTAATAATATTTCAAATTTGGAACTTTGAATCGTATTTCACGCCACATTCAACAATTTTTCAGTTACATGGTGGCGGTATGTTTTGATGATTGAGGAGAGAACCCGGTTGCAATGTGACCGGTAAAATGCCACCGTCCTTCCGCAAGTAAACCGGCACACGTTCTCACAAAAATCAGCTGGCTGGGTTCCAGTGAGACTTGAACCTCCGCTGACAGGCAGCGAGAGATTTTATGCTTTAAAACACAATGACCTTGGCGCTCTGTCAAGGAGACCCCCTCAATATATATACTAGAAATAAAAAATAGGTTGGCCCTAATTTCAAATTTTGAAGTACATGTAATGTGGGCTGTATCATATACGTCAAGTATTACAATTAACGAACGATAGTACCGGTACATGTTTATTTGTAAATCAGAATACGAGCTATGAATTGCTATAATGTATGAAGTTACACCTTGTATCATAGATTTAATCAAAACTAATTCATTCGTATCCTAATATAGTTACGTGAACAAGAGTTCGTGTAAACAAGTATCTGTGGTTTCGATAATTCGGATATAAACAAAATCCTTAGCGACAAGAATTTCCTTCCCTGAATGCTCTATGTTACACATGAATTTTCGGATGTACTTGTGGAAAGGACTGAAATACTTGACCTTTTTATATTTAGTCTTTGCTATCATTTGTGACCTATATGTTTGTTGCAGATGAAGTTTTCACATTTAATTACTGTAAATGGACGTTTCTACTATTAAACAACATGACATTGAGAGGGACCTATTGGATTTTATCACTGTTTGTCTATGAGTTGTATGAGTATGAGGTAGATAGCTTAACTCATTGATACACGAGAAACAATGAACTCTTTCGTAAATCAATGACTTAGACCAGTCTAAATGTGTCATTAGAGGTAAATGAGTTACGGACTGATGAAAAAGCTTGGTCTGAGAATATCATATAAACAGCAAATATATCTCTTTACTTAAATATGAAAAAAGCAAGAAAAGGAATTGTGGACACTATGCTATCATAGTGCTGGACCTGGCAACATAAAACATGAGTCTTACTTAAGTTTAAAAGGTTAAGCAACTTTGGCCTATCTGAAATCTGATTGGCTGAGCTGGCCAAGTTTTATGGTGCCAGGCCGTGATGAAGATGAAGAGTGTAGGAGTAGTGAATCCTCATTGTCATCTAGTATATATGTTGTTTAATTACCGCCGCGAACGATGACTCTGCAAAACACTGGTAATAGTGCTCGCACGTCATCCAATTAATTTCCAACATTTTATCACGTGATGCACAAAAATTCGATAGGAAGTTTGCACTCATTTGGTAAAACATGGACAACTAGAAAAAGTTGTTAATTGCTGAAAAAAAGATTTATGGTCATTTCCTGGAATTTGTCTTTTATCTGAATGATTTACATTATTTATCTGATCTTATTATGTATTCACTTTCCTAGCATGTTCTATATATTCAAACTTTTTATATATGCATTATGAATGTTCCTGTTATAACATATATCCTATTCCTTCACTCTACTGAAAACTACCGCATTACCATATGTTATAGTTTTATGTTTTGTAGTTTTAAGGTGTGTAGGCCCACTTTTTGTAAATAATTTTTTAGAAAATATGGATATCAATCCTATGAATTGTTTACAAAGCGTCCTAATATGTAAGTATTGGTATTTTTAAAATTTGTACATCAAATTATACGTCTATCAGACAACAACCCTTGGTTCACAAAATTTAAATTCAGGAAAAATATATGTACGATTTTCTTTAGCATTTAAAGGTGCTCGTTCGCAGACAGCCAAAACTTTATTTCGGGTAAACTTATGTTTATATTGATGATTGTCCTTTTGCAAAAGCTCGAACATGACACCTATTGGAAGAATTATTCATTATGACGTCAAATTAAATGGCTCGTCAATCTTTTGTGTGGACATGACGTCAGAATCGAATGACATCAAATGGTGCACATGGAGAGCAATGTGTTAGACATTTGGCGATGGCTCAATTATTTATGGAGTTAATATAACCTACTGATGTAAGTAATCAGAGAACCAATATTTTGGCATTTATCTGCATTAATTTTGTTTACCTTTTTACCCCTGAATATTTGAGTGGTATGCTTTTTTCTATTGTTTTAGACCAGACTATTTTGGTCTGTATGGTTGAAAGAGTTGAACAATGAATTAAATGATATCTTAGTTTATAGAAATATTTAATACCAATGAAAATCATAATAAGTGTTATGTTTATGTTAATTAAAATGATAATGATGATGATAATCAATAAATGCTTTTAATAATAATAATAATAATAATAATGATGATGATGATAATGACGATGACATTAGATGTCTATTTTTAATGTAATTTGATTTTAGATATACAGTTGATATGCGAATGTTTAACCAGTTCTTTTCAAGTTTTTATTTGAATGTTGAACCATGTCCTTTCAAGTTTTTATCCAAATGTTGAACCTGTTTCCTTCCAGTTTATATGCAAACATTAAACCAGTTCACTTTCAGTTTATATGCGAATGTTGAACCATTTCCCTTCCAGTTTATATGCGAATTTTGAACTAGTTCCTTTCCAGTTTAAATTCAAACATTGAACCAGTTCCCTTCAAAGTATCAGCACTAGACGTTACTTAGGTTTCTTAGGAATTAATGTATTTTCGTGTTTTATTTTTTTAATTTAGTTTTAGATCTTGTTGTTTCAATATTGATGTAATTTACAAATTTCCTCTCATCAGGGGTCCCTGCTGTCAGCTCTAGTTTTCTTTCTTACGACATAACCGATAGATCTATCAATTTCACTTGGATTTCTGGTTACAATGGCGGAAAAGAGCAGACGTTTAAAATCGAACAGAGAGAAATCAACGTAGGAACATCTTGGACTGTAGTTGGAAATATGTCGGATTCAGGTCCTGGAACCCGGATGAAACATGAAATACGCTATCTCCGTGCAAAGACGGAATACGCTTTTCGTCTTCTTGCTTGCAATATCTATGGATGCTCATTAGACGGACCAATCCGTAGAAAGACCTTAGGTATGTCATGCAACCGTTCATGTGCAAACTCTTTGATACACATTTTCACATACTTCACAGATCTACCATAATCTATGATCGCATATACAGTTATTGACACAAAAAGGGTTTTTTAGTTTTTAGCGAGCTTCAACAATTTGTTTCTCGATGATGACTTAGTACTAGTGAAATTTTTTTGATATTTTGTTAATTATTATATTTACAGCAGATGTATGCTGAATATTTTATATTCTTATATTGTATGTTTAATATGTATATCAATGTATGTCGGAATATAACTTTTTTCGTTCCCGATAAATATAGATTTACATCCCTTGATAATACGTCAATTTTTTTCTAAACGAAAATTTGTCTGACATTTACATCCATGAATTATATTTATGGTCTTGCATTTTCTAAAATGTTACACATAAGAACTCCTAATCACTTGTTTCCGGAACCTGCATTCTATTTGCGGTTCAGAAAAAGCAAAAAGGTTCTAGATTCAGTTATTTTTGAAACCCAAACAGTTTGGTTTTACCTAAACGATATATATAAAAATGGTAATAATTTAGTAATTCCCGATTTATTTTGTTTATAGGCCCACCTTCTCTACCCGTACATTTTAAAATGAAATATGCCACAAACACAACGATGATTCTACAGTGGACCTCGAGATATGATGGTGGCAGTAGCCAGACATTTTATCTTGGGCAGAGGCAGAAAACACAATGGAAAGGAATAGCCAGGCTACCAGACGCCGCCCAGTCCAACAGGCTACATCAGTATAGGATATCTGGATTAAAACCCCGGACCATGTACAAATTTCGCCTATATTCATGTAACAGATTTGGATGTACAAGAAAAAACAAAAGAATGGAATCTTTCTTAACACTAGGTAGATTAATTGTGTTAAAGTCTAACTGTGGTTGACTTAACATCAATTTTGTTGTTGTTTTTGGATTCTTCAAATATTTGTATTTATAACAAAACAATGTCAACGCTAATATAAATTATATCCGTAGTTCGTAGATAACCCAGTAATATAATACATTGTGTAGTTTGGTTTGTCTGCTGATATTTTAACAAATTGATATGTGCATGAAATGTTAAGCGCCATTCCATTTCAGGATCGCCATCTTCGCCATTGTCTTTCGACAGACAGGAAGTGAAGGACACATGGGTAACATTTACATGGATGCCCGGAGATGATGGCGGAAGTGCACAAACGTTTTATCTGCTTCAGAACTGCGTTTGTAATGGAAACAATTACACTGCTGTCACCAATATATCTAACAAAGGAAATATGTTACAAGTGTACACCCTGTACGATCTAACGCCAAATACTTTGTATAAATTTCAGTTACAATCATGTAATATGTATGGTTGTATTAAAAATGCCATGGGTAGTTTAACAGTTAAAACCTTAGGTAATGTCCTTTAATGTTGTCCACGTGTGGTTTGTGTGCATCAAATGAATGTCTGGAATGATTTTCAAAGTTTTTCCTATAGTTGTTTTAATTGATTAATACATTAAATTCATTATTTTTTTATTTATTTTAATCATTATTTTCATTGTTGTTGTTGTTGTTGTTATTGTTGCTTTTCATTGTCTTTTCTTGTTGTTCTTTTTATAACTGAATTCAGTTCAGTTTCTATGGTGATGTATTTTTCTTTTTGTGTCTTGTTTACAATGACTTTGTTATTTCGTTCTGATTTTTATTATTTCTTGTTTTTCTTTATTTTTCTCCATCATAATATTTTACACATATACCGTATTCGACCCATTCAGCACCCATCTCCCTATAAGTGCTCCTCCCCCTTTTTACATACCATCGATAATCTTTTCTAGCTGGATGACAAGTAACAGTTTATCTGTAGCCTCCAAGGAAAAGAATTATTTTGATAGGTGTCCTCGGTAATAACTACACCAATTTAACCAATGTGCCTTACAAAAAAAAAATAAATAACTGTTTGACTACTAATTGGTCCCATTAAACGCCCACCCCTTTTTCATGATTTTTTGTTGCGCCCTGGGCGCTTGATGTGACGAATACGGTAACAGTTACTAATTATAACCAATATATTTGAGTTTGTATTTTCTGTTTCTCACAAAAATATTCTTATCGTTTTCACAGATATTTTAACACTATAACAGAATCGAATAATCTTTATTATGTGCTCCAATAACAAAGTATTTTCTTGAATTCAACACAATTTCTGTATTTTTTTAGTCTGGAGTATTTTTTTTCCTCTAGCAGTAGTTTTCAAGCTCTTATATGTTTAAAATTAAAATGGTACTCATGCAATCATTTGAAATACATAAATTTATTTGAAAAAAAGTAAAGGAAAGTCAATTGCCGAATAGGAAATGTATTCTATTTTATTGAAATTAAAAGCCATGATATATATATTTTTTGCATATATTTCTCAAAAGGTTCACCATATTCATAGATTCTACTTGTTCAAATGTTTTGATAAATTTTAATTATATGCCTATATTTTACAGATACATTGTAGTTAAGCAAAGTCAAAGTATATCAATGGTTTATTTCAGGCCCACCAGCTTCTCCTGTATTCTTCCGCCAAGCGGAAGTGAACAGGTCGTCGGTATTGTTATCTTGGAAATCGGGCGACGATGGAGGTGAACTACAGACGTTTTACTTACAGCAGGACTGTGTTTGCAATGACAACAACTGGACAACCGTTGCTAATGTATCTGATAATACAGAGGTTGCAGTATTCTTGTACACAGTAGAAACCCTAACGCCTGACACCGTGTACCAATTTCGTTTATTTACATGTAACAAATTTGGTTGTTTATACAATGACTCGCTGGTCTTGAATATAAAAACAGAAGGTAACATCAACAATTTATGAGTCAAAATATAGACTCTGCAGCTACAGTGTGTGTTTGCTGAAAAAATAATTTCAGTAGATCTAGAGTAATGCTTCGTAGTATGATTTAAAAAAAAAACAACAAAAAATAAATCCGTAAATAATATGCCTCACCAACTACTTAACAACTTCACTGAAGACACTAAAGACTATTCGTTGTGACGTCAAAGTAGTTAATAGTCCCTCAGCTATAGTGCCACATTAAATTCAACTCCATAGTATAAAATAATCTCAATCATGTAATCTTATATATACACGTTTATTCGCAATTTCTGTACTTCATATTCTCATGCTTCTTGTCCATACCTTTCGTATTTATCTTTTATTATAAAAACTTATTCTTTCTCACGTATGGCAGGTAATATTAGCCAGGTCTGTTGCTTTCAAATTGTATGCATGTATATCATTCTATATTCAATCATACTTTTGTTTCTGAAACATCACATTACATGTATTTCTCATTCGAAATTTAGTGACTGTTTTATACTTTGTATTTCGAGATGTATTTTTATGCAGAGATTAGAGAGGTTGAACATTGCGACGTACGGATACGTGTACATGTGAAACGGGAATCCCCTACAGAAACTGTCTATAACGTATGTACATATACCCGTACACATCGCGATGCTCAACCTCTCTAATATCACCACTTTGATACGTGTTTACACTTGTCAAATATTTCCACTTGATTCTTTGATTGTAATTGTTTTACTTCATGTGAAATCAATATAGTTCAGCTTGAGTATTTACAAGATAGTGGCGCCGGGTCAATGTCGTCGCTATATAAACCACGTAATAATTACCTAAAAAGATAAATATGTTTGCGGAAAAAGAGTAGTAGAATCACTGAATTGATAAAAATGTCGTTGTGTACTTCTTCCAGTATATATATTTCTATCTATTTGTTTTTCATTAAGGGAATCTTCTTCTGTGTTGAATACATTTACATAAGCACTTTTCATCCATGCCACCCATACCACAAAGAAATTATTTATCTAGACTAGTTCATATCATTTATTCTACGGTTCAGATGTACACACTTAATATTATTTTCAGCAAATCATAAAGATTTAAGATGATTTTAATTTCTAACGACTTCAATCCTATTTCATGACATAAAACATTTCCACATTTAATTGTAAGTTTCTGTATTTAGGTTATAATGTTTCCGGTAAGTGGGCATGAGACAAATGTCCTGGGTTCGAATCACGTGATTGATGCATTTATAAACATTATGTAGCAGCTTTGTCTTTCCCGTTTCTTTAAATGCCATTAAGCATGTAGGCGATATATTCGATTGAAACATCGCAAACTGTAAATGAAATGTCAAAAGCTTAAATCTATGGTGTGGAATTACTTGTGTAAAGAAGTAAGAATTATAAACGTATCAACGAGGGTACACAAGGCCTATTTGCAACGGCTGTTGTGATTTTGGACCACGCCCTTCTGAGTACAATCCGAAACACCCTTTGCTGTCATTTCTGAAACTGTTGTCATGTTGTTAATTTTGTAATTACACTAACCCAGTAAAATCAAAATTTAAAACGTGACAACTCTACCTGTCATGTGGTAAATTTTGTAATCAATTAAAAATTTACAACAAGGCATTATATATAGAAAGAATAGCTTTACTTGGTTAAAACTAAGCTCGGGTACATACTGGTTTATGGCATGCTCAAGATTCTATCACTCGTGACAAGAACTCGGTTCCACTGTCACTTTATCCAGTGTATCTATTACATGTTAATTTTACAGAAAAGAACAAGTGAACTAAGCTATTTTTATCATGTAAAGTAATCCTCTAACATCTGTTGTGTGCATTCATGTTTATTTTACTTTCGTTTTACCAGGTGACGTATACCAGTTTTCTTCGGATATCAACTACAGAAATGGAACAAGTTCGTCAGAAATTTCAAACTTACAACCACCAATGATAATTATCATCGCTATTGTATCATCACTGGTCGTCGTCTTCATCATAATTGTAATAGTTGTAAAGTGCACGCGCAAAGGAAATAACACAAAAGTTCCAGGAAAAGTAAAATATTCCGGCGTCAATGTATAACGTAAATAACATGGAAATACCTGGGTTTTCATAAAATGTGGCCTCCAGAAACCCACAACCAGTGCCAATCCAGTCAATGTGGAACATTGATAGTCTTTTGTCTTTTTAACCTTTTTTCACAGAGATGGGACAAACTTTAAACTCGTAGTAAGATTTTGTGTTAGTCATGGGTACGACTTTTATTGAGAGCGTGTTCATAGTATGAGTATATTCGCATCGATCGAATGTTATCCCGTATTTAAAAACATTGCTATGATAATGTGAAACACACAATCATTATTTTTTATGATTTCATGTAAGTCTGTGACAAAAATACGGTAACCTTGCATTTTGTCATGACATCATTGCGGAACAACCGTCAATGTCCCTTCAACGAGATAAACAAATCAGTTTTAGAAATATTTTTGAATTGGTTCAGATTTATTGAAATCATTCATGTCAGGAAAATCATAAGGATACCACAAAACCAGTTATATGAATAATAACATATGTTGTCTAAAACAATCATGGGGCAAAGAAGTAAAAAAATGGCAGGAATTTGGCATATAAATTGGCAGTAAAACACATTCCAGACCCACATGTTCGTTTTGACGTATCAGATATGTCAAATACTGAATCTTATGATAATATGAACATTCATGAAATGAGTAATATGTTTCTTGTGAAGACATGTTGATCAAATCTGCACGTGTGAGTGTTACGTCGCAGATATGGACTTGATTGATTTGTGAATTTGTTTTGTAAATAAGACGATTTAATCATGGGTGTAAAAAGAATTAGTGCTCCTGCAAGCACTGGACGTCCGAGTATGACTAAATATCTGTTGAATGTGGTGCAAAGCGCTTACACATTAAAATGAATGTATACAGATATGCACAGAAGTATGCGGTCGCACTCGGTTTTCCTTCTTTGTTTCAAAGGAAATACGTTTTATCTTTATAAAACAGGATTCTCAAAGGAATCACACATACATATGAATATATATATATATATATATATATATATATATATATATATATATATATATATATAATATGTAATTTTTGTGCATTTCTACAACTTTTGCTTTAATTTTTAGGAAATCAAGAGTGGCAGAAGGCATCTTTTCTATCAATAATTATAGAGTTATTAAAACATTTATATAATCAAAGCAATCCAAGGAACCAATCCATATATGATAATTGTTTACAATTTTTAATTATTTTTTATAATCGATTTTGCCTCTTATTGCATATTATTATATATAGCATGGACATGACCACCATTTTAAAGTATTTAATACTTTTTAATCTTTTTATACGTTGTAAATTATATTCTCTTTGAAACCTAGTTTTAAAGAATTTTGCTATAAAATCAAAAGGGTGGTCACTCCACTCAACCACGCTTCATTGCATTGTTTTCTATCGCTTTTGAAAATTTTATATTCATTTCATGCGTGTGTCAATCAAATGTATGCTTTCATTAACGTCAGTTTCACTGAAACAGAGACCATTGATGGTAATACTTGCTTTTTTAAATACATGCACATTTAAAGAAATCGGATGAATCTTAATTACAGTATAAAAATCAATTTATGATTTTAGATGTACAGTACTCTTAAGATACATTGCTCAACTTCTTTTTTTTATCAATTTTATTATTGATATTTTGTATTTATTTTTGAAGACAACAAAATTACAGTTATTAATTTGCATGTATTTGTACATATGTATATTCCAAAACGTAGGTAGTTTATAATATTTACAAACACTGGGACGTTACCTATGCTGGTGGACTGTTTGAATCTCCGGTGGTATATGCTCTCAGTGACAGGTATTTCGGGACCAGCTGATTTTTTGTAATTCTGATGCCCCCCCCCCCCAATAAAAAATAGGCTATTAGTAGTAATCTTTCACAGTGATTAGTCATAGACAGAGTTGGTAGATAATAATAAATTTACGTTTACTCGTAGTATTTGGCCATGCTTTATACCCCTTTTTACTTTCGGAACTAGACATGCCTTTAAAAGTCGAACTTAACTGATGAACTCTTATTGACAGAAATGGCAGTTTTCTGCATGTAATTCTATGTTGGCCTTTTGGTCAATTTTTAACCTTGGTATAATGTTTATGATATATACAAAAGCCTAGCTTGACAAACTTGTAGTGTTAGAGTTAAAAATCTTTGAACTATCTATCTATCTATCTGTATATATATTTATATATTAAGCACAAATACAGAAATAACAAGGTACCTACAAACTCACCGTGTCCCGGCTTGGGTTCGAACCCTCGACCTACGGCACCAATCACCTGGCTCTCATGCACGACGCCCTAACAACTTGGCCATCTACGCATTCACAACTCACAAAAATGAATGTTTTGATAGCTATATGATATATATATATATATATATTATATATATATATATATATATATATATATATATTATATATATATATATTATATATATATATATATATATTGGTTTAACTAAACAAGGCTTAGACCTAAAATGCTATACTATATATTGTAAATGGGTTATCGAAGGTTAGTACTAAACTATGGCACTGTTAATTTCTTCAAACGTAATCGCGTTAAAATATGATTACGTTAAAATGTGCACACGAATTGTAATAATGTGGAAATCTATGTATATACCTTGTGTGTATGTTATCTAACCAATCCCTGAAGTCACATTTAGACCCATCCCAATTAGCAACGGTAAAGTCTACTGTCATAATTCGGGAGTGAACAAGTCAATATTGAATGGTAAATCATTTTGAAATTTGGATTCTAAATTATACTCTCCTGAATCTACCATTCTTTGAAATTGATGAGTTCAAATGTGGCTACACAGGTCAATTAGTTAAATAGATGTGCCTCTATACTTTTGATAGGTGTGAGATATTAGAGTAATGGAATATATTTATACTTGTTAAAATACAGCATTTTTCACCAATTCAGAATTATGCAATAAAGTGACAATATCAAACGAAACTGTGGTGTATTGTATGTCTTGTGAGGTTTGAAGTCAGCATATTTAGGTAGCAACTGTTTACAAATTAATTTGTTAATCCTTTACAATGCATCGTCGTAAAACCACGGAACAGAATCACTGCGCTGTATCCTACCGGTGTTTTCATGTGTGCATAGTTTTGTTATTCATGAAGCCTCGGCCATTACAAGTAAGCGGCGCTCGCATTTGTCAACCAATCAGATCGAGGCTGATAAACAATTTCAGAATTGTATTAGGTCAACAGCCTATGCGATAACTTCCGTTGCCATATATAGGTATATATCAGTTCCAGAGACCCGTATGTTGTATACAACTCTGTCAATCAGAGACACGTGTGTTATATATTTCTCCGTCATTCAAGAAACACTTGTATTATATAACTCGGGCATTCCCAGAGACACATGTCAAGATCTGTCAATTCCAGAGACACGTGTGTTGCATATATCTCCGTCAATTCCAGAGACACGTGTGTTGCATATATCTCCGTCAATTCCAGAGACACGCGTGTAGTCTATGTTTTCGTTAATTTTAGAAAAACCTATTATACACATCTTTGTCAATTCTTGAGACAAGTGTTATATATTCTTTTTACATGTATTCTGTTTTCCAAACTCAAAGTTCTCTAGAATAATAAATGCCTTAAATAAACTTATTATTGGTAAACAGTAAGTAAAATACGAAACAAATCATTAAACATTGATTCGCCGCGTTTTGAATACCTGTTACAATTACGAAATGTAGCAAAAGAATTAGAATGAAATGCATTCAAAAACATCAAGAAATATACAAGTGGTTTTAATCGTATTGAAATATTCTTCGCATCTCAACATTTTCCCATCAATGTTACAGTATAGAAATCACGATACCAAAGTGTTTAAATTGTCAATAGGTAAAGGAGACAATGCACAAATCCGGTGAACATTGGACAAACGTGGACCTATGAAAACTCAAGAGTTGAAATCGGGTGCAATGGAGGAGTAAGCACCCCTGTTGACCGGTCACACACGCCTCGAATATATAGTGAATTTCAAGTGAAATAAGTGAAGAAGGAATCCTCCTCGTCACATTCGGTAAAAACGATTCAAAAACCACTATCGAACAAGTATCTGAACATCACATTCAGAGAAATATTGTAATTGCAAACAAGGTCATTGTACCGACCACAATATTTTTGAAGTGTTGACATTAAGCGTAATTCCTTATATCCTCATGACATCAACATAGTAAGTGGTATGTCTTTGTATATGAAATGTTCATTTGTTGAACATGTCAGGAATACCTGATCTTCTGTGAGATATAAACATCATGATATACAGGCGAAAAAAGTGTACATCTATTACTACATTGTACTTGGATTTAAGAAGGAAATAGGAACACCGAAATCATATGTCTTATTTGTCTATTTCTATAGTAAGTAAAATGTCCATGACGGATTCGTTTGTTATTTATAAGGTTGTGTCTTTAATTTCTAGTAAAAGTTTTTGTGAATCCCTTCCGCTGTAGATTGCAGCATTTAACTAAACCAGGCAGACTGCTAATTTAATTCCCGTATTCTTTCCTGTTCAGAATTTGAATACATGGAAATATGTTAAACGTTTGAAGGAATGAAGCAAAAAACAATATATACCCATGCAAACCACTATTTAAGCCAACCCTATAATTGAGATCCACTCCCTTCGTCACATCACTATTTAAGCCAACCATATAATGGACAAGCACTCCCCATGTCAAATTGCCATTTAAGCTAATCCTAAAATTGAGAAGCATCGTACGTCACATCGCAATTCAAGCAAACCCTAAAATGGAAAAAAACACTCCATACGTCACACAACCATTTAGGCCAACTACATAATGAATAAAAACTTCCTACGTCACATCACCATTTAAACCAACCGTGTAATAGACAACCGTTCCCTAGGATGGAAAAAGCACTACGTACGTCAATAACTCCCTACATCACATCATTGTTTAAACTAACCCTTTAATGTAGAATCACTCCCTACGCCACATCATCATTTAAGCCAACCCTATAATGGAAAAGCACCCTATGCCATATCACCATTTAAACCAACCTATAATGGCGAAGCACTCCATACGTCATATAACCATTTAAGCCAACTGCATAATGAATAACCACTTCCTACGTCACATCACCATTTAAGCCAACCATGTAATTGATATGTACTCCTTACGTCATCAACATTTAAGTCGACAAATAACGGAGAAGCAATCACTGCGTCACATCACCATTTAAACCAACCGTGTAATAGACAACCGCTCTCTACGTCACATCACCATTTAAGCCAACCGTGTAATAGACAACAGCTCCCTACGTCACATCACCATTTAAGCCAACCCTAGGATTGAAAAGCACTACCTACGTCACATCATTGTTTAAGCTAACCCTTTAATGTAGAATCAATCCCTACGCCACATCATCATTTAAGCCAAACATATAATGGAAAAGCACCCTATGCAACATCACCATTTAAACCAACCTTATAATGGCGAAGCACTCGCATACGTCACATAACCATTTAAGCCAACTGCATAATGAATAACCACTTCCTACGTCACATTACCAACTAAGCCAACCCAATAATGTAGAATCACTCACTAAGTCATATCACCATTTACGCCAGCTACATCACACAGACCTACTTCTTACGTCACATCACCATTTTAGCCATCCCTAGGATGGAAAAGCACTACTTACGTCAATAACTCCCTACGTCACATCATTGTTTAAGCTAATCCTTTAATGTAGAATCACTCCCTACGCCACATCATCATTTAAGCCAACCCTATAATGGAAAAGCACCCTATGTCACATCACCATTTAAGCCAACCCTATAATGGCGAAGCACTCCATACGTCACATAACCATTTAAGCCAACTATATAATGAATAACCAATTCCAACGTCACATCACCATTTAAGCCAACCATGTAATTGATATGTACTCCTTACGTCATCAACATTTAAGTCGACAAATAACGGAGAAGCAATCACTGCGTCACATCACCATTTAAGCCAACCTGTAATGGAGAAGCACACTCTACGTCATATCACAATTTAAGCCAACCATATAATGTCGAAGCACTCAGTACGTCACATCACCATTTAAGACAACTATGTAACGGAGAAGCACTCACTACGTCACATAACCATTTAAACCATCCCTGTAATAGAGAAATCGAATCACTCAATACGTCACATCACCATTTAAGCCAACCATATAATGGAGAAACACTCACTACGTCACATAACCATTTAAGCCAACCATATAATAGAGAAGCATTCACTACGTCACATCATCGTTTAAGCCAACCATATAATGGAGAAGCACTCACTTCGTCACATCATCATTTAAGCCAACCATATAATGGAGAAACTCTCACTACATCACATCACCATTTAAGCCAACCATATAATGGAGAAACACTCACTACGTCACATCATATTTTAAGCCAACCATATAATGGAGAAACACTCACTACGTCACATCACATCCCCCAGGAGCCGTCCTGGCTCAGTCAGTAGCGCTCGACTCTTGATCGTGAGGTCCTGAGTTCGAATCCAGCTGGCCACAGGTTGGTTTCCTGTCTGTCGGATGAGACAGTAAAAACCGTGGTCCCGTGTCACAGTACGTGTCGGCACGTTAAAGAACCCTCACTGCTCAATGGTCGTAAGTGCCAAGCATAGGCCAAAATTTGAAGCCCATCACCGGCATTTGGTGACGTCTCCATATGAGTGAAATATTTTTGAGTGGGACGTTAAACAACAATAAACAATGTACGCCTCGAAATTTTCCCTCCCATTTAAGTTTCGCCTTAAGGTGAGAGGACAAAATTATAATGAAAGCCAAAATTTCGAACTTAGTAATTAGAGTACGGACATACAAGTGTCATGTTTTAATTTTTGAATTTACTCTGACGGGGGGGTAAATACAAAAATTAAAACATGACAATTTCATGTTTTAATTTTTGTATTTACCCCCCCCCCCCCCCCCCCCTCAGAGTAAATTCAAAAATTAAAACATGACACAAGTCATCTTTGAGACTGATGATGACGGCCTTTTTAAGACTCGGAGAATGTGCTTACCGTCGTAAAAGGGCAAAAAATAAATAGGCGCGAAAATTTCACGATATACAGTCTATCCAATCACAGTTTAAATTTCCCTATAAATAATTTGGTGTAATATATATTCTTTGATGTCCATACATAATCATTTTCTGGATTTAAAAATAATTATATAAATACATGTATCTTTAGACCCTCAAACTCTTCGTAAAAGAAATTCAGGACGCATCTGGTTTGTTGTAATCGCTGCCTCACTGCAAGTTGATTATTTTAATGAAATCGGATTAGTGTTTTAATAGCTCGACCTCATGCATTGTTTGTATCAGAAGATATGTAACGTCTGCTCACTTCCACGCACCAAACTACTCTTTTTTTAAAGATCTATCGCATCTGTTAAGTACAAAAACATTCTGAAACCAATGCAATTTTCAAACAAATAAGCTGATCTTGCCGACATCCCAATACGATGTACAGAGCAATATGATCAGCCGCATCTCCTCGGCATCGGTTGAATGACATGCTATTGGGATTACAAAGTTCCCTGAATTAGGAAATGCTCAGCTGTATGTTTCGATTTTTAAACTAAAACGTCCTGCTATAGTAACACACATGTTCGTGGACTGGCCCATCGCATTTTGATAAGCCCTCTATAGTGTAATGGGTAAATGAGGGTTTAGCTATATGAACAAATGAGGTAAGACTACGATGACATTTCAGTTCGACTTGTATTTTACAACTATATAACCGATTTCAAAAACATACAATGATCACGTTTTATGAGCGTGACGTCAAATAACAATGGTAAGGACAACAACAATAAACAACAATAACGTCATATAATTGTGACGTCACCACAATGCATGAATCGGGAAAGTTCTATGCGTTTGGCGTTTTGTACTTATAATTCACGACATCCTCCGGGCGGCACAATGTAAATTTGCAGTTCACTCATTTATATTAAGATAAAAAATGTGTTCTCATTTGATATATAAAAAATATGACAGAATTCATATTTGATGATAAAACATAAACTTAATATTATAGATTGTCAGAGTTTAACTGAATAAAATCACTTTTCATATATAAATATATTTTCAAGACGTAATAAGTCAGAGTTCCAGGGGAAACAATTTTGATATTGGTCTTGAGGTAATATTTCCAGTTTTAAAGGCGAACTTTGGCTGATCGCACTAAATTATCAGTTCCGTTGATAAGTTCGATAATGATGCCTAGTTTCCAATTAGCTCTCGGACACACATCATAGATCAGTACCACATCTCCTACAGCCACAGATTGATTATTCGTCCCCTGAAGTTCTGTGGTATTCGCGTAAGGCTGTAAGATATTCGTGTTTCCATCTTTTAGTGAAGTTCGAGATTAGATCCAATTTCCGCTTATAACATCTATTAGCCATTTCGCAGTTTAATGTAAAATTATCCGAGTCGTCCTCCGGGCCGCAAAAATAGCCGGTGTGTTTTTCTTTCGTCCTTGTAACAAGTGCGATGGTGTTAGAGGTTCGGGATCATTTACACTAGATGACACATATGTTAATGGACGGTCGTTGATAACACTTTCTGCTTCACAAAGTATTGTCCGTAATGTCACCTCATTCACGAAGCATTTTCCTAAGATTTTCTTCAATGTAGTTTTTGTTATGCCGATCATTCTTTCCCAGAATCCTCCTTGCCAAGGTGCTCCTTTTGTGATGAATTTCCAGTTGATGCTCAGTCCTATTTGATTCATGACTGCATTTGCGGCTGCTTTGAAAGTTGCTCCGTTGTCCGAGTACATGGTATGAATCATTCCTTTGTTGGAAATACAACGTCTAAGTGCTAAAACGAATGAATCTACGGATAAATCTTGCACTAGTTCCAAATGAACTGCTCGTGAAACGGCGCATGTGAATAAACGATATGTACATCTTGTTTGGTTGATTTTTTGTTTTAAACATATAGTGGTCCTGCAAAATCTACTCCAGTTACGGAAAAAGGTAAGCATTCTGAGACTCTGTCCTTAGGTAGTGGAGGAGGGTCTGGTAATTGGTATGGTCTCCCTATTACTCTAAAAATGTCTGTCGTATTTCAGTAACAGTTTGTGAACATCCCGAATGTAGCATTCTTGCATGTACATCCATAACTACAAGATTTGTAAATGTGTGTTTTTTTGGTAAGAGTATTGGGAATTTTGCTGAAAAAGGACACTTGTCAATTCGACCACGGCAACGTATGATACATTGGGAGTCGATGTAGAGCTTTAACTGTTTCACTAATGTAGAGTTGTTTTTGTTTTTCTCCATAGTCTCGATCTCTTTATGAAATTCACGTTGCTGTACATCCTTGATCCACGTCATTAAGGCAAGTCTTGTTTCCGATAGTCGAGGGGGTTCCACACGCATTGATGTGTTTTGTCGTAACCGATGACCAAGTGTAAGCTTGCAGTTGCGTATAAATCTAAGTACGTAACTTGTAACTCTTATAAGTTTTCCAAGGTTGTTGAATCTGTTTATGTTGATTAACTCGCTAATACCCGAGAAACCGGGTACTAGATGGCGAACTGTATTCGTCATCTTGCTGTGTTTGTACAGTTAAAATTGTAGCTTTACAAATGTCCCATTGGGGCCATTGGGATTTGTTGGCAAGCCATGAGGGTCCGTTCATTATCAGAAAATGTTTTAAATGAAATGCCTCTCGTTTGAAGATCCGCAGGATTTGAAGTGGTCGGGACATATTTCCAGACGTGCTGTTTGGTAAGTGTCTCTATTTCACGTTTCCTGTTCATAATGAATTTGTTTTAACGGTTTGTCTGAATTTAACCAATGAAGAACAATTTGACTATCGGACCATAGTGTCACGGTTTCCACAGACAACGTATCTGTAAGGTGTTTTGCTAGTCGTGCTCCTAGAAGGGCTGCCATAAGTTCCAAGCGGGGTAAAGTTAATATCTGTTTAATGGGAGCCAAGCCATGATAAGATGAGATCTGTCGCCACATTAATAAATAAGCGCAAGCTCCGTAGGCCTTCATGCTGGCGTCGGTAAACACATGGAGAGCTTGGTTGACCTCGTGTTATCACTGATATTTCGTTCTATTTTTATCGCTGTGCATTTCATTAAATCTTCCGCAATCAAACGCCAGGTCACAGGACTTAAAATCCCCACGGATCAAATACTTTGGCCGACTGACTTAATACTTCACGTTTTGTAATTGACTTCGCGTTGTGTTCAATATTTAGTTTTGAGTATGTAATTGTATCGTCGTCTATATTCCATCGTAGTCCTAAAATTTTCACCTGTTTTGTCAGTATCAAGTTTTCCTTCCGTGTGCGCTATTTTCCCGTAATTTCTCAGAATTTGAGTTCCACGACCGAAGATTAAAGCCTGCGTCTGTTAAAAGTTTCCGTGACTCCTTGTAGAAGGTAAGTGTTGATTCCTCTGAGCTAAAACTTGTTAACACGTTATCCACATAAATTGAATCAGTAAGTTCCGAAGATACGTCACTTGGGTTGTTTTGGAAATGTTTCATCAACGTTGCATTTAGCAGGAATGGCGAACACGTTGCACCAAACAAAACCACTCGAAATCGGTATGTTATCAACGGGCTATCCGAGTTTTTTGGATCACTTAGCCAGAAAAAGCGTGTCATGTCACGATCCGCTTCATGAAGTTGAACTTGCAAAAATGCTTTTTCAATATCTGTTGTAATCGCATATTTCTCAGCACGAAAACGGGTTAGGATAGAAGTAATCTCGTTTAATTTGGGAGGTGTAGATTCCAAACAATCATTTAGACTGAGGTTTTCCGAGTTGGTGCGGCAGCTACAGTCGTAGACGATCCGAATAGGTGTAGTATTTGAATCCTTTTTTGACAGGATGGTGCGGTATGTAATGTACACGTTGTTCTGTAGAATCATTGTCATTTACTTTTTCTATGAATCCCAATTTCTCCTGTTCACGTATAATTCCATCATAAATTTTCCAGTAATTTGGGGTCACGTGATAGTCGTCGAATGGTGCTTTTAGTCCGATTTCTTGCTATTTCCATGTTTGTGGGTAAGTCTGTTACTTCCTCTTTCCATGGCAGATGTGCTACGTAACGTCCGTTTTTATAAGAAATCAATTCATTTGACGTTTTTGTTAAAGACGGGCATTTTTTTTTTCCGCATAGGGCAGTTTTTCCGCATATTTTAAATCTTCAACTTCCAAAATTTTTCTAAATCAACCTCTTCCGGTTTGTGATACGTTTAGAATATTAAATGCCGCTGAGCGTTTAGAATTTTTTCGGTTGTCTGACGGTCCCGAGAGGAGGTAACCTATTTTGGAACTGACTGCCGTTGGTCCGGAACCACGGATTACATGATCCTCCACAATGTCCCAATAGTGATCAGCACCTATCAGAAGGGAAATGTTAAACGTCGATTCACTGTCATATAAAGGATGGGGCTAATTTTAAATTCCGCAAGTAAGCGGGGGTTTTCATAGATGTCCTATTTATTTGGAGAGGAGCTGCGATAGTTGGTACAATGATGACATTTATTGGAATTTTCTCATCAGAATTTGCTACTAAAAATACAGTTGCTGTTTTCAATGTGCGATTCATTTCCTTTCCGCCGAAAGAAGCGATAGTCAGCGTTTCTGTTCCAGTATGTTTCAGGTCAAGTTTTCGCGCTAAATCTTCAGTAATGTACGATTTCTGTGCACCTTCGTCAAACAGAATATTGGTCTCAACCATTTGATGTTCAAAAGTAACGTTTGCTATTGCAGTTTTTTAGTAACACGGAGCGGTCTTTCATCAATGTATAAAGAGCTGTTGAAGCGTTGTCACTTAAAGTTTTTTGTTGAGATATAGAATCATTATCTTCAGAGGATACATGAAGTGCGACATCTTTGTCCGCTTTAATTTCACGACACAAATACGTGTGATGTCGTTTACCGCACTTTTTACAGTTGTGTTTTGATTCACATTTAGTGATTGCCAAGGCAATTAAAACATAAACCTTTCCGTTTCACAATGTCATGTTTTTCATTAGTAGGTAAGGTACAATCACGGCTAGGGTGACTTAAGTCACAAAACATGCACAGTTTTTTATCGTTTGATCCCGTGTTACGATGTGACATTTTAGCGGCTTTCTGATTTTTAGCTACCGGTGCTACGGATTTTGATTTTGATGCGTTTGCGGTGTAGAAATTCGCTGTCCAACGCGACGTTATCTCCCGATCCCCATTCCAGATTCCAATATATCTAGCTCGCGTTTGAGTGTTTCTCTAAATACTCCATTCATCACCCCTATTTTCTCTAGTGATAGTCATTCTGATAGGATGGGGTAATTTGTCCAGTATAATCGGAATGAGCAGCGCGCCAAACATATCTTGAGTTTGTCCAAGTGATTCAAGTCCCCGAATGCAAATTTCTGTACGATCATAGAAAATTCTTAAATCAGAGACGCTAGAAGACGGTGTAGGCAGTTCAAGGACGATTTCATGTATGCGTTTACAATTTTTATGTTTTTTGTCCAAAGCGTTCACGCAATAATGCTATAGCCGTTTTATAGTTGTCGTTGGTGAGTGTAAGGCCCCATAATAACATTAACAGCCTCATTTTCAAGTAGCGACTTGAGATAATTGAATTTCCTGTCAACGAATTATTTAAGTGTACAGTTGTTTCAAATGAATCCCAGAAAGACTGCCAGGTGAGAATGTCTCCGTTAAACTTCGGTAAGTGTAACTTGGGTAATTTGTGGAAATTACTTGAAATTGATGATGGGATTGATCGCTCGGGGTATAACTGTATATCCGAATATGATTTGTCGGGAATAAAATCTTGAGCATTTGCGTTAAGCTGCGATTGTGCGGGCTTTTCTGAGTTTGTTCTTGATTCGTCTAATGATTTTTTTTATCTGGGCAATCTTACAGTCTAACATAAAAATATACTCATCTGCCTCGGTACTTCTTCAACGTCGTCTTCACCTATATCTAGCAGTATCTTCTCGTTTAACTGTAGAATTGTTTCCCGTTTCTGTACAAGAGTGTAAATGCCGTTCTAATTTGAGTTGCGTTCTCTGCGGTTGAAACTGAAAGTTCGTCAAGTTTTGTAAAAAGACGTGTTATCGCACTTTTATGTCCATTCCGTATTCTTTTTACTTTTGTCAATTCCATCTTCTTTGGTCACGGCACCAAAATGTAATGGGTAAATGAGGGTTTAGCTATATGAACAAATGAGGTAAGACTACGATGACATTTCAGTTCGACTTGTATTTTACAACTATATAACCGATTTCAAAAACATACAATGATCACGTTTTATGAGCGTGACGTCAAATAACAATGGTAAGGACAACAACAATAAACAACAATAACGTCATATAATTGTGACGTCACCACAATGCATGAATCGGGAAAGTTCTATGCGTTTGGCGTTTTGTACTTATAATTCACGACATATAGATTACCAATACAATATATATATATGGCATATTAGTGATGAAATATTCCGAATGGGGTGATATAAGGCAAAGTAAATATGGTGTTGTCTCAAAATGCGAAAGTCAAGTCGGTATGCACATATATCTTGATTCTAGACAGGTTTCTAATTATTAAAATCTTGACAAAATCTTATTTTCCAAAATCACGGAATAGAGAAGCTATTCAAATACATGTATATGTGATAGTTTGATGTTAAGATGATCAGGTGTCATATATAGTTTGATGTTACAATATTCAGGTGTCAAAATCATGTACATTACAGTGCTGCCCAGCTAACCTGTCTACAGGTTTTCTAAAAATAGATAATGCGATCAACCATCCCAAAAATGGCTGCTGAAAACAGTGTGACCAAGCATTTTGTCCTGTATAATACCGGCTAGAGTGGTTCGATCTTGTTTAACATGATAATTCTGACTTTATCCATTATTACACAAAACTCGTGTTAAAAGTAACATTTTATTATATGTAGACTTTATGTACTACATGTACTACAGTTTTTTATGTCGAAATAAAAAGTAAAAATGGTGTGCTTCAGTAATTAAGGTCTGTTTCGGTAAATCGTCCGACCCGTTTTCACTTTGTTGTTCTCCCAATCATCAATATTTCATACGACACATTTCGTTTTCGGTGTTATATTTATTCCATTTTGCACAAACGAAATCATTTTAAATGATAAAAAACATTTTGTTCCAAATTTCCGTCGTCCACTAAACTTATATAATAGGATATCATGCTCTTATCAAAATCAAAAGCAATCACGTAATGATTGCTCCCATCATTTCGACTAATGTCTCCCACTTATCGTTATTTATTTTCTTATGTCTATGTCTCTACAAAAAATACGAATCGCGGTATTATACCTTAATTGCATTAACAAAATTTAGATGCTGATTATTTATGAAACAAACCAACATCACTTTCATATCTGAAATTTAATAGCGTTTTTGCCTCAAATAAAATTACTACGTCATTACTTCCGCGTTCAAAGATCCATATACTACTTCCTAACTTAATTTGAAATCTATTCGCCGCCTCCTGGCGGCGAATAAAAACAAATAAGAGCTATAGACAGGCATAGAAAAGCTAGATATATCCCTATATAATTGTCCAAATAACGTCAAGTCCAATGTGGTGTGCATATAAGGTTGGATATAGTAAGGTTGAATTAATCAGTTGCAAGTGAATAATTGCCAAACTGGTTTTCTCAAACTATTTCCACATATAGGAATTTAAGAATTTTTAGTCTGTGTATATATCTTTGTTGTTAATGTATATCAATCTGTGTGGTAGAAAAGGTAAAATTTTAACAGAGAGAGAGAGAGAGAATTAACATCCCTCTAAGCAGGTATTTTACCTAGATATTTTACTCAGTACTGTGGACACAGATTTAAAACTAAGAACCAAGTCATACGATATACATTCATCGTCAACTTATATGAATATGTCGTATACAGAGGCAAACTTTATACATTTTACTAATAAATTGTTGTCACAGGGATATCAGGAGGCGCGTTTAATGTTAACGTTCAGAATATTTTACGGTCGTCATAATGGTTCCTTTGCAATTACTATGTTCCGCTAAATGAAATGTTGAGCTACCTGCTCAATGGCGGGTATTGAGTCGTCTGTGACGAAGATTTATTCCACGCTTATTTCATTTGAACTTGACAATGGACTCGGGGATACTTTTTCCTCCATTGCACTTGACCCCGCCTGTCGGTTGTCGGAGGTCTGTGTTTGTCCAATCCAATGTTCAACAGGTTTGTAAATGTTCAGGGAAGTCACACAAAACGGTCCTAGTCAAACTTACATGAGCACAGGTTTCCCAGATAATTTACTTTTGCATGCTAACAAAATTGACGTGTTTTTTTTTAGAATGAAGAGTATCTATTTTTACATTTCTGTTAAATTTATACTTCCGTATTATGAAGCGAGCTAACGCAAAAATTGCGAGTCGAGTCAAATGAAAGGAAATGAAATGCATTTGAAGCGAGTTGTTTTGGGTTCGAAACGTTTTGTTTTTATAAACAGTCACATTTTGAGGCATCGTGAATGTTTGCTACTTTAAATGTTTAACTTTTAAAGGTACTTCATACTTAATTGTTTGAATTGTCAAGTTATTTCAGTCTCTCCCTTAGAAAAAGAAATCGCAATACGACTGTCTTGGCATCAAGAACGATTTAATTTGAGTACGAAACGTTCCTCATTAAACGGAACTGACGTCAAAATTCAGACGCAAACAAGCAACAACCACATTGTGAGACTTTTTGGTGCGATATTTCATATTTAAGTAAATATTTGGCTTCTTTCGTATAGACTGCACTACAGAGAAGTGCAGAGTGAGTAGTTTTATTTTGATTAGCCTTAACTTAGAAGTTAGACATGCAACAATATCCTGTGAACTCACAGGCACTCATTCAATGATTCATTGATTCAATTACGTTATCCCCCCCCCCCATTGATACTCATGAGAGAAACAAGTGCCTGTGTGTGTACTGAATATGAATTGCATAAGCATAAGCATTTTAAAAAATTTAGTTTCTATTTTTTACTTGTACTCAATGAGTTAAATTGATATGTAATAACATTAACAAAATGGAGATATACACAGGCAGGCCTAAAAATTCTTAAATTCCTAAATATTTTGTAAAAATTGCTTGAGAAACCCAGGTTTGAAACTTTTCCAGTTGCAGTTGATTGACTCAACCTTACTATTTGTATCTTCGTGTGTCCATATTGCAACAGGCAAAACTGTCCCATCACTTCAAAATGTTTATCAAGCTATCAGTTTAGTGAAAACCTCATTAGGTGCATGCATTATCCATCGGTGTAGTCAGTTTATTTTGAAAGACATTTTTATTTTTTATTTTCATGAAACAATTCACACTTAGCTATAGTTGGGTGCCGTCATAAATGGGTCCTACGTGTAATTTTGATGATTATGTCATATAATGTTTTGCAGTACACAATATAGCCCAAACAAAACATGTGATTTCCATTGCTTACTGTCCATGCTTGGCAGACAATAGAGCTTCGAGTTCGAATTCATAATGAGTAGTTTGATCCATTTATCTTATTGCTGAATTTTTAAAAATATGGTTTTGGAGCATGCAGGCAAAATGTTAGATGGAAGCAAATGTTTATTTTCACTCTTCTGTGCATTTACATATATGATACTTCAGGATTAACAAAATATAAACAAAAGAAGTACAATTTAGAAATTACATGTGGGACCCTGATGAATTCAGGACCTTCAACAGGGCGGAAACTAAGAAAAAATCCTCAGGAGCCAAACGGGCTCCTAAGTTTTAAATTCTGGGAGCTCAGATTTAAACTTAAGGGCCCGTCATATTTACTTGAAAAAATTTTAACCAGTTTGTGACCTTAACATTTTTAACAACTTGCTCAGCCGGGCAAGTGCTATTCTGATATTGTGCTTGCCTGCCATGAAAATTTGGTTGCCCGCAAAGAAAAAAAATATTTGAATCAATTTTGTGTTTTATTAATTTTTTGTTATTTTAACAAATATATTAAACTACTGTGTGTTACAACAGATTACAAAAGTTTTCATTTTTTAAAACAATATCTATCCATTTTAAATATCTCATCAAAACTTTTATTCACAACAACTAATTTTCCTTTTATCATTCACTTACATTTAATTAAGATTTTATAACTTTTATACAATGTATAGTATTAAATGTACAAGTATAATCATTTTAACACATACTGAAATTCAGTTCCGTTAGGTATCAGTTCTTTTATTAAACACACCCAACTTCCATTTCCTCCATAAACTGCAAGCAACAACAATCGACACACAATGTGTTCTGTGACATTTTTGGCCACGAGGTAAAGACTAACGGAGTAACGTATTTACTTGTCAATAAAATAATTATTTTGATTTCTAACTGGTTTTTAGCAATCCATTTAAACTACAAATAAAAGGAAATGGATCACTTTCGAAGCTTAAGCTTTTTGAAATGATGAATGCAGAATAGTTGTACTTCTAATTTCATTTTGATAAAAGCAGACATTCAAACTTAACATGTCAAAATTTTAGCTTCATCATATTGGGGAATTTTAAGGACCAAAATTGAGAAAAAACAGATACTATTTCCGACTGGAAATGGAACGAATAAAGGCCCCTAAAAGTGGCAAAAAAATTCCTGAAATTAATTCTCTAAGCGGGCGACTTCGTACGTAAAACAGTTCGCCTGATCGTAAATTCAGTTGCCTCAGGCGAACAGGCACCCGTTAATTTCCACCCCTGCTTCAACGATATATGAATACCACACTGGAACTGACCTTATTTTCACAAAATATTTAGGAATATAAGCTATGCAGGGAAAGCATTCATCAGGAGTATATCTGGTCTCAGTTTAATTGTGACCTCAGATATTTAGAACATAGGCACTCCCAGCAAAAATTTGACCAGAAAAAAGTCTCCTGAATGTTTGATCTTAATATGTTTCTGTAAATTAAAGAGTGGCAATAGTGAAGAGTCCGGTTGATTTGAAAATTGACATTTAAAATTTGACAATGGTTTTTCGATTGTACTTACCTGGTACATGTATACATAGCTCATTTTCTATCTCGTTACATGTACCATAAAGAGCTTGCTTAACTCGCTTATTAAAGACTCATCACATTATATTGCTTTATCTTATACACAGCTATGGTAAAGATGATCAAGGATATTTTCAGCTCCCCTCCCTTCTTTTTAAGATTTCATCCCACGATGAAATTCCACAATAGACTACGCCAAACAGGCACTTGAAAGTCTTGTTTCTATCAGTGGGACAACGGGGTAGAGAATTATATACATGTATTGAATCTCTTTCTAAATACTTTTCCCCAGCATTAAATGATTTTCATCATGGTGTTGGTCTAGATTTATTCACCAAATTGGAGAAAAAAAAAATGATATATGTATTTTGATTTGAGAATGTGGCTGAATTTCGTTTGCATGGATCTTAAATAGAAAGGGGTCTGATCTTGGTGACTTATTTTAGGCTAAACAGATCATTTGTTTACAGTGTACATGTACTATATAGCATTTACATATATAGCTGACACAGCCAGACACTGATCTACTACTTTGTAATAAAATCAACATAATTCTGCATTTTATTTTTCCAGAAATTATCGATATATGTTTTTCGTATCAATATATTGTATCAACAGAAATGAAAATCTTGATTTTAAAATTTATCTTTGTAAATATTACTCAAGTCAATGGATTTAATTTGGTTGAGTTACCTGGAAAAATTCTTGTTGATAATGAGATACAACATGACAACATGATTCTGTGCATTCATTATTAAACTTGCTAAAAAATTCCCTTTTTGAAATTATTTGTGTTCCTTTGAGATTGTGGCTCTAACACTGTAATCAGTACTTGTTGTTATTACATGTTATTTATGTTCATGTAAAACTAGTTTAAAGAGAAAAATGAATATACATGCATCAACACCATTTATACTGCACAGTAATGTACATGTAGTTGCTTGCAAATATTATAAACATAACATAAACATGTAATACCTACATGTTAGTTATAATGCTCAAGATGATTATTTGCAAAATGAAGTAATGCACAGTACATGTACATAAAATGTAGATAAAAAAAATTTGGAATTCATGAATTGGATTATATAGCATCACTTAAAGATCTCTTGTTTTTGGAGACATCTAATGTCTAAATGAATTAACTCATTCACCCCTAAAGACACATTTGGACTGGTCTCAGTTAGTCATTGATGTACATGTACAGCAAAGTCCATTGCTTTTCAGGGGTTGATAAGTTCAGAATAATTAACAATACATGTATATGTATGCTTATGTACATGTGAACATGTATATATAGGTTCCCTCTAGATCTTATTTTACATTTTCAGAATTGTACGGAACTCATTTAAGCTGATATGTCTCTATATGATGGACTGGATATTGACAAGGAAGAAGGAGGAAGTGGAACCAAACCAAATGTTGGTAAGTGTACACTGTACAGGTTAGGGCTTTTATAAGGTGCTACATACCCTTCAACATACCCTTCAGGGGTCTTTGTAAATCTTTTAAGAGACAAAACTAAAAGTCTCAGAGTCATGTTGAGTGATCTCTTGACACAGACTACACAAGCAGTATTCTCCATGTCTCCCCATTTATCACCAGCTCTCCATGAAAGGTCTTGTCTTATAATTAGGGAAGTCAACCTCTCATCATGATCCAGTGGTAGAGCATTGGACTTTTCAAGTTTAAATTCCTGGGTCCCATTCTCTGAACAGAGTCCTAAAACTTTCAGACTTGAAAAATGGTAGTGACTGTCCACATGCTTGGGATGACAGGTGAAAGTCACCAATTATTTGGATGAGACTTTAAACAGGAGGTTTAATGTTATGGTACAGCCAAGTCTATAAAACAGGTCAAAACTTGTGGCACTTCAGATTTGCCTACATCTGTTGACTTCTCAATATAAGTAAAAAATTCTGGGCTAGGCATATACATGTAAGTTATAACATCAACAATAACAAAACAAACAAATGACAAATCAAGAGAAATCAGTATTATACTGCAGATAATTCTTAAGCCCTGTATATTTTATATTTTAGTTTTTAAAAAAGTGAAAAGTGGGCTGAGTGGTTAGAGCATCAGACAAGATGATAAGAAGTAGCCAGCAAATTAAAAGGGTTGTGGTCGAACTTTGTGTTTACATGTAGCATACTCGACACCAATCTCTCATGGATCGGTTTTGGTGTTGGTCTATTAATTTACCCTTTAAATTTTTGAACCTGCATTGTGGTTAAGCATTTTTAGTGGAAATTAATGAATATAAACGTACTGTTAATATTGTTTATTTTTAGTTTATTTACGCTGATATTAATGCCAGAAAATAATGTTTGGTAATTCATTTGTCAATTAAAGACTTTGTTGTCAGTAGCACACTGACAGTAGATACATGTAAACATCAACTTTTTATGATTTGGTTGAGTTACATGTACTTGGGGAAATTCTTTTTGTTGAGACCTTATGATAATGAGATATCCACTGCTTTTCATGATATACATGTAGATGACAGAATTTATCAGCTGTTGGCTTCTGTTAAATGGTCTGCATATGATACGTCAATTACTGTAAAATGAAAAAACAAGTATTACTTTGCTTTACCAGCATCATACATGTACTTAAACTTAAGCCTCTTTTTTCCAGCTGGCTGGTCCTCTAGTTACAAGTTACTACATTCCCAGTTACAGGCAAAGAAAGCATCATTAGTACAAGCTAAGGTAAGTCCACGTAAAAGTTAACCACAATATCATGTGCCTCATTGTTCCATGATAAAACACTCACTGTTTCTTATTGCAGGGATTTTTCACACTCTTTTGGGAATGGGGCCTGGGCCTTTTTAATTACAAATTTTAGCAACATTTATTGAAATTGGGAAATCTTAATATGAACAAAACTGTTTAAAAATACAAGAATCTCTTCAAATTATTGTCTTTTGACTTTAACTGGAAAATTTCTACTGCAAACTGGGGAAAAAATGCAGTTTTATGCATTTGGAATGGGATCTTATTTTGGCCCCTATGATAGGATAGAAAATTCTTGTATTGGTATGACACTGATTTTGTTATAACTTTAATTGCAGAAAGCCTGTGGTCTCAGTCTGAGTACATTTTTACCAGGTTCCTATCATTAATAACTGGCCACCATCATGTAACTGAAAAATTGTTGAATGTGGCATAAAACATCGTTTAAAAAAGCAATTATGCTAAGGCCAAATAAAATTGATTTCTTGTTTCTCAGGCATGCATGCATTTGCTTTAAAGCCCCTGCACCACCCAATTTTTATTGAAAACGAAATAATAAAAAACATCCTTGCCAAAAACAAATTCCAGAAGAAAATCCTGCATTATTCAGAATCATGGCCGGTCAGTGTTTTAAACATTGCCAAAATTGGATCAGGTGACCTTTATAAAGAGGTTAATTCACAAAAAGTTCACAAAGTTTATGTTTGAATGGCCTTTATAGGCAGCTGCCCTTTATACATAGGTGGCCATTAATGCAAGTTTCAAACCAAATTTCATATTTGATGGAGAGAAAAGAAGACCCTATTCATTACATTTTTGGAGAGTAAAAAATAAAATAGAAGTGACCTCCCTTATCTTATTTTAGATAAAAATGTGCCTGAGAAACAAGGTATTAGTTTTTGTTGGCCTAAAATATTTATATAAGATTCTAAACAATTACTAATTGATATCCATTTATTATTTTTATTGACAGAAACAAAAACATAGTACCACAATGGCTCCAGTTGTTGATTTAAAACGCAATTCAGATGCTTCAGAACTACATTTCAACTTACAGACTGGAAGGGTAAGTTAAACTGTTGTCTGATAGGAATGGTGATTTAGACCACTGTCTGTCAGGTAGGGTAAGTTATAATTTAGACCACTGACAGGTAGGGTAATTCATACCACTGTCTGTCAGGTAGGGTAAGTTATAATTTAGACCACTGACAGGTAGGGTAATTCATACCACTGTCTGACAGGTAGGGTAAGTTATAATTTAGACCACTGACAGGTAGGGTAATTTAGACCACTGTCTGACAGGTAGGGTAAGTTATAATTAGACCACTGACAGGTAGGGTAATTCATACCACTGTCTGTCAGGTAGGGTAAGTTATAATTTATACCACTGACAGGTAGGGTAATTCATACCACTGTCTGTCAGGTAGGGTAAGTTATAATTTATACCACTGACAGGTAGGGTAATTCATACCACTGTCTGACAGGTAGGGAAAGTTATAATTTATACCACTGACAGGTAGGGTAATTTAGACCACTGTCTGACAGGTAGGGTAAGTTGTAATTAGACCACTGACAGGTAGGGTAATTTAGACCACTGTCTGTCAGGTAGGGTAAGTTATAATTTATACCACTGACAGGTAGGGTAATTCATACCACTGTCTGACAGGTAGGGAAAGTTATAATTTATACCACTGACAGGTAGGGTAATTCATACCACTGTCTGTCAGGTAGGGTAAGTTATAATTTATACCACTGACAGGTAGGGTAATTCATACCACTGTCTGTCAGGTAGGGAAAGTTATAATTTATACCACTGACAGGTAGGGTAATTCATACCACTGTCTGTCAGGTAGGGAAAGTTATAATTTATACCACTGACAGGTAGGGTAATTTAGACCACTGTCTGTCAGGTAGGGTAAGTTATAATTTATACCACTGACAGGTAGGGTAATTTAGACCACTGTCTGACAGGTAGGGTAAGTTATAATTTATACCACTGACAGGTAGGGTAATTTAGACCACTGTCTGTCAGGTAGGGTAAGTTATAATTTATACCACTGACAGGTAGGGTAATTCATACCACTGTCTGACAGGTAGGGAAAGTTATAATTTATACCACTGACAGGTAGGGTAATTTAGACCACTGTCTGACAGGTAGGGTAAGTTATAATTTAGATCACTGACAGGTAGGGTAAGTTATAATTTAGACCACTGACAGGTAGGGTAATTCATACCACTGTCTGACAGGTAGTATATTTAGACCACTGTCTGAGTGGTAGGGTGATTCAAAACCTCTGTCTGACAGGTAGGGTAAGTTAGACCTCTGTCTGTCAGGTAGGGTAAATTAGACCACTGTCTGACAGGTAGGGTAAGTTATAATTTAGACCACTGACAGGTAGGGTAATTCATACCATTGTCTGACAGGTAAGGTAATTCATACCACTGTCTGACAGGTAGTATATTTAGACCACTGTCTGACAGGTATGGTGATTAAAACCTCTGTCTGACAGGTAGGGTAAGTTAGACCACTGTCTGACAGGTAGGGCAATTTAGACCACTGTCTGTCAGGTAGGGTAATTTAGACCACTGTGTGACAGATGAGGTAATTCAGACCACTGTCTAACAGGTAGGATAATTTAGACCACTGTCTAACAGGTAGGATAATTTAGACCACTGTCTGACAGGTAGGGTAATTTAGACCATTGTCTGATAGGAAGGGTGATTTAGACCACTGTCTGTCAGGTAGGGCAATTTAGACCACTGTCTATCAGTTAGGGCAATTTAGACCACTCTCTGTCAGGTAGGGCAATTTAGACCACTGTCTATCAGGTAGGGCAATTTAGACCACTGTCTGTCAGGTAGGGCAATTTAGACCACTGTCTGTCAGGTAGGGCAATTTAGACCACTGTCTGTCAGGTAGGGCAATTTAGACCACTCTATCAGGTAGGGCAATTTAGACCACTGTCTATCAGGTAGGGTGATTTAGACCACTGTCTATCAGGTAGGGCAATTTAGACCACTGTCTATCAGGTAGGGTGATTTAGACCACTGTCTGTCAGGTAGGGCAATTTAGACCACTGTCTATCAGGTAGGGCAATTTAGACCACTGTCTATCAGGTAGGGCAATTTAGACCACTGTCTATCAGGTAGGGTGATTTAGACCACTGTCTGTCAGGTAGGGCAATTTAGACCACTGTCTATCAGGTAGGGCAATTTAGACCACTGTCTATCAGGTAGGGTGAGTTAGACCCAGGTCAAAGCAGCTTCGTCTATAACTATAAGTATATTAATAGATTACTCAGGGGCCTCTGTTATCCAGTTGCATCATGTTATAGATTATACAGATTTTTAAAAAGTGGCAAGGTGGCCTCATTGGTCAAGTGGTCAAAGCATCACACTTTAAACCTTGGAGTCTCTTACCTCAAGTCAGCACAGAGTTTTAAGTTAACTCATCAACCCCTGAAGTCATATTTGGGCCTGTCCATTTTAAAGAATGGTTAAGTCCACAGTCAGTATTTGGGTGTGTATGATTTAGATTAAAAATTTTATAATTATTATATATACAGTAAGTTATTCACACCTGAATTGTGACATTAGACCATACTATTTATTGGTCTGGGTGAGTCTAAATGTGACCACAGGGGTTGATGAGTTAATAATATTTTGAAGGATGAACTTTTGAAATAACTATACATCATTTATACTTTTTCTATTGGAAAATGTTATTCTTTATTTTCTTTTTTTAGTTGGAGAGTACCAGTCCCAGAATCGCCCATATAGGAAGTTCCCCATTCATCGCAGCCACACCCATCCCATCACTGACAGGGGTAACAGATGAATATGATCCATTGAGGCCGAATGATTATGAAGATTTTGTCAAAAAACGGAAAGAGCAACGTCAAAAAGAAAGGGACGAGGAGAAGAGAAAGGATCACCATGATGAAGACAGAAATATTTCACGGTATTCAAGGAATTATTCTGATATTGTTATGCTTCTAAGAGTAAAGATCCGGGGGAGGTAGGGGGGGGGGTATTCAGTGCTCCAGATAAGCTGCATAATTGCGTATTTTACGCATGAAAATCAAATTGATACACAAGCAAATCAAAATCCATGCGTAAGATACCCAACACAAATAAAAACTGAAGCGTAAAATTAAACACACTGGATCTGAAACTTGCTGATAGATAAATTAATGAGTTTACTTGTTCTGAATGGATGATTGGTCATGAAGTGTACAGGTGTTAGTGATAATGCATTTTTGCTGACAATCACCCAGATGTTTAAAGTGTGGACTTGCATTGTATAGACAGTTAAATACATAATAATTAATGGTCATTTATTTAGCAGCAAAGCCTTTATAGTGAGTGAAAGCAATGGCAATTGTAATTTGGCAACTTTTCAAAAAACTTTAACCTGTTGAAGCTTTAAGTGGAAGGAATAAAAATATTTACAATACCTTGACCTTGAAATCTGACAGTTGTTGGTCAAAAACCTATTTTGAAAATTTACACCCATTTCAGGTGTTGTCTTCTGACAGTTCTGTTTATGTGTGTATCCAAGGATGTCATTAACTTTTTAAGTAACAGGCCTAGGTGAAACTGTCAAAGTAGCAGGAGAATTTCTGGCTTTTTGTATAGAAGTCGGAATAATTTGTCAAATGTAGGCGGCTATTTACTGAGAGTAGGGGTTTAAATTCTCCTGTTAACGCCTTCTAATCACATCCCTGGTATCGTCAGATGCTAGGGGGTCAAACCCAGAACCTTCGCTTATGAGTAGTATGCTCTACTGCTTGACCACCCCAAAATGGCACCTTAACTGTTCAGAGCATTCTTGTCTACAAGGATTCAAGATCTGCTGTAACATAACCCAGATATATATTCTAAAGTTTGCTTACAGCACTGGTTAAATTGTTTTTTAAAGATTTTTTTTCCCTCCTCCATTTTAGATCTACGGTCGCCTATATATCACCAGTCTTACAAATATGATAACTTTTGCATTCTAGGAGACGACGAGACAGAGATCGAGACCGAGACAGAGAGCGAGACAACTTTAATGATACTAGAGAGATGGATAGAGCAAGAATACGCAAAGAAGAAGAAGAAGAAGAGGAATTTGAAAGACGTAAACCTAGTAAGAAATTTACCTGTATAAGTAAATCCAAGAAGACATTTACCTGTATAAGTAAATCCAACAAGAAATTTATCTGTATAAGTGAATTAAACATTTTATTTGCAAATTATATTGCAATCGGATTGGGAACAAGTTTTTAAACATATTAACTCCCTCTCCGTGTAGATTTTATAAAACACAATATATATGCATGGAACAATTTTAATTTTTCACAAATATTTTCTGAAGTAAAAAATAAAAATAAATAAACAGATAAAAAGGAAGAAAACATAGGGAAAGAAAATACTGGAAAGTGTAGATTAGAAGTAAGGAGAGGGTGAAGTGTAATTAAGTTGAGAGATTTTCAAACAAATTGTCCACTATTTGGTATATATTTATGCACTGAAAGAAATTTTTCTTTTTGTCCCATATCAAATGATGAACCAATCATATTTTGCTTCTCTCCACAGAAAAACAAATTTGATTTTGAAGCATAACCTTATTCTTGTTTGCGTTTAACTAAATCCACATTTAACTGTCTATTTATCAAATTCTAGTATGACTTACATATTTCTTACCACAGAAAAAGAATTTTTCTTGTTGTTAATCAGGATTTACTGACTTTGTTCAGAACTTGTTGTTAGTAGTAACTTGTTCCACCATGAGATGGCCGAAGAGGAAAATGCATTTTTATAAATGTTTAGCCTACAATATGGCATTTGAATGTCGTTACGCCAAAGATTATATTTCAAATTGTCACGTAAAATGGGCAATAATAATTCTGATAAGTAGTTTGGAGATAATCCATTTTTTATCTTTTATAAAAGAGCGTTTTCTTTTCTCCCTGCGATTAGAAAGTTGTTCCCATCCTGTTTCAAAGAAGAGTATTGATTTACAATATGATGGGACTCTGGTGACAATGCATGCTGCTTCGACTAGAAAGTTTTCCAATCTGTCCACGTCAAACATCTAGTGTTTGGATCATCGGCAAAGTCTGCATTCACCACTTTTCCCCATCATTAATTGATTAATATGAATGAGAGAGAGATGATTTACAACATGAATTTTCCAGTATGTATAATGTCTTACCTTTATTTTCAGTTGGTAGTGGTGCCGCTATAGCTCCTCCTACTTCCCTGATAGAGTCGGATGTACAACCGTTGGACGGTAATTGATATAAATTATAAGATAACTATTAGATATATATGTCTGTGTTTGTGTGTGTGTGAGAGAGAAAGAGAGAGAGAGGATTCAAAGTGTAAAATAACTTCTATCACTGTAAATTTTATATACAGTCAAACTTGCATTAAAGACCACCTCTATATAAAGGTCACCTGTCTATAAAGGCCATTAAAATATAAACATTATCAACTTTTTTTTTAAATGAATAAACCTCTTCATTCAGGCCACCTGTCTATAATAGCTACATTTGCCTCTTCCATGGAGTGGCATTTATAGACAAGTTTGAATGTATTTGTTTTGTAAGAGAAAAAGATACCATTCTGTGTAATGGTGCACATGACTGTATTGGTACACAATTAAACATATCTGCAGTATTATTTGAAAATAAATTGATATCGGTTTTAATAAATATTAAAAATTGCCAAAAATTAAATGGGAGCAAATAACTTCCGGGTATACAGAATGGTAGTTCAAATTTATTATTTCAAATTGTAGAACCAATGATGCCTGAAAGGCCAAGATCGCCTCCAACGTTAGGTTACAGTATTGGATTGGGGTATGTATAGTTATTATACAAATTTGGACTAGGTTATATAGAGATTATTATATCACCATTTTGATATCATATTCCTTCTCAGCCCTGTGTTCTTAATATTAGCCAGAGGGCTGAAGACCAAAGGGCTGATATCCGGACTGAGGGTTGAGAAGGAGTATGATACCAAATTGTTCATATTATAGACTTTTTATCATGTGTCTAAATTGCAAATTATAACACACAAGATACAACAATAACAACATACTTTCTATTCTGGCTGACAAAGAATTAAGAATCCTTTCTCCATGTACAGTTTCATGACTTTGGATGACACTGAAAGATGCAATTTACCGGAAACAGATGACACTCGGAACTCTTTTAAGAATTAAGAATCTTTTCTCCATGTGCATTTTTATGATTTTTGATGACACTATATCAGCAGACGATGAAATGTACCTGAAACGGATGATACTCAGAACTCTTTTTTCTTTTTGTTGATTGCAATATAAATAAAGAAGTTCCGAACAGGAGGTGCATTACGAGAATAATTAATGCATGGGGTTGCATTACCAGAATAATTAATGCATGGGGGGTGCATTTTTAGAATAATTAATGCATATGGTCGTGGCCATATCACATATACCAATGCAGTCATATTTAGTACAGACATATGATAAATATTGTTTATGTACAAGTATCATTGTTATTGTACAAATGTAATTGGCATTAGGGTCATCCATCCAGCTGCTGACCATGCTTGATATTGCTTATCTTCAGTGCATAAATATAAACACTAACCCTGGCAGACTAGAATGGACTGGTCCAATGTAACAAATAAGAGTATGCCATTAAATTTCTTGGGGATGAAAGGTTATATTAAGTCAGAAAATAATAAAACAGTACTGGAGAGAATATTTTAACGACCCGACTTCAGCAAGCTAGAGTCTATTGGGAATGTCTGATGTTTCAAACATCTTAACCCTAGGGATTACTTGTACGGGAGGCAACCAATTCTCACCAGTTAAAGACGGACCAGTAGTTGCAATAAAAAAATTTGGAATTGGAAAGTGAAATGAGCTACAGAATATCCCAATTGATTATCTACATCTCGGTGCCAAACCAACCAATTTCCGACATTTTCCGATCATAGACCATTGCTACCCATCATCCCTGTTATAATTACATCAAGACTTGTTGTTTTTGTTTATATGTACCAGTTTATTTGGGAAGATTTATATATGTCGAGTAATAGTCACCTGATACATGTATAGAGATTTATAGTTTAAATCTGAAATAGGATGACATTTTTATTTCATAGTTGTATCTATTTCTTTTTCAGAGGATCTGTTGCATCCAAAATTATGGCTAAATATGGTTACAAAGAAGGTCAGGGTTTAGGAAAATTGGAACAGGGCATGAGTACTGCTTTATTTGTGGAAAAAACGAGCAAACGGGGCGGTAAAATTATCCACGAAAAAGACATACCTAAAGGTAGTACATTTTTTAGTAGTGTTCTGTTCTTTCAAATTGTTGATGAATTGTATTATTTGGATATTAAGCAAAGTCCCCGTGGAACTTTAATTTGCATTGATTTATTTTTCTATGTTGTATGTCTAGCTGTTTAAGGTTTGTTTCCATAGTAAAATTTTGTCGCAAATTAAAAGTCTGTTTTCCCAATTTAATGAAGATGTACGGGCCTCCAGATCCAAATGGTTTGAACCATGAAGTCTTTCACATCTGGTCAGCACATGTTTGAGCCCTACTGAAGCCTAAGCTGATTTTGTGAGAAAGTTTGCCAGTTTACTTGTGGAAGGCCGATAGTCTGTTCTTGGTTCTCTCCTTCACTATTAAAAACCACCATATAAAAATTGTTGTGTGTGGCGTAAAACACAACTCAAAATCAAATTACTGGGGCACTTCTTTATCTTTATATGGGGACAAAACCAATGATTAGGTAAAAAATTTGTTTCATTTAACAAGAAAAATTACATGTTAGTAAACGTTAAAAGATGCTATCACTTGCTTTCTTGTTTTTCACTCGATGACTTAAGGAAAAATGAAAATCAGAGTATTTTGTGATTCATAAAAATTTACAATTTTTACATGTAACAGAACCTCCCCGGGAAGCCATGCCAAATACAAATTTGTTGAAAAATCCATCGAAGGTTGTTTTATTACGGGTGAGTCTGATTTTATGATAATTGTGACAACTGTTATTTGAAAAAAAACATTATGCATGTAATATGATTGATCTTGCGAAGAATATTTCATTTTTACTGCAGTATGATATATAGAGAATATTTGCCTATTTTTTATGAAAAACATTATAGCACCAAACTTGCATAATGCCACTTTTTCTTGAAGAACAAATTTCTTCCCATATAATACCCCCTTCATAATGCCAAAACCTGTATATCACCATCCGCCACTGATTTTCCAGTACAAATGTTCATTTATGCATGTTAAATCTCTCGACCATATTGCCAGACCAGGTGAATAAACAGGTGTGAGAACAAATGTTAGCCGATGGTCACTTGTTTATTATTTTTTTTTTTTACCTCCGCGAAGGGAGATAACTCGAGTATCGAGTGTTACTAAAGCGGATCCCCCACTGAATACTACACTTTTGTTCATAGAAGCAGAAATACAACCGGATATTGTGAGAGTTGGAAAAATATTGTCTCATTGTGTGTTTACACAGCAATTATCATACCTCTAGAAATATATTAATTATATTAACCAAAAGCCTTTGTATTAACATCCTGTTAAAGATTTATTTTAAACAGAAACAAGGAAAATATTTTCAGGTTAATGTAAGAAACATATCCAGATTTTCCGGCTGTCAAACATATTTGGGACAGTTAAATAAAAAGTTGGTTTAATTTTGGCCATTTTAATAGGATGGCCACATTGGACAAACTTAAACAATGGCCAAAACATCCTAAATTTCTGTATTGAGTTGTAAACGGGATATGATATACAGCAGGGATTAAAGACATGAATACAACCCCACCTCAAAAATTGTAGACCTCAATATACTGCCAAACCTGTTATACCACCAAAATTAAGAAAAACAATAGGGTGTGGTATATCGGGGGAGAACTGTATGTGTTTTTGTGATTCTGTATCATAAAATGAAATATACAAACAATTGAATATTGAGGTTATGATTGATAGGCTGAATTAGGAAAGATAAACAAGTAAATATTCTCACTCTCTATATTGACAGAATATGGTTGGTCCCGGTGAAGTAGATGAAGATTTAGAACCAGAGACGGCAGAGGAGTGTACAAAATATGGCAAAGTTATCAAATGTTTGATATTTGAGGTAATTACAGTGGTGTGTACAAAGTAATTAAATGTCTGATATTTGAGGTAATTACAGAGGTGTGCACAAAGTATGGCAGTAATCAAATGTCTGATATTTGAGGTAAGTAGATAGGCATGTACAAATATGACAAAGTAATCAAATGTCTTATATTTGGGATTAAATACAGAGTTCACGAGTTATTTTATTATTCTTGCTTTGTCCGTAATGTATTCTGTGAACCCCTTGCAGTGACTTAAAGGTAGTGTATTTCTGACACTGGCTGATACAGAAGACTTTAAAAAAAAATTATGGTAACAGTCCCTTCGCCAAGCTTTTAGCACAAAAAGTTAGAGTCACATGTCTTTATATCGAGACTTACCATAAAACTAAGGTCCATTTTTGCCGTAGGCATGAATGGTGTTATTGAATCATATCAAAATATGCCTTCATCAATTTTTCAGATACCTGGAGGTCACGATGAGGAGGCAGTGCGGATTTTTGTAGAATTTGAAAGAGTTGATTCAGCAATTAAAGGTTTGTGTCTAGTTTACTTCGTTTTACGTATTCACATACTCTGGAGTACCTGAGTTGTTTCTGGAACATTCTTCACTGCACAACAATTTTCCAGTTTTTAATGGTGGATTTAAAAGCCTGCTTACAGTGTACCCAAGAAAAGAGCCTGGTTACAGTGTACCCAAGAAAAGAGCCTGGTTACAGTGTACCCAAGAAAAGAGCCTGCTTACAGTGTACCCAAGAAAAGAGCCTGGTTACAGTGTACCCAAGAAAAGAGCCTGGTTACAGTGTACCCAAGAAAAGAGCCTGGTTACAGTGTACCCAAGAAAAGAGCCTGGTTACAATGTCCCCAGGAAAAGACCACCAACTTGTTTGTTTGTTTGTTTATTGTTGTTTAACGTCTCAATCAAGAATATTTCACTCATATGGAGACGTCACCAAATGCCGGTGAAGGGCTTCAAATTTTGGCCTATGCTCGGCCATTACGGCCATTGAGCAGTGAGGGTTCTTTAACGTGCCGACACCTACTGTGACACGGGACCTCCAGCTTTTACTGTCTCATCCGAAAGACAGGAAACCAACCTGTCGCCGACGGGACTCGAACTCACGACCTCACGATCCAGAGTCGAGCGCGCTACCGACTGAGCCAGGCCGGCTCAAAAAGACCACCAACCTTGCGCAAGTTTAATATATGTATTGTCACATAATAAGCTTAGGTTCTAGTGGGGCAGGAACCCACACTGACTAGAGGTGAAAGATGGCATGATTTAACCCTTAAAACCCTACAGGCCATAATAGACTGGTCTAAACAATAGAAAAGAGCATACCATCCAGATACTTAAGGGTAAATAGGTTAAAGTACAATGCTCTTAACACTGGGCACTATAGGTACTTGGCTAGTACCCCAACTGTACCTCTAAATACCTGTAAAATCACCCGTCATGAAACTGATTTTAAAATATTATATAAAGATTTCTTTTGTTTGGGTTAATATCCAGTTGTGGTCTTTTAGAATGTTTTTTTTTTTCTTCATGACTGGTCTCCAGGGGTCAACATAAATGAAAAATCCCCACTTATCCTACAGCACAAGTTGTATTGAAATCCATTTGTCCAAATGCAAAAATGATTTATCGGATAATCAAGTGCAACATTTAACAATATGATTTTGTGTTTAAACAAGAATAATTTTTATTGAATATATTTTTGTCTTCTACAATTTCATTTAGCCTTTCTGACTAGTGAGAAGTAACATCTACTTCTAACACAAAATGGACTTGTCCCGGACAACCGGACAAACCTTAATGTTGAATCCCGAGTCTCTTAAGTCAAGTTTCACTTTGGTTCACTAGAACAGATCCAGTACATTTGTGCATGATAATTTTAAGTCTAGATATAGATAGACATTTTCATATTCTAATAGTGTAAACTATGCACACATCCACACACAGCTAATTTAGATTGTCTTTCATCAAACTACATGTATGTAAGGAGATTTGTCAGTTTGCAGAAGGCTATGGTATTTAGGGGAATGAGACTGTAATATGGTTTTTTTTTGTTACCATGGTTACCATAAACCGCTTGTAGTAGCCTAGTGTTAGAGCTATCGACTCACAAGCAGAAAGTTCTAGGTTTAATCTCAGTACAGGTCAGACCAAAGACTTTTAAAAAATGTCAACAGTGACTGTTCCTTCGCTTAGCTTTCAGGATACAAAGTGAAAGTGGGGTCTTTCTGAGGCATGGCGCCTAAAAGAGAACTCGTTGCTTTATATTTGAAACATAGCACAAAGTTGAAATTTGTGACACTCCACCCAAAGTTAGTGACGTCTCCACGTAATTGGAAAATTCATGATGTAAAACAAGATAAACCACATGCTATTGAAAAATGTTTGTGTGGCATAAAACGGATAAAAAACTCTTTCACCCCTAAAGACATTTTTGGACAGGCTTAAGACATTGATTTACAAAAAAGTCTATTGTTTTTCAGCGGTTAGTGAATTAAAACTGATTTACATCATACTTCATAACCATTTGCCCTTTAACCCTTTTATCCCTGAAAATCAAGAGAGTATGCTCTTTTCTATTGTTAAGACCAGTCTGTTATGGTGTGTGTAACCCGCACTTTTCACCAATGCGACCCGGTCGATCCTCGGATTGGGCAGGGAATCATGTGAAATGTACCAACCCGGATACGCTCCTGTTTTCTGAGACAGTTGTGTCACAGTGAGTGTCGGCACGTTAAAGAACTGTTGTAGGTGTCGAGCATAGGCCAAAATTTGAAGCCCTTCACCGGCATTGGTGAATCCATATGCAGTGAAAGATTCTTGAGTACGTTAAAACAACTTTAAACAAAAAAAGTGTGTAGGGTTGAAAGGGTTAAATGCAGTTGTAACACTTTCTTGCAAATAATCAAATTGTAACATTCTGTCACTTTGAATACTGGTTTAAATGTTGTAAAGGATAGATATCTAAAATAATTTTTTTGTTTCTTTTACAGCCATCATAGATCTAAATGGAAGATTTTTTGGCGGAAGAATTGTGAAAGCGTGTTTTTATAATCTGGACAAATTCAGACGACTAGATTTAGCTGATGAAGTTGAATGAAATTTTTTAACTTTTAAATAATTTGAACAAGTTCTAATTTGACATGCTTTGGGGTCAAATGATGTCAGTCAAATATTGAAGACAAGATGATTAGTTGCTATCTATTTCAAACCCACAGCAACAATCATCTTAATGAAAGATGTTACTGGTCAGATAATACAGGTGCCTGAAATATACAGGTCAACAGATTAAGATTGAATCTGATGTCCACTAAAGAAGGATATGTAATCAGAAGTGATCATGTAGACTATCAAGAATGTCTTGAACATTTTGCGTAGCTGAGAGATTGTGGATTTTAAATCCCTGGCAAAAGACATTGTGAAAACTACAAAAAGATCTCTGTTCAACTGCTGTACACCAGAAATGTTCAAAGATGCTACTCAAGAATGATAAAGAATGTATAAGTCGCAAAATAAATTACAGTCATTTATTGTTTCATTAAAAGAATGATATTTTATGTAACAATGATATCATACATAAATTAAAACCATAATAATACATGTAATATAAAACTCTCCAGTTTTCCTGATTTACTTTAGACAATATTGTTTGCTCAATTCATTCCTTGTTGTATAAATCAACAAAAGGGTTCTATAGGCTATTTATTATTATGATACCAAGGTCATCTGAGCTAAAGGTTCATGGTGGCTATTGCAATCATTTTTGTCTGGTGTTGTGGGTCGTTAACTTTTAACACAGTTTGGACTCCTTCTCAAGACCCAAAGGGCCAGTTTCGATGAAACTTGGTAAAAACTATCCCCATTTAAAGCTGCATAAAGTTGGCCAATAATGGGGGTTAGGACCCATAGTTGTTCCAGAAGTGGCCAAATTGCACTAAAAACTTGTACATCTTTAAAAATCTTCTCATGAACGAATGATCAGATTTAATTCAAATTTTCTATGCAATCTATGATTGTCACTGTTCTTGGGCATGTATAATCTGCACTCTTTTTCACTGTAAAATTCATCTCGGGGATGGAGGTGAGGATGATGCAGTACAATAAGTTCGTGGGGCATTTTTTTCTGGGACTACTGCAATGTTGGCAGCAACCAAAAAGATGTCACATGGCACCAAAATAAAAATAAAAACAAGCCAAGCAAAAGGCATCTGAACAATACTGTCACAAATGTGGTTACATTAATGGTGAAAAATACCGCATAATGTAAACAATGCAACAAGTGTGGTGAATGGTTCGTATGAAAATGAAAAGTCTTGAATTACAGGTGATGTCTGGAAATCTTGGGATTTGCAAAATTGCCTTGAAAGTCCTGGAAAGTAGTCTAACTGTCTTGAAAAGTATTTGAAAAGTATTTTCCCTACAAATATACCTAAACTTTCAAATCAAAGCAGTCTTCGCTAAAATCTTTGTATATTTTTGTTCAGGCTAACTAATGCTGGGTAATCTATTTTATTCTGTGTTAACAACATATATGTCAAACGTAGCAATATCCAAGACTTCAAATATCTGTATTTTTCAATATGATTTAGTTAAAGTAAAGAGTTTTCTTAATGTAAAAATGATATGCAAATAACATGGTCGTACAGATTATTGAAACTTACCGAAATGGAAGTTATTTAGCATTTCCTTGCTGAAAATTGTTTTTGAAACCTTGAACAGAAATTAATTTAATTATCGTAATTTAAACAAGAAAGAATATTATGTAAACGTTTAATTTTAAAAATGAGCATTTTCAGTTCATTAAAGTTTGAGTAATTTGTTCCATATTTTTCTGTGGGTACGAGGGATAAAGGGAGAGCGTGCTAAATCTTGCTGTGTGTGGTGCAAGAATATACTGAACATTGGGAAAATGGGCAAGTTGGCTTTGGAAAGCACGAGAAATCAGAAAAGCACAAGTCGCTTTCTATATCTATGTCAAAACAGAGGCTTATCAGTGTTAAGAAAGAAAGTGAACCCAGTAACATCGAAAGGAATAAGCCAAATAATCCTCCATCATCATCAAACAGAGCTGTAGGAATACATGTAGCTTCCCTGACAAACTATGTGACAAATACTGATGTAAAGGCTGAGAATTTGTGGGTTATGCAAACATTAACATTTCACAACTTATATAAGACAAATGAAAACATGTCAAAGCTGTTTAAAGAATGGATTCAGTGACAGTAAAATAGCAAGTGGAGAGACAAAGTCGAGGTATATGGGTGTATTTGGGATTGTGGAACACTTTAAATCCTTGTTATGGAGGTAAATTACTGGCAACTTGGTGACAATGTTTGGCGAGAGTTTAAACCAAAAAATGCAAATGGGCAAATGGACATTTTGTTATGATTCTGGGATGGCAATCTGATACAGTCTGGATATTCAAACTCAATTTATGGGTCATGGCACATCGGAAGATGTTCTGAAGTATATTTTGGAGGGCGTGAATGGACTTGTAACAAATCTTAAGGCATGTTCTACAGGTTTCAATGGATGATCCTAATGTAAACTGGAAATTTTATGACCTAATGATACTTTAAAACACTGTTACCTTAATGTTATTATTTCAGGTTGAAAAACCACACGCAATGCTTATTGGTAGAGGTCTTCCAGATCCAGATACAGTGATGCCCCGTACAGATAACGGCTTGACACCAATTGCAGAAATGCAGTCGAAGAAACAACAGTAACGCCTATTGTACATGAAGTAGCTATTAACACAAATGTAGGAAATGAACAAGAAACTCGTACTCTCTGCCAAAATAATTCCAGAACACCAACAGTTGTTGGAAAACTGGATTATTGAAACCGATTATTGAAATTACTAAGAAAATTGAACTCCAAAATGGACACTCTTAAGTCGGCAACTGCATGACATGGAAAAGACGGTAGAGGATATAAAGAAGGGAGTTGATCATTCATCTGCTTCCAGGCATGTGACCATGGAATTAAACACCAATGTGTAGACTGCAGAAATTTCAGACTATTATATGATTGATACTGACACCTTAAAAGAAATAAGAGGAAGCGCAACAGGGGTCAGGAACTTCCGGTGGGGACTTGTAAGAAGATTGTTCTCAGAGTTATATGGGCTAGAACAGTTACAACTTGGGTATAACTGGTATGGTGGCGACATTGCAGATTAAGTACAACTTTCACCAAGGAGATGCGAGGTTGTTAGAAGATAAGTTATACAATTATTCGCAGAGATGACAGATGAAGAGTAATATCAGGGTGAAGTAGGTTTAGCTACTTTGGTTTAGTGGATTCAGAAAAAAGAATGTTATACATGTGTTCAGTAGTATACAGCTTTTTTGGAGGCAATTGCCATCATAGTCACACATTTTCACTGATTTCAATCCGTTTTTGGATGATTCTAAACTTCAAGACACCCTGCAAGATTAAAGGACAAATGTAGGCCTACCAGATAGAGTTCCATGTCATCCCTATCAGTTATAGGCGATAAAACTGGTCAGCACCTTGGTCATGTAAAATGTGTGTTGGAAATCAACATGTCTGAGAAGGAAAGAGACAGTCCACATTCCTGTGGAACTCAAGTGAATGAGAGTACAAACTCAAATGTCAATAGCTGTTGTCAGTGTTTGTTACTTGTTCGCAATTTTTCTACAACCAAGAAGGAAGTGGTATTTAATCAGATTTTTTATTGCACAGCTGAATGTGTGCTATGCATTATTCAATGATAAATTTGTTATGTGATGGTTTGATGAAATTGAAATTTCAAAGACATTCAGGTTAAGAACTTGCCAATTATATTTTTTGGTCCTTACAATATTCTATCATATATTATGTATATATATATATATATATCTTGCATTAAAATACATATTTGATTTCATCAACAGCACATAATATTTTCGCGACTAAATTTGTTGATAAATATTTTAATTTATCGTAAGTGACCTGCAATTGTCCAGGGTTCATCTAGTCTCTCCTGCCTTAACGACCGACTGTATTAAGCAACTACCTGTCTTAAAGGACCTATTTTTAATCCCTATGGCCAAACAAAATGGTAAAGTGTTAACATTGGTAGAACAGGTTGAAGCTTTTAAATTACTGGATCGAGTGAATGCAGCATATAAGACCGTGAATGATTTTGGTGTCGACAAAACCAAATTCAAAATCTAAGGAAAAGAAAGGCCCAAATAATGGAGGACTTTGAAAAGAATGTGCCACTCACTCCGAGCGGAGACGCTATTTGACTGGGAATGAGGATATAAATCAGCTAACATGAGTGGTTTCAGGAAGCTGTTTCCTGGAGGATCAATGTCTTGGGGCCCACTAAAGCCCTAAAGTTTGCTGAAGTTCTCGGCAGTAAGTCGTTTACAGCGTCGTACAGGTGGCTGGAAAGTTTTGTATCCAGAAATGATATCGTGTTCAAGACTATGAGCAGAGCAGCAATATAAATTGTATATGTGCACCACAGCTGGGGATGAACCGGACGAAAAGAAGCAGTGTTCAACATTTTTTATGCTTGCTGGTGAGTCTGCAATTGAGATTTTCAATACGTTTACGTTCACACAAGAAGAAACAGATAAAACTGACCCATTAATTAAAAAATTTAGAGATTATTTTACATCAAAGAACATCACATGTTCAATACTAGAAATCAGAAAACTGATGAGTCTTTTGATCAATATCTCACAGAGTTAAAAATCTTATCCAAAGATTGTGAATACGGTGAATTTCAAGAAAGCATCTTAAAGGATAAAATAGTTTAAGGGATTAAAAATGTTGTACTGAGGGCAAGGCTACTCAGAGAACGTGATCTAACCCTAAAGAAATGTATTGACATGTGTAAGGCAGCTGAATCAACAGAAAAAACATGAAAACTTTGCCTCTTGCTGATATCCGTGATCAACAAGTACATGTAGATGCAATTAAAAGTAAATTTCATAGTAATAGAGGTAGAGGTGGATCTAAACATGAAAAGTTTAAATCACACATGTAAATGTCAGCAATATTTAATCACATGTAAATCATTTGCTACCACAATCGTAAACAAAAGTCAGTATGGCAGAAAAGCAAAATTGAAAAAATGCAAGGCCATTTTAACTTTGCCTTCCAGCAAACAAAAAATGATGACTTGTAACAGCTCTGCTTATGACAAGATTTAAACTGGAAATCTTCTGCTTGCCAGTTGAGTATTCTACCACTTGGCCCTAATGAACTTTCAACAAGAGTACAGTATATAGTACATAACACGCCAGTAATGAATTAATTGTGAAAGGTTTCGATATGATGTAAATGTTGGTATGTGATAGGGAAAAAATGGCAGACGGCAAGTGTGACCTTGACCTTTGAGGTATGACCTTGACATATAGCAATACGTCTCATCTGAAGACGGACATAAGAAAGGGTGTTAATTAATAACCATTTTAGGTTAAGTTTGGATGCCAAAAATATGTTTAAGTTTGGGTGCCAAATATAACAACATTTAGGTTTCCTCGTAATATCTCTGAGAATTTCAACTGGAATTATTTCCAACATTGATGACATCCAAAATAATCATCACTTCAACTCATTTACACCTGAAGACACATTTGGACTGGTCTTAGTCATTGATTTACAGAAGAGTCCATTGTTTTTCAGGGGCTGATGAGTTTAAGAAAACACTAAAAACAGTCTGTTAGAGTTTGGAAAATCAACGGTCATTTTCTTTTTCCTCTCTTCACCACATGCCAGCCATCATCTTCAGTTTCCATTGTTTCTTCTTGAATATGAAAAGAGAAAAAAGTTCATGAAATAATGTTTTCTTATATTATCTGCTTGTAAAAAGATAAGATGTTCAGTACATGTTTTTTTTTTCTAATTCTAGATGAAATGTCGGAAAAATTAACAGAAAAATTTAGCTGTCAATATTCACGGTGTTGCTAAATCTGTAAACTTAAGAAACTGAATAAATTTTTAATTGTATATATAGTCTAATTGAAATTAAAGGTCACCTCTTTATAAAGGTCACCTGTCTATAACAACTTATTTTGCCCCTTCCCTCTAGTGGCCTTTATAGCTTGACTGTATACGTAATATATGAGTTTCTAGCCCTTACAGGAGTTCTCTTCGTTTTTATGCTACTCTCCACAAGTGAATTCAACAAACCGTCATCATGTCAAGCGAAAAGGAAACATGAAAATTGCAACCCATGGATTGCAACCTATAGATAGTATCATGCATTGTTTATTTGTTTGGTTGAAATATCATACATGTATTAAGTTGTCCATTTGTATACTTATATGAGTCATCACCGATCTAATCAACCACCCATCTCAAATCCCTCCCGTCACTGGAGCAGTGACAGATCGGTTTCTAATTAGATTGGGTCATCACCTGCTGTAGACGAAAGGTCATCAACTTTCAACTGTGCTATAAACTCTTCGTGTTTAATGGTGGAGGAGAGTACCAGTTACAATGTACCGTAGAAGACACCACTCGCCTTCCGTAAGTAAACTGGCACACTTTCTCATAAAATAAGCTTAGGTTCCAGTGAGACTTGAATCTGCACAGACCAGAAATGAGAGACTTCATGGACTAAAGTGGAATGCTCTAATTAATTGGCTACAGAGGCCCTACTAATGTTTTCAGAATTCTTCAAATTTTGCACCTATTGTGACGCATGACATCAGAAATTGCATCCAATTACAAAAGACCAATGACTTTCACTTCTTGTGCCAAGCACATGGTGAACTGTCTTTATGGAGGAATTAAACACCTGACTCCCAAATTCAATTTACTGTGCCAAATACAAATACGTATTAAGAACACAAAATAAAGAAATACTTTCTTACAAAAGTACCTCGGGAAAATAATTTTGAAAGTATAATTTCTTCAATATCTGTATGATAAAAGTTTCAATAAATACAGCAATTATAGAACAAAAATTCATAATTTTCTCCCCAAGACTGGCAACTACAACAATCTATAAATGCAATTTTCCAAAACAATATTTTCATAATCCTTAGGGCATTATTTTACAACATTATGAATGTAAAACAAATTTATCCACAGAAATATAAAATTGGTCACCAAAACTCAACTATCGTGATACGTTAGTCATGTTGGTTTCAGTATTACATATGTTTTGGCATGACTAGAGGTTGAAAAATAAATACGTAAATACTAAATATGAATCAATTGATTCAATGTAAAAATTATCTTCATGACTTATTAAATGTAAATTATTCCTTAAGAGTGTAATTCTGGTAAATATGGGCATCATTACGGTGATTACATCCATTATTCTGGTAAATAGACCAAGTGTTATCTTGGCAATTGACATATCACCAAATGCCCAACACGGCAACTTTTGGAAACTTTTCCATTATGACATCACAATCAAATGGCCAATCAAACATCTGTGTGATTATGATGTTACAATTGAATAACATAAAAAAGCACAATAAACTTACTCCGAATGTCCATTGTTATTCGAATTTTTTTAATTCCTCCTTAATTTGTTAATTTTTTTTGGACATGAGCCACTCAGTTTCGGATACAGTCCTATAAATATGGTATATAATTCTATCTGACCAAGTTATTGGACTTGTGTTAAAAGCAAAGGATTAACTATCAATAAGCGATTTCAAACCAATAGTAATGTCCTCAATTTTCATAACTTTGTACGTAAACCACTCAACTCACTGTAGGTTTAACATCTCGCATTAAAATGCAACTTGCATTTTATCTAAATATTTTGTAAACTGGAATTTGTCTAAAGAGACCTTTATCTGCCATCAAAATGTGGTTTCTTTAGAATGGTGGTCTCTCAAAACGAGTCAGGATAAACAAGAGGCCTAAGTGGGCCTAATTCACTCACTAGAGACCCATCTACAAATGTGGAAAGAAGACGAAGATGAATGTGTAGGCTGATCTGGTCAAAATAATTAAAAAAGAAAAAAGTGTGGTAGAGGACTGCAAGTACTTGTCTCCTGTGAAGTTTCATCAGAATCTCTACTGTAGTTTCCAAGAACAAGTTGACCGTGAGAAAAACTCCTCCCCCCACCTCTTTTTTGCAGTCTTCAGAAATTCAGAAAATTTTCTAAAATTAAATAACAGTAAAATTCTTTCACTAAAGCATATCTTCACCTAATTACAGGTAGAACACGTACAATGGATGCTTCAAGTGAATACAAGTGCAGATACTCAAAGAAATCATACAAAAAATGAATGAAAATGAAAAAGTCTGAAAAGACGTAAAAATATGTAAAAAAATTAATATTCCAATTTCTGAATACAAACTTGGAATCATATATCCATGTAGATCACTCAGAAACAATCCATTTTTCAATTCATACAGTCGTTCTGGGGAAGATTTTAATAGAGGGGTACCTTCCGGGACTTATTTTGCCCCACCCTGCATCCATCCATTAGCGTTTGGCTCAGGTGAACTAAAATTGTTAAATGAAATGATTTCTGAATGTGGTCTTTCAAGACAGGTGGTTCCTACAAAGAGGTTCTTCTGTACCTGTAAATTTTAGAACCATCAAATCCCCAGTTTACCTTGATTCTCTGTTGAAGTCTGTGCATTTTGACTATGATTGGTAATCTGCGATGGTGCTGGTTGTCTCCCCTGATTTTGCTGACTAGATGATGCTGTATCTGAGTCTCCATCTTCATCCTGTCGATCACAATACATTGTCAATCTCGCGTCAATTAAACAATGAAATATTAGTGTCATTTTCATATCCCTCTAACGAGGACTGTCAAAATCTTTGATCAACTCGGCTGAATTAGCAACTGATTGCTACTTTATTGTTGTCTTATGCCAGAAAGTATTCCGTTATGTGAATACAGCAAGCTTTAATCGGTGAATCTTCCATTTTTAACCTTTGCTAAGTCTTTGTTTAAATAAAGTGAGGGTAGTTTTAACTATTTTTGATTTTTAGATTTGTTTGTTTGTTCTTTTACATCCTGTAAAGAATTTTTCACTTTAAAAGGACCTTAAATGAGTCATTCCTGTAAAGTTTCGTTCAACTTGGTTCATTAGTTCAAATTTTGTTTTCCCCATAGGGTCCAGTTTTAAACTATGGTATGTCCTGTATTGACAAAGCCATGTTTTTTTTTTTTGGTGGATCAGACAAAGACAGAGAAGATGATGAAAAAGTAAAAGTTTACAGACAGATGACAGACCCCAATTGATGACAAAAGCTCACATGGGCTTTGGCCAGGTGAGCTAAAAATATAGTTGGTTGCAAAGGCAGACCATATCCACCCAGTAGTATAGAAGTTATGCCCCCCCCCAAAAAAAACGATTTTCAGTAACTGTAACTTAGTTTCCAGAAAGTAGGTCAGACACACCTTAGAACCTAAAAGGCATATCTAGGGTACATAAGGATCATTTGTGTGAAATATGGATCCAATCCACCCAGTAGTTTAGGCTTTCTGCTCCAGAAATGATTTTCTGTAACTGTGACCTAGTTTCCAGAATGTAGGTCCCTTTGTCTCAGGTAGCTCACTAAAAAGAGGCATAAGGGGCCTTAAGCTGCTCACCTGGCAAATTTGGTCAATTATTTTCCTAAGCAAGTGATATTTTCTGTTTAAGTAGGTGCCTGGTGACCTTGACTTATGGCCATTGACCCTGAAACTTTGTCACAATGATCCTTAGATTATTTCTTACCAGATATAAGTCATTTGTATACATGTAAAACCATATTGTATGTCACTTGAGGCTACAATATACCAGTATTGACTTGTTTATGAACATATTTCAATTTCATTGATAAAATTTGTTTGTTTGTTGTTGATTAATGTCCTACTCAAGAATCACTTCACTCATATTGGACATCACCAATTGCCGGTGAAGGGTTTCAAATTTTGGCCTATGCTCGGCAGTTATGGCCATTGAGCAGTGAGGGTTCTTTAACATGCCAACACCTACTGTGACACGGGACCTCGGTTTTTACTGTCTGATCCGAAGGACAGGAAACCAGCCTGTTGTCGGCTGGACTCAAACTCACGACGTTACGATCAAGAGATGAGTGTGCTACTGACTGAGCCAGGCCAGCTCTATATAAATTTGTAGACAATGACTTAACAAAAATGTATACTAAAATTGAAAGAAAATTGACCATGAGAAATTTTTAAAGCTGTACCAAATCTTTACACTTTAAGGCCCCTCATTGAGTCACTTTGGTAACTATCCCATTTTTGGGCACAAATTTGAAGCTCCTTCCTAAGACCAAGCTCCCTGCTTAATCTGGTTTTAAAAAAACTGTCCTGTGGTTCACCAGACAATGTCATTTAAATGGAAAAGTTAATGAAAGGACAACGTCAGATGATGGACACTGGGTCATTAGAGCTTATTCTTTTGGACAAGGTAAGCTAAAAATGTAAGTTTTTTGGACCAGGTTTGAGCAAAGTTCTATAAACATCCATTGGGCTAATCTTCTATAAAACCAGTGGGCAGGAAGCTGAACCAATTTGTGAATGAACCCCCTAAAGACACATTTGAACTGGTCTAAGTCATTCATTTATAGAAGAGTCCATTGTTTTTCAGGGGTTGACAAGTTAACACAGGCCAGTACCCATTAGGGTTTGAAAGGGGCCAAAAATGCTTAAAATTGGTACAGGTAATTTAGACTTAATGAAAGCACCGTTACATACTTTATCTTTAGCAACTCATGCACACTTATGGACAGAACAAGAGCAGTAATTATTGTTTAAAGAAAGCAGTGTTATATACAAATCTACCAAGGTCAAGTGGCACATCTGGGTTCTGTCAAAAACCAGAACAATACAGTATATGTTCTAAAAATAGGTTGTACAGATCACTTTGCACAGATTCTATGCATTACTGAAGCTCTAATATAACACACTGATGGGCAGATGATTTTGTCAAGAGCTGTAATTTTCGTTTAAAGAAAGCTGTGCTATATACCTCTTCATCATTAGCAAGATGATTTAGTCAAGAGCTGTAATTATTTAAAGAAAGTAGTGTTAAATACCTCATCATCACTAGCTACTCTAGCACACTGATGGACAGATGATTTTGGCAAGAGCTGTAATTTTGTCTTTACTTCCTCTTCCTTTCCCTCACAACACAAACGGTAATATCCACATATCATGTTAGCTATCTGAAAATTAACAGCAAAACAAAGTTCTGTTATTGGAAAATGTAAATTAATAGCCACCAAATAAGTTCTGTTGCTGAAAAATGTAAGTTATCTCCCTTTTTTGATAATTTTTGTATGATGAACAATATGGAAAAATGCAATAAATGTCCTTTGTGTATTCTTTCTTTGTTCTATTTTATAGTGGTTTTTATCCCTTATCTAGAAGTCATATGATGGTGTCCTTCACTTACATGATATCAGTTATTTTTTTATGCCAAAAGAGAAAAATTTGTTACCGAACCCAACAACCCAAGACTATCAACCTTTTACATGTGAACTGAAAAATTTCACATTGAGCTGTGACCATGACATTTTATACAATGCCCTTAAAACTTCTTTCATTTATTCTTGAGAGTATTTTCTACAAATCTTTTATGTATATGTTTAAACTAAAACCTTATCCTTTTTTTATATATTTCACCTTAAACTGTTTTTTTTTTTTTGTAGATTTTTTCAGATTGTAAATGTGAACAACATTCTCATGTCTGCATATGTCTTTACTTAGAATGCTTAGTTTCTGAGATACTTTAACAGTTATCTGAGTTTGAGCTACCTAATTTTCAACTACTAGCACACTTTTTAATGGGATACTCAGATCAGATTTAAAATGAATGTTAGTGTACAACTATTGACTTCGGCTTTTCAGAAAATCCAAACAGATTTGCTCAAGCTTTAATAATTTTGGAGATGTGGTCCCAACTTTTGTCATGAAAAATTTGAAAAGGGGAATTACTCAGAAAATAGGGGTAATTTTCAATTTTTTCTTTTAAAAAATTCACTTTTAATACTTCAATAGTGAAGAAAATGTTATAAACATTGGTATAGCTATTTTGGCCAAATAGGTGACACAAACTTTACAGGAAGAAAAGCAAAAGAAGAAAAATCAGAATAATAATATTGGTAGGTTACAATGTATCTGACCGGAAGTCTGATGACCCTAACGATACAAGCCACCGATAAATCGTGGGCATTCATCCATTCATTCATTACTGCTGTTTTCTAAAACAAAGTCATCCTGTTAGGTTCCATATAGAATTACCAAATAACGACACAGCTGTAAATTGTTTTCCTGGACAGCTCTTATCGTAAGACAAAACAAAATGTTCATATTATACAGAAGTCATATAAATAATCGATGGAGGAAACTTGAACTTGACGTAATTAGTATTGTACTCCTCACCTGTGGCAAACTTCCGTCATCAACGATGGTATCAAATTCCGTATTCATGACATCCTCCAGAAAATCTTCTAATTCATACGACTCTATATTCCCTGTATAATAATACTATAAACAGATCAATAAGGCCTGACAAATAGAATCTCTGATCTCTAAACAAACTCTGACCAGAGCAAACCAGTATACAATAGTGTGTCATATAATGAAACCTTATTTGTTAGTGTTAGTCTGTGTCTATGTGAGTTGTGTGTGTCTGTGGATGTCTGTGTCTGTGGATGTGTGTCTGTGTGTGGGTGTGTTTGTATGTGCATGTCTGTTAGTGTGTGTGTGTGTCTGTGTATGTTACTGTGTGTCTGTTGGTTTGTGTCTGTGGATGTGTGTGTCAGTGTGGATGTGTGTCTGTGCATGGGGTGTGTTTGTATGTGCATGTCTGTTAGTGTGTGTGTGTATGTTTGTAATTGTATTTCTATGTGTATGTCTGTCTGTTAGTGTGTTTGTATGTTTGTAATTGTATTTCTGTGTGTATGTCTGTCTGTTAGTGTGTGTTTGTAATTGTATTTCTGTGTGTATGTCTATCAGTTAGTGTTTGTAAGTTTGTAATTGTATTTCTGTGTGTATGTCTGTCTGTTAGTGTGTGTTTGTATGTTTGTAATTGTATTTCTGTGTGTATGTCTGTCTGTTAGTGTGCGTTTGTATGTTTGTAATTGTATTTCTGTGTGTATGTCTGTCTGTTAGTGTGTGTTTGTATGTTTGTAATTGTATTTCTTTGTGTATGTCTGTCTGTTAGTGTGTGTTTGTATGTTTGTAATTGTATTTCTGTGTGTATGTCTGTCTGTTAGTGTGTGTTTGTTTGTTTGTAATCGTATTTCTGTATGTTTGTTAGTGTGTGTGTGTGTCTGTTAGTTTGTGAGTGTTTAACAAATGAATGCTTGTCAGAGTGCATTTATTGTCAATATGGATGCTGTTTGGGTGACAGATAAATAGAATGGCCCCCAAATCATACAAACTTAAAGGGCATTACATGTACCTGTATTTGCCAAAAAAATTTAAATGTATTTCAATTTTTTTCTGCTTTTTCTAACTGTTCTTGATGTACATTGCACAATAATAAATAAGAGCTATACACAGGCATAAAAAATCTTATATTCCTATAATATGTATTTTGTGAAAAAAGGTCAGGTCCAGTGTGGTATTCATATACAAATAGTAAGGTTGAATTCATGAATTGCTAGCGAATAATTGAAAAACTGGTTTTACAAAATATGTAGAAATTCCAAGATTTTTATGCCTGTGTCTATCTTTTTTTGTTTTTTTAATTTGTATATATCAATATTAATAGTGAAAAAAGGAAAGAAATTTTTTTGAAATTGTCAACTCACGATTTTCCTTAAACCACTGATCCACTGCAAATACCATCCATTCTGCTTTCTCGCGACTTTCTGAACCACCAAATCCATGATTTACAGCCAACTGGAAAAGATATGATACAAGGAGTCAGTCATGAGCGTGCCATTTCGACTATAAAATCATAAACGGGGCTAGCAAATCATAATTAGAATTTGACAACAACCTGATCTGGCCAAATATATCTACAATCATACATGTATCACTTGTCCCTTTTTCCGGGTCTAAATATCTGATGTCACAATTCAGGCCTTTTTCTATAGTTTCCACAGGGCCAAAATTTGACCCTATTCCCCCAAATTTCCAATTCATTTATGTGTTGAGGCCACAACCCTAATAAAAAGCAAATTAATGTAAGAGGAAATGCATTTAAAAGAGAGATTCCTTTGCATTTAGATTTCCATATGTTCAAACAATACTTCCCAATTTGTCACAAATCTATATCAAAATTCACAATTTTGTCACCAATGACATTTCCCCAAAACTGACAGAAAAAGGCCTGTACTTGAATTACATGTATGTGACCCCATCTTGATTATTTTCCTCTTCTTCTCATATTTGGCATGATCATCTCTGAAATTTTGTTGCTTTGTGCACACACGCTCATCAAAGATCGTGCAGTTATGAACAAATATGCACAATTAAAATAGCTTTTAAAAAACATCCCAGAGCACTTCGTGACTTACTCACTTACAATGCACATGTACAATGTAGTAAGATTGGCTGGAAATGGTGAAGCTGCTTCTTAAATCCCTAAGGGCTGGAGGATGTGACAACATTGTCCAGCAGATAATTGTAGAAAGGAAGATGGATTGCTGGTGGTTCAGCAGTCGAGTGTAAGGGGACTGCGAAGCATAACCTGTTGGCTCTAGTTGTTTTTGAGATGCAACCAGGCAAGTACTAAGTATGGCTGTGATGGCACTGCCAGTAGTGAAGTTCTCAACTGACAACTCAGTATATACGTGTAGCTTCCGTTGTTGTCTTTAATGCTGTACTTGTAGTGTTTACCACTCGATACATCTTAGCACGGTGTTTAACTTCTCATTTTGTAGTCTCCACACAACACGGGCATATTCAATCACTAGTCTCACCACTGTCCTTAGCAATATGTAATTTTATGTAACACTGTCCCTTAATGTTACTAGGGCTGGTGCTGATGTTGCTACGGAGACAGACTTGCCCTTGATGATACATGTACCGGTATTTACTTTCTTCACTATGCTCCAAAGTACATTTTTGTACTTTGTTGTTTTCACTGAGGATACTGGTTCCTTGTGAATAGCGGTTCCTCATGAATAGTGTAAGTGCAGATTAGTGACTTCCATTTGTAACCAACTCTCAACACTTCACACTTGTCTGTGGTAAAGCTCATGAGCTAGCTGTCCTACCAATGTTGCAATGCATCAAGGTCAATATTTAGATTCCTGGAGTCCTCTAAGTCTCGTCTTAAGTTTTCTGTATAAGGTTTTGTTTGTTTATTGTTGTTTAACGTCCCACTCAAGAATCTTTCACTCATATGGAGACATCACCAAATGCCATTGAAAGGGCTTCAAATTTTGGTCTATGCTTGGCACTTATGGCCATTGAGCAGTGAGGGTTCTTCAACGTGCTGACACCAATTGCAACACAGGACCTGGAGTACTGTTTCATCCTAAGGACAGGAAACCAACCTGCCGACGCCTGGACTTGAACTCACGACCTCATGATCAAGAGTCCAGCGCGCTACTGACTGAGCCAGGCCGGCTGTCCTGTATAAGGAAGTTGTGGCACTAGAGTATTGGACAGCATTCCCCTTTTATCCTGCTTGTATGTATATATTCTACAGAAAAAACACGGTTTCAACTTGACCAGTTCATCAAGGAAGACAAACTTTTATATCGTGTGTTTTAGATCTTGTGTCTAGCAGACGAATTTAATTCTGATACTCGAGAATCCACCTTGTACAATTTCACTCCGCACTGGAAATTAACACAGTTATGTTTATATTAGTTCTAATGAACAAGATAAACTTTCACGTTCAAATGAAATGAAATAGTGCCGTGGATAAAGTCAGTTTCAAAAGTCTAAATAGCCTGTATCATCTATAAGATGCATTTGTCTTGTAGACTTTGTATACATCACATGTGTGTACAACTGCAGCCTTGGTATAGCTTCCTACCTCCAGATGTCATCGTAGTGAAAATGACATTTGGGTCACTCAGACGATCACAATAAAGCAAAACTCTTTGTGCTAAAAATGAATTTTGAAGTGAATGTTCAAACAAAGATATACGATTCACGTCAGTATCACAAGAATTATCATATCAGCATAATATGTTGAACATAATCTAATATGGAGCGAGTTGTACTCAATCTGGGGTGAATTGTCCTCATATACAGGGCAGGGGTTCATAGACCCTTTTTTGGACATGGTCTTGTACCCTTCCAACTGGGAATTTTACATCACAATGGACCAAATTCAAATAGGGAAAAAAGTAACTACATGTAATTCATAAGAATAAAGACACAAAACTTGTGATTCATTTAGCCTCTCTTATTAAACAGACAACATGGTTTTCATCTGAAGACTTTGAAGTGCAGTTCATTACATATATATGTACTAAATTCTCAGTTTTATCATTTAATACAGAATATAAACTGACAGAGGGAATCTAATCAAGAAATTTTTGCTCAAAATTTGGAAAAAACAGCAGATATTGCATTGAGAATGGGGTCTTTTACAGGACCCGCATGTTGATGATATAAATCCCTACATGGGAATCAATATGGAGATAGTTGTCCTCAATACCATGCATGCAGGGTTCGAAATTAGCATTAGTCTGACAGTCCGAGACTAGTAACTTTTGCAGCGGACTAGTAAAAGTTATGCTTCCACTAGTCCAGTTGACTAGTAGAAAATCTGTATAACCATTGCAGTATAAACATGAGCAGTGGTTAAGGAAAGTTTATAATGTACATTAAATATCACCTACTGGTAACTAGTGCATTAATTTTTTTCTTAACTCAAAGATAATCATACATGTAGTTGTTTTGACTTACAATAGTATTAAAACACAAAATAGTACCGATCAGTAAATACGTGCCAATCTGGTAATTCATCATAACACTTTAATTAGTCAATTTGTCATAGGACTATTACAATGTAAAATTTCTTTCCAACTAGTCCAATTGACTAGTGGGACATAACTGCTAAATTCGACCCCTGATATGTTGTCCTCAGTATGGGAGAGTTGTCCTCAATACCTTGCAACTTGTCCTCAGTATCGGGGAGTTGTCCCCAATACCATGCAACTTGTCCTCAGTATGGGGGAGTTGTCCCCAATACCATGCAACTTGTCCTCAATATGGGGGAGTTGTCCCCAATACCATACAAGTTGTCCTCAATATTGGGGAGTTGTCCTCAATACCTTGCAACTTGTCCTCAGTATGGGGGAGTTGTCCTCAATACCATGCATGTTGTCCTCAGTATGGGGGAGTTGTCCTCAATCCAGGTTGATTTGTACTCAATATAGGGGAGTTGTCCTTGATATTGGCCAAGTTTACCTCAATACAGGGTGAGTTATGTCCTCAATATGAGAGGATTTGTCTACCAATACAAGATAAGTTGTCCTCAATATGGGATGAGTTGTTCTCAATACAGGTTGTCCTGGATATACAAATGTAGGGCGCGTTGTCTCCATTTTGAAATTTGAATATGTATAAAAATCTTATAAGCTTGCTGATTGGTTGTTGGTAAACTAAAATGTCAATGGCTGTGACATTCCATATAAGGAATGCCTTACTAGTCTTCAGAATACTGATTGGATGACAATCAGAAAGGTAGTATGGTCTTTCCTTATATGGAATGCCACAGCCACTGACATTTTACCACAGCTTAATGTCTATATTGATTTATTAAAATAAAAGATCAGACAAGAAAATCAGCAAATTTCAAATGACAGGAATGAGAAATACATGATTAAAAAGATTGACATATTGCTGTAAAAATGTCACAACGTCTTGCTTCTAAGAAAGTATATGGTAGCACTTCTGCCCCTGATTTTACCAAAAAAGTATTTTACCAAAAAAGTATCTTAAATTTGGGGCAGAAATTCAGCCTACAACGGACTGCGTTGTAATGTCTTATACTTAGGTCACATATTCACGGATCACCTCGCAGGTTCCACTGTGGATTAAATCTCATAAATGACCTTGGAAATGTCAATTTCCATATTCCGATACCAATCTGATACGGATGCAAAATTGTGTGAATACCAGTTTTGATGCATCTAACAAGGATAATGTAGGAAAGGGGCCATTTGGTGAAATGAGTGATACAGATTATTATGGTACGACACAGTTTAATGTGTAATGACACGTATCAAAGTGTGTGCATATGCTACGGCATAAGCCATTAAGGGTTAGTGTGATGTACCGTCCGGATATTTTGCTCCGTTATTGGTTTTACTTGACAATAAATTTTGTATTGAGAACATCCTGGTTGAAAAGCCACAGACCGTCAAAACTGTTGTGCTATTGTTTTGTCACCCTACGGAGTCTGCAATGTATATATATCACAAATAACTGTTTTAAAGCCTTTCACACATATCCATACGACCACAGTTCTTAATGTCCTTTTAACTAAATTCTCTTGTTTCAACGTTAACATGGTGCAATCTACTCGAGGTACATGTATACTTTGACCCATTTTTTGGTGTTTGTCATATTGGTTATAAAAAAACGTATATTTGTCGTTTAGTTTCTAAGGTCATGTGTGAAATACATTATATGATGTACATGTAGGTTAATAGGCCTATATGTTTTGTACATGTGACTAACCAACATTTTGATAGTTTCAGGATATTTTCGTGAAGTTAAATAGACTACATGAAGCTTAAAGAACTATACTGGTTTAATTTTGGTATTTTGTACATCTATTGAAAGTCTGGGAAATTACACCAATTGTAATGTTTGTTAATTTGGTAGCCTTTACGGATTTGTTCTGATAGAATAAACCGTGATACCTTCTGTTGAGTCTTCTTTCATCTCAAGGGGGCTGGGGGCAGAATAGTTAGTATGAGAAAGAGCGATCTGATAAGGAATAGTACAAACTGCCATGGAGTGACACAGACCTGGATTTTTCGCACAAAGTTCAGTCATGAGGGCCTCATACTGGCAATGGATGGGTCTTCAGAGAAGCTAGTCCCTACTCCACCATCTCCTCTGCCTCTAGTCACCTCAAGGTCTGTCCTCAAGTGGATTGACCACTGCCCTAGCGTTTTGTACCATATCAATAACCAGTTCCAACCAATTAATTGCAAGCTTCAGTTGTTAGAGGGGGCCTACGAATAAACATGGATTAATGCAGTTTTAATACAGACTAAAACAGATCAGTACATTCTATTTCTAATATGGTTTAGTTTGTTTATTGTTGTTTAACGTCCCACTCAAGAATCTTTCACTCTGACATATGGAGATGTCACCAAATGGTGGTAAAGACTAAAGGGCTTCAAATTTTGGTCTATGCTCGGCACTTACAACCAGTGAGGGTTCTTTAATGTGCTGACACTTACTGAGATATAGGACCTTGGTTTATACTGTCTCAATCCGAAGGACAGGAAACCAATTTACCGTCATCTGGACTGGAACTCACGACCTCACGATCAAGAGTCAAGCGCGCTACTGACTGAGCCAGGTTGGGTCAATATGGCTTTGTAAGGATATGTACTACGTTTGTTTGATCCGTTGTAAAAAAATGTTCAAAAATTGTCACGGATATATAAGTACTACCGGAAAGCTACGGACCAATACGGATAGCCACGAATGATGCGGGATCGTATCCGTAGCTTATCCGGGGTAAAATCTGTGAATGTGTGACCTACATGTAGGCATAATGGGCCACGCCACAGTCTGAAACGCCCGGCGTAGTACCAGCGATATAAAGCTATGTTATCGCTGGTAATACTAACAAAAAATGTTTTTTTATACTGATCAGTACAACGCCGAGTGTTTCAGAATACTGACGTTCTGTGGCTGTGGGGGGTAACACGAAATACCGAAAAGACACCCATTTACCGAAAAGACAGAACAATCACCGAAAAGACACCGAAAAGACATCTAATATAATGTATCAAACCCCAACTACCCGGGAACAAACAACTCAGATCAAAAGATTCAGTAAAAGAAATTTATTTCTTTGAACCCTCTTTCGTGTTTTTATAATGTAACAATGTGATAAGCCAAGTAAGAAATTATTCTCGATCAATGTTTTCTTGAACATCTAGCGGTCCACCTTGAAAAAAGTTTAAATTGTTACACAAGAACTGTTAAATAAACAAAAACTGTAAATTTATCGGCAGTGTCAATTTACCAATTAACACGCAAATGACAACATTCATCACTTACGACACGTTACGAAAGTAAGTAAAACATTACAGTAATATGATTGGTTATATGATTGGTTAATCGGCAGAGGGGCGGAGTCTAGTGAGCTGTCAATCACCTTGTCCGGTCGACTTGGTCTACCCAAGGAACGAACTTGAATATTTCACTTCTAAAACGATCAAATAAAATTTTGTTGATAAATATATGTTAAAATATGCAATAATATATGTAACCATATCATATTGTGACTATAAATTCAATATTATATTAATATTATATGTCTTTTCGGTGTCTTTTCGGTAATTGTTCTGTCTTTTCGGTATTTGGGTGTCTTTTCGGTTTTTCGTACTACCGGCTGTGGGCATTGGTCACACGCACGTCAAATTCTATTTGTTCAGTTGGACAGTAACTGGCTAAGGAATATGAAATGCAGTACGACCAATGAAGTATTCAAAGTTCTTGACAGATCAATTTCATTATTGTTTTCATGTAACACATACCTGTAACACTGTCCAACTGTCGAATACACTTTTTACGGCACTTGTAAACAACGTGTTCGTAACACTAGAGGCTGCCATTTTTAATATCGTTAATTGTCACAATGCAATTACGAACCCGACTTTTCCATGGCCAGGATTTCAAGCCTGGAGATTTAGTCGCACTCTAATTAAGAGTGTCTCCTATTTTATCGGTGTATACGTTTTTATTTAGATGGATTGCTTTTGTCATTACCCTCTATGTACCAAGAAATCAAATTAAAATTCTATAATGACAAGAAAGCATGACTTGAATGACAAATTGGCGACGGTTTATATTCACTTTCATTATAAATGAGGGATTGTATGATCTTCAATTCAAAGACATTTAACAAAAAGATATTCTTGTCTGGTTTTCAGATAGTAGGTCTATTTATACATTATTTTTGGTTTAATATTATATCGTTTGCCATACTTTAGAAGCCTAATTCTGAATGAGGTTTGGAGTTTTTCGAAATTTCTGAGGAATTTTTACCGAAAATAGTGAAATCATTATGGAATATTTATTTAAAATTTAGAAATCCTTTCTGTCTCTTTCTCATATATCCGTTTATATGAATCTCGATGATTAAAGCTTTATACATCATTTGGAGTATACTAGTTATTTTATTTATCTAATATATTATATTCCCACTTTTTGATTTACCAGGGGTTTTACCAAAAGTGGGAACATGATATTTAATTATCATGTTACCACTTTTTGGTAAAAATCCCTGATAACTCAAATAGTGGGAACATGATAACCATACCACATTTTACCATTCAGGTGTCTAGGAAGAAGGTGCGATTGGAAGACGGAATCGGACGTAAGTGCTTGTTTTCATTTTATATTAAAGAGGATTATAATTTGTGAACAATAATGCCCATGTAACATGAAATATTGACCCGCCGTACTGAGAAATGTTACCGGGGTCAATATTTTACGACAGAAATCTTTCAAATTTCCATAAAGAATGCACATCCGTTCTTGTACGCACAATGCCTGGAACAGCCGTTGACAGTTATGAGATGATGCACAACAATTTTTTGATGGTTATATTGTGTCAGTGTAAACAGATGGTAAATATTTGGCTATAACCGCACACATATTGTTAAGTCCGATATATTTATATCATTGTTTTCTGAATACAATTAATCATGTATTCCCATTATATATTTATTGCCAACAAAACTATATTAGACTATATTTTTTGATGGATTCAAATTTTTATAAGTTAGTCAAACAAGGGGAGATAACCCTTACTACTGACCATTTACCAATTTCCTCGGTTGTATAAGATACCGGAATTTAAAAAGGGGGAAATAACCCTAACTTCTGATCATTTACATGTGTTCACGTTTCTCAGACGGGGAAATAATCATCCATTTACCCGTGTTCACGATTATATTTAAGATATTTATAAAAGGGGAGATAACTCTAACTTCTGCTAATTTACCTATGCTGGTAAAATTTGGTTTTGCTTGTTCGCATCACTATAAAACTTCAGATAACAGGTAACCAGTGTGGCACGAGGCAACACCTATAGTCATTGATATCAAAAGGCTATCTATGGTAAGTGATCTTAAAGCACTTTTGCCACGTGGTATAACATGTTTATCCGATGTATACAGGTAATGTAAGGATTTTCAAAACTGTTTGAAGATACATTTTCCTCAAGCTGGGGTTAACCCTATCACTAAACCTGGTTGGACTTAGGAGGCCAAGGAACTACATTGTTTACACATGACAGAACGTCAAAAACGTATGTGCATGCAAGTAAACTATGCAATAGAACCAATATAGAATTACAATCATGCAAAGAAATTTAAACATTTAAGAAATGCTCCAACAAAAGAATATAAAAAAGTATAGTGTGCATTGGCGTCGGAAGCAAATTGAAAGTGGGGGCTAAACCAACTTAAAACACACACACACTCCAGAAACGTCTATGGTGTGTCATGTCTAGACATATATTGACAAAGCAACTGAATGTAACATTGATTTATTTTGAGAAACAACGGACAAAAACAGAACATCTAGGACACACCCAGAAATACTAGGACAAAACGGACAAAGACCAAAAACATCTAGGTCATATCCAGAAATACTAGGACAAAACGGACAAAGACCAAAAACATGTAGGTTAAATCCAGAAATAATGGGACAAAACGGACAAGGACCAAGAACATCTAGGACACACCCGGAAATACTAGGACAAAACGGACAAGGACCAAGAACATCTAGGTCATATACAGAAATACTAGGATAAAACGGACAATGACCAAGAGCATGTAGGTCAAATCCAGAAATAATGGGACAAAACGGACAAGAACCAAGAACATGTAGGTCATATCCAGAAATAACGGGACAAAACGGACAAGGACCAAAAACATCTAGGTAATATCCAAAAATAATGGGATAAAAGGGACAAAGACCAAGAGCATCAAATCAAGAAATATTAGAACAAAACGGACAAAGACCAAGAACATGTAGGCCATCCAGAAATACTAGAACAAAACGGACAAGGACGAAGAACATCTAGGCTAAATCCAGAAATAATGGAACAAAGCGGACAAGGACCAAGAACATGTAGGACATATCCAGAAATATTAGGACAAAATGGACAAAGACCAAGAACATGTAAGTCAAATCCAGAAATAATGGAACAAAACGGACAACGACCAAGAACATCTAGAACACACTCAGAAAAACTACAACAAAACGGACAAAGGCCAAGAACATGTAGGTCAAATCCAGAAATACTAGAGCAAAACGAACAAAGACAAAGAACATCTACGTCATATCAAGAAAAAATGGGATAAAAGGGACAAAGACCAAGAGCATCTAAGTCAAATCAAGAAATATTAGAACAAAACGGACAAAGACCAAGAACATGTAGGCCATCCAGAAATACTAGAACAAAACGGACAAGGACGAAGAACATCTAGGTCATATCCAAAAATAATGGGACAAAGCCGACAAAGACCATGAACATCTAGGTCATATCCAGAATTATTAGGACAAAACGGACAAAGACCAAGAACATCTAGGACATATCCACAAATAATGGGACAAAGCAGACAAAGACCAAGAACATCTAGGTCATATCCAGAAATAATCGGACAAAACGGACAAGGACCAAGAACATCTAGGTCAAATCCAGAAATAATGGAACAAAGCGGACAAAGACCAAGAACATCTAGGACATATCAAGAAATAATGGGACAAAGCGGACAAAGACCAAGAACATCTAGGTCATATCCAAAAATAATAGGACAAAACGGACAAGGACGAAGAACATCTAGGTCATATCCAGAAATAAATGGAACAAATCGGACAAAGACCAAGAACATCTAGGACATATCCAGAAATAATGGTGCAAAGCGGACAAAGACTAAGAACATCTAAGTCATATCCAGAAATAATGGGGCAAAACGGACAAGGACCAAGAACATGTAGGTGAAATCCAGAAATAATGGGACAAAACGAACAAGGACCAAGAAAATCTAGGTCAAATCCAGAAATAATGGGACAAAACGGACAAGGACCAAGAACATTTAGGTCATATCCAAAAATACTAGGACAAAACGGACAAGGACCAAGAACATGTAGGTCAAATCCTGAAATATTGGGACAAAACGGACAAAAACCAAGAGCATCTAGGTCATATCCAGAAATACTAGGACAAAACGGACAAGAACCAAGAACATCTATAACACACCCAGAAAAACATGTACTAGGACAAAACAGACAAAGACCAAGAAAATGTAGGTCATATCCTGAAATAACGGGACAAAACGGACAAAAACCAAGAACATCTAGGTCAAATCCAGAAATACTAGGACAAAACGGACAAAGACCTAAACATGTAGGTCGTATCCAGAAATACTAGAACAAAATGGACAAAAAAAAAAAAAAAAACAACATCGAGGTCAAATCCAGAAACTACAACAAAACGGTCAAAGACCAAGAACATGTAGGTCAAATCCAGAAATATTAGAGCAAAACGAACAAAGACCAAGAACATCTAGGTTACATCAAGCAATAACGGGAGAAAACGGACAAAGACCAAGAACATCTAGGTCATATCAAGAAATAATGGGATAAAAGGGACAAAGACCAAGAGCATCTAGGTCAAATGAAGAAATATTAGAACAAAATGGACAAAGACCAAGATCATGTAGGCCATCCAGAAATACTAGAACAAAACGGACAAGGACGAAGAACATCTAGGTCATATCCAAAAATAATGGAAAAAAAGCGGACAAAGACCAAGAACATCTAGGTCATATCCAGAAATATTAGGACAAAACGGACAAAGACCAAGAACATCTAGGACATATCCAGAAATAATGGGACAAAGCGGACAAATACCATGAACATCTAGGTCATATCCAGAAATATTAGGACAAAACGGACAAAGACCAAGAACATCTAGGTCATATCCAGAAATAATGGGACAAAACGGACAAGGACCAAGAACATCTAGGTCAAATCCAGAAATAATGGAACAAAGCGGACAAAGACCAAGAACATCTAGGACATATCCAGAAATAATGGGACAAAGCGGACAAAGACCAAGAACATCTAGGTCATATCCAGAAATAATAGGACAAAACAGACAAGGACGAGGAACATCTAGGTCATATCCAGAAATAAATGGAACAAATCGGACAAAGACCAAGAACATCTAGGTCATATCCAGAAATATTAGAACAAAACGGACAAAGACCAAGAACATGTAGGCCATCCAGAAATACTAGAACAAAACGGACAAGGACGAAGAACATCTAGGTCATATCCAGAAATAATGGGACAAAGACCATGAACATCTAGGTCATATCCAGAAATATTAGGACAAAAGGGACAAAGACCAAGAACATCTAGGACATATCCACAAATAATGGGACAAAGCAGACAAAGACCAAGAACATCTAGGTCATATCCAGAAATAATCGGACAAAACGGACAAGGACCAAGAACATCTAGGTCAAATCCAGAAATAATGGAACAAAGCGGACAAAGACCAAGAACATCTAGGACATATCCAGAAATAATGGGACAAAGCGGACAAAGACCAAGAACATCTAGGTCATATCCAGAAATAATAGGACAAAACAGACAAGGACGAGGAACATCTAGGTCATATCCAGAAATAAATGGAACAAATTGGACAAAGACCAAGGACATCTAGGTCATATCCAGAAATATTAGGACAAAACGGACAAAGACCAAGAACATCTAGGACATATCCAGAAATAATGGGGCAAAGCGGACAAAGACCAAGAACATCAAGGTCATATCCAGAAATAATGGGGCAAAACGGACAAGGACCAAGAACATCTGGGTGAAATCCAGAAATAATGGGACAAAACGAACAAGGACTAAGAACATCTAGTTCAAATCCAGAAATAATGGGACAAAACGGACAAGGACCAAGAACATTTAGGTCATATCCAGAAATACTAGGACAAAAAGGACAAGGACCAAGAACATGTAGGTCAAATCCAGAAATAATGGGACAAAACAGACAAAGACCAAGAACATCTAGGTTATAAAATTATACGACAACTTACATCATCATTCTCGCGAATTACCAAAAATAATAACGGTGACACTTAAATAGAAGAAAGATCTATAAACATATTGAGTCATTAAATCTTTTAGATGGATCAAACAACCCCCACTTGACGACATAATTTTACATGCTGCAAGTAAATTATTTTTTCCAAAGCCTCTGGTGACGACTGTGTAACATTTGAACATATATATTATGGTTGCAAAGCTGTCTTAAATACATAACACAGATTTTGATGCAATTACACCGGATGGTAAAATCCCTCCTGATTGAAAACGAGATTTGATTGTTCTGATTTATAACAAGGTGGAAAAGATAATACTCAGTGTAATAGCAAAAGCCCCATTTCCCTACTTTTATACACACGTGTATCTTTTGGATGATACTAAATGAAAAACTCTAAAGAACTATTGAGGGGTTTTAATGGGTATTTTTTTAAGTTGTATTCACTTAGAAATAATAAGTACTTTTATAGACAAAGCTTGCGAATTCCAGGGATACGTATGACCTTCGTTTTCTTTGTATGTTATACGCTATTGGAATTAAAGATATTAAATTCTGATTGCCATAGTAACTTAGCTAGTGCAAGTTTAGTTAACCAGTCACAATCCAGGTGGCGCCCAATTTTACAGTGCGCGAGACATAGTGGGGTTTTGTCAAATTGTTTGTACTTGGTTTTCATTGACGATCTTATTCCCACACTAACCTGGTGTCCTAAATTCCAAAATCCTTCATTGTATGCTTTACTTTACAAAAGAAATGCGAAAACCGCTTTAAAGAAGTTTGCTGGACGAAGTCGTGGATGTGAATGCAAAGGTGATAAATTGTCAGCCTCACCACCACCGTCTAACGGAGAACATGCGAGAGATGATTCTGGTCAGATGCCCTCGCCTACTGGTTCCGACGTCTCGCGGTCATCATCAGTAGAATCGGTAGCTGCGTCCGTTGCCTCCTCCGCCTCTCAGTAAGTATTTTCTAAGAAGAGGGTCAAGAAGACGCAGTTTTCTCTGAATGGTGAGGAGGAGCAGGTCGACTTCCCTCGCGAGAACCCAATACTCTGAGACATCAAGAAGACTGGCTACCGGAGGTGGACAAGAAGGCAAAGCTCTGAGAGGATCAGGCCAAGGTTTTGGGGAAGACAGTGCAGCACCTTCAGAGGTGGTTTAAATACCCATACTCGTCTAAACAAGAAAAAGAGCGGTGACGGTGTAATGGAACTGACAGAGAGGGAGCAATGGATAAAGACAAACTTTGGTTTCGTCATCGTCCTGAGCCTGTTTATAGTGTAAGTATAAACAAATGTTGATATTTTTATTCATACAAAGTGGTCATACCTGAGATATAATTTTTGAGGGTAAATAAACGTTCATATAGAACTAGCACCATAGCTACTAATTGTTATAAAGTAATAACAGTTATAAGATACATATGAGGCAAGGTTACGTCATTGAAGACATTGATCTATATGTTAAAATTTGGGATGGCTAGAATACATTTTTAAAGCAAACCCGAACCAAAAATGATAGATTTAATTGATCATTATCATCTTCATATTCTTCGTATAAGTTCGTACGTTCAGTCAGCTAAAATGAACAACTCATATTCATATTCATAATTCGGTCAATTCTGTTTTTTATTTGCACTGTTGAAAGTCTGTTACTTTTCTAATAGGAAAGTTGTAACTCTTGAAAAGTAGTCATGGTAATACAGGATAATATTGTATATACACAGAGCATGCATCGCCCTTGAGATATGATGTATGCGGTTTTTTCTATACGACCAAGGGGTACGTATAAGTCATAAACACCTTTATAAATACGAAGTGTACTGAATGATAACTGTTGATTTGATTGTAAGTACAAAATAACCGATTTTCTTTTCATTTTACTAATTGATTGCAGGTAACTATTGCAGCACACAGCGGTGACCTTGAAGCTGCCTGTGTAGACATTGTGGAAGATACTATTAGAGCATCCCCCATCCAATCATCGCCTTCTCAACACCAGCGTAAGCGTGGCTGTGACAATAACCAGCTGCTAGAGTCACTCCAGCAGATAGTTCACCAGTCTGGAGAGCTTCTCAAAAGTCTCGCACACCCACGGCCCATCATAGCTACTACAGTCTTCGCCAACTACGTGCGTGACAGCCTGGTAAGCATGCCCAAGCCAAAGTTCCAGAAGAAACGAACACGAATTAACGCCTGATGGGGGAGGAGAGTGATGAAGAAGAACTCCCAAGATGCTCCCCTTTTATTGCTCCTGCTTAATCATGACTCTTATCAGCCCCGGCCACCTACACCGGAGATCCCACACAACTGGAGACGTACCAGCCACCCCTCAACCTGTGGACACACAAGACGCCAGGTGAGTTTGTCTGTGGTACACGGACAGCTGACTATATATTGACCGATACATGCAGCCACACAACCAACAGATTATACCTCCTGCTCATCAGCGCGCTTTTCAGCCTTCCTCACAGGTCACGCAGCTGCCAGGCACCTCATGTGTATCTACTGCTATAGGGTCGACTTCCCAATAACATAACCAGAATCCTAGTGTCACTGACAGCAACAGTCAGTGTAACATCTCTTTACATTCAGAAGTGCTCAAAATGTACAGTTGTCTTGATGCTACTGCAAATAGTGCTTATGTGGAGATCAACATCCCCCAATCAATGAGTAAGTAGATAAAGAGACAGTGAAAGTCGTATGTGTCTGGAAATAACAATGGAGTCAGTGTACGTTTAGGCTGTCCAATGTTCTTTGGGATTAGGAGAGACAGTATTATGTTTAATTTGTTCTGTTCCTTGGGGTTAGGACAGACAGTATTATGTTTACGTACACAAAGAGTGTTTTTGAAATTTCTAGTTGCGTCCTGTATTAATCATTAATGTTAACATGTATTTTCATGTTTGTAGTGTAGAACTGAATTAAAGTTGTTTGTTCTCAATACCCCATGTTTTTATGTTTTACTCGTCTTCTTTTCATGACTATAATGTTCGAATCATAGCGAGTTAGATCTTATATAATCAGAATCAAATTCGATATTTAATGTGTCTCTTTACTATGCACTGCGCCCTACGAGCTTATAAGAGTAAGTCTGATTCTTCTCGAATTAATAGTCATGTCATAAACGTATGCACAAGTTATTCTAATTATCTGTAATTAATCCAGTGTTTAAAGAATGTAAAAATTGGCATTATCTCTAGATGTTATCATGAGCTTTAAAGTATGCCTGAATATCCAAGTTTCACAATGACCTGTCCAATAGTGTCTTGTAACAGACATGTTCAGTAAACAAATAATCGATTAAAACTTTATGAACCTTTTAGAGCAAGTCTATCGTCAATACGATGAGTATTTGTAAATAAATGAATATGGTTAGTATTAGAATAGTTTCACAAATATCACCTAGATCATCCTATCTTACCACTGAACTGCACCAGCTGGGGAGTTAACCCTGTGCATGAGGAAATTTCTCTGTTTCTTTCCTTCCTTAGAGGCAGTGTTGGGGCAACCAGTTATCGGTGTGTCCTCCAAGTTTCGTCACTCTAGCCATGCTCCTGGTACAAAGTCATGGTTTTCATTCTTTGTCCGGCCAAGCTGCTGATTCTGTAGTCCTGCGTACCTGGTCATCATGAGATTGTGCAAGATTAAACATATTTTCACAATGAGTTTAACAGTGGAGGGTCGATGTTGCATGGTACTGAGCAGAATCTGGAATCTGTTTGCCAGGATGCCAAATGCATTTTCTACTACCCTCCTTGCTCGGGAAAGTCTGTAGTTGAAGATGCGTTGTTCACGCAGGCTGTATAGCTTCATCATGGTTGGTCGTAAGGCGAAAGCATCGTCGCCTATGGAAAAATATGGCATATCCTGGTTGTCGTTGTGTAGAGGTTCAGGGCCAGGAAAACCTAGGGTACCATCTTTAGCGCATTCCTTCAGCCCGCAGGCATTGTATAACTGTGCATCTGAAGCTGATCCAAGTACCAGGAGTATTTGGGCAAAACAGCACCTCATCCATGTATTCGTCAATAATGGCTTGACAGACCTCTCTGACCACTAATGGTATTTTGAAGGACTCTCCATCCGAACTTCATCGAGGCATACTTGTTCCCGGACCCAAGATGACGCAACGTTAAAGCAAGCTCTATGCCAGGCTCCAGAAGATCCCTGTAGAATGTGTATCGCTTGGTTACATGGACCCACTCTGGCCAACAGCTCGTCAAACATCGTCGGGAAGACACACGCAGAAAGTTGGAGAAAGACGATTGGTCCTCAGTACGGAGTTCCACCATAAGCTGGTCATACATGCTAAACTGTCGTCGTCTGTCGATCCATGATCTCACCCAGTTCTGTTTTCGTTTACCTCCCCTCCGTCTCACTTTCTTTGCACGCATCGTGTACAGTGTCAACTCAATGAGGTCATGTTGATGTTGTAGGACATTCAGAAGATTCTCTCTATTATCATCCTTGCAGCATCCTCTATTATTCAGATGGCGGATTCTTCTTGTGATCCGGATTGGTATCAGTTTCCCGATTCGCTGCCTATACGCTATTATACAGTATCAGCAAGTTAGAAACACGTCCAGTAAGTTTTGTGATCGTTCCTAACACATCCGCAACAAGTTACATACGTCTAATTATAGTTGTCTACACGTTCATGTACGTTATCTAAAAGTTATCGATTCGTTTTGAATAGGTTACTTGTACGCTATACAAACGCTGTGTATACGCTAAACATTGACCTTTACAGCGGAAGTTCGACGTTTGCCAACGTTTTATGTTTTTTTGGTAATATTTTCATACGTCGGCCATACACCTGCAAAATCGTCAATGTGTGACAGCGCTTTATTACCAACAAATATTATTTCGAATTATTCTACTTTAACTTTTTGTACTTGGTGTAGAATAACAAATAAGAAGTATGCACAAACATAAACAATGTCTGTTTGGAGACGTCATTAAATGCCGGTGAAGGGTTTCAAATTTTGGCCTATGCTCGGCACTTACGGCCTTTGAGCAGTGAGGGTTCTTTAACGTGCCGACACTTACTGTGACACGGGACCTCCAGTTTTAAATGTCTCATCCGAAAGACAGGAAACCAACCTGTCGCCAGCGGGACTCGAACTCACGACCTCTCGATCCAGAGTCGAGCGCCCTACCGACTGTGCCAGGCCGGCTCCAGACAAAAACAATCTTATATTGCTATATATTTTGTGATGATAAGGTCAGGTCCAGTTTGGTTTTCATATACATGCAAATAGTAATGTTAAGTTACTCAAGTGTCCCACCTGGGTTTCTCAAGCATTTTTCACAAAATATTTCTGCCCATGTACATCTCTTTTTTGTTATTGTGTATCATCAATCTAAGAATTAAAAAAAGGAAAAAATTGAAAAGGCAGCTAATGCCCATTTAAGTTCAATGCAGATAAAGTTTTAATCTAGTTTATTCTAAGTTAATTCTAATAATACGCATGTATTTGTTCGTTTAACACCAGATGACATATTTCAAATAAATACGAAATAAACAATTCATTAATCTGCGTGTAAAATATTTGTTGACGACAACACTCATTGCTGTAAAATGCTGTATGATACACATACACGAGAACGCAGACATATAAGATGTCTGCCATTCAAAATGCAATTCATTTCTACAGAAAGAAAATATCACTATAACATCTAAACGGCACCGTGATAGTTCTTTTAATTAATATCTGTTGATAATATACAAGTAGGCCAAACCATGGGTAGGAGTAATCCAAAAAGAAAACATAGGTACGGGTCACCCAATGGACCGGGTCAGTCAAAATGGATACAAATTGACCTTAACCGATTAACATACCGATGTCCTGATTTGGCGACCTAAGATGCCCTCTTCATATCTAGAATGGTAGTAAACGTCTATCAATATAAAGTGACACGAGCAGGTTCTGTATGGTATGATATAGATTTCACTCGTCGTGGTTCTATATATGCGAATCCATTCTTGATAGACTTATACTTCATGTATGATGATAATTTATAATTGATTTATAAAATAGTCGAAATAATCGTAAAACTCAATATTCTCCGACAAACAGGAAAACATCTTGAAAAGCTAGACGAATCAAAATTAAAGTTTATGATCGCAAATAAAAGAAAGGCTCAAATGAACGGTGATTTACAATCCAGAAAGTCATTGTTCGTTTTATATTACTTGTAAGATGATCCAGTCATATAAAATCAACAGCGTTTTACCATTTAAATCAATAAAATTTGCATATCGCATCTCATTCCAGACACCAAAAAGCAGCAACAGTAGAATTTACACTAGCTTTATATTCGAAATCATATAAACACGATTTCGAGATAGAGTAATTAACCCCATACAATTTATGACATTTGTAGACAGGATTACATTATCAGTGATAAATCAAAACAAGGATTGTGTCCGTCAGAATGAGGACAGATTTGTTTTACCGACAAATTGTTGAAAAAACAGCTCTAGGCAACTGGTAAGCGGAAAAGCTGTGTGGATCCGGAAAAAGCTGAAATCGGGGGAATAAAGGTTTTAGTGGACGATATGTTTCCGATATATATTGTTTTTCAATAAAAAGGAATGTTTACGTGTTAAGATGTCCTATGATGATTAAGTGTGATATTGGACAATATAAAAGAAAATAATCGATGTTTAAAACGTGTAGTAAAAATGACAAACATTTGTCTTTGCTAAAGCTGTTCATTAGTATCAAAATGGACACACGGTATGTTAAAATTCGGTATAACAATTTTATAAAAATTATTTAATTTTGCAATCCCCTCGGTCTGCTGTAAATAAAGTTTTACCCCTTGGTCAATATCACTTACACCAGTACCAAACCTAGCCTGCACCACACACAAAATACCTATTTTGGCCCTGCATTAATCGGATTAGCACCGCTCCCTTAAATAACGTTTAAGCTCCCAAAATACTTTTCAAAGTAACAAAAAGATTCATTTTCACCTAAATAAGCGCATGCATTAGCATTTAGCTGACCTTAATGTCGGGTAAATGCACACTGTTCTGCTTACCCCTTACAGGTATTCAGACGTGCGAGCCTGGACAACTTCACGTTAAACACTTTGGCTATATCATTCGACAATGCACTTCTATCTATTTGGCAATTCTCTATAAATAAATATCTTATTTAGACTGTCCGTCAAAAATGTGTGGCCTTGAATCTTCTAAATTCAAAATTCTTTAAGTTGTTGTGACTTTGCAGCTGTGCCTTACTTCCCACCTCGGACCAGATTCTCTACATGCATCGGACCAGAGCCACACGATATAGAGGAGCCAGATCCACCGCTCAAGCCTACTCCGTAGGGGCGAGCACGTGTAACAAACTTCATCGTGGTTGCACATTAAACACAAGGAGGCTATCCGAAGCTACAAGGGTAGCTCCGGCGTGTGGCAAGGGCTTTGAGTAGTCACGCTGCACGTTAAATCACCTCTACCGTACCGAAAGAAAAAATGCTTTATCTTTTAATTAGTGTTTACCTGAAATCGTATATAAGCCATTCTTTCGAGCGTGGAAACATTATCAAACTTGAAATAATTTACTTAAAATGATAAATCATTAATAACTATGTGTTAAAATCAAAGAAAATCCGTAAGACTGTATACACTCATATTTAAAACTGGAAAATAATCGAGGAACTTTGGAAAGTCCAGGTGGGATCAGGTGTCCTGCAGAAGTGAACATCCTTTGCCGAATGGTCTCGGACGCACCGTGAGGATGCAGTGAAGTCTAGCCATACAAAGCCACAATATGTGTACTAAGGTCTGATCTATACAAACCCACCGTAAGTAATGAAGTAAAACCCATACACAGCCTATAGGGCATAAAACAATAATTGTCACTTTTAAAACAGGGAAAACAAAAATTACCATGGCATTTGTTAACCCTTTTATCCTGAAATGGTATGTTATATTTAGGATTTGACAAACAGTGATTTCGTTTAGTGTGGATCAAGCTAAAACTAGATCGCCGAACAACTGAAATTTTCAATTTAGATTATGCCAGACGATGGGCCAAACATGAAAACGTAGAACCAGACACTTTGTCTGAATGGCTGAAAGCCATACGATGGTTGATAAAACTCGTATTCGAAAACTTAAAGGGACTATGAAAACACGTTATCCCTCTGTATTTAATGATCCAGAAGTAGTAACTGAACTGGATTGGTAACATGACCAATATGTACTGGTACCAGCAGACAAAGCCTCAAATAATATAGTTTTTATTTGTAAGGCACATTACAATAATTGTTTATTAGAAGAACTTGGGTTTAATACGAATTCTGGAAATCCTACATACACACGTAGCTCACTTTCAAAGGACGAGATCCTTCAAAATCACGTGTCCGTATTACGCTTATTTGATATACCTACAACGGATACCGATTTCGAGCTACCACATTTATACTGGATACCTAAACTTCATAAAACCCCATATAAGCAAAGATACATCGCGGGATCCAGCAAATGTTCTACTAAACCTTTATCTTTACTCCTTACCAAGATATTGACAGCCGTTAAGGAGAAACTTCAACAATACTGTACAGTTGCTTATTCAAGAAGCGGTGTAAATCAGATGTGGATACTTAAAAATTTTAAACAGCTTTTAGAAAATTTGAAGGCACACCATTTTTCTCGATTTCACAGTATCAAAACTTATGACTTCTCTACTCTTAACCCTACTATTCCACATAAAAAATTAAAAGAAAGACGTTTCAGCATCATAGACAACTGCTTTTTCACTAAAGGTGGTACCCGAAAATTTAAATATCTAGTGATTGGCTATCAGGATACTTATTTCGTCCAACACCACTCTGATTTTACACATAAATATACTGAAGTTGATATAAAAAAACATGCTGGAATTTCTAATAGACAATGTATTTGTAATGTTCGGAGACGTGGTCTTTCAACAAACTGTCGGCATTCCTATGGGAACCAATTGTGCTCCTTTATTGGCCGACCTGTTGCTTTATTCATTCAGAAACTGCTGAATCAAAAGTTAGCGGTGTCCTTTAATTTGACATTTAGATATATTGACGACGTTTTGTCAATTAATAATGACAATTTTCATACATATGTCAATGCGATATATCCCAGCGAACTAGAAATTAAAGATACAACAGAATCAAGCACACACGCTTCATACTTAGACATTTTACTTAATATAGACACAGACGGGAAATTTGCAACTAAGCTATACGATAAACGCGACGATTTCGGCTTTCCCATCGTAAATCTTCCACATTTAAGTAGTAATATCCCTCAATCACCCGCATATGGAGTTTATATTTCACAAATGATCCGATATGCCAGGGCGTGCAAAACATATGAAGATTTCATATACAGAGGTAAACTACTCACTGACAAATAATTGAAACAGGGATATCGAAAACCGCGTTTAATGTCAACGTTCCGCAAATTTTATGGTCGGTATAATAGTCTTGTTTGCGACTACTCTGTTTCACTAAGTGAAATGTTGAGTTGCCTTTTCGTTGGCGGTTGTTGAGACGTCTGTACCAATTGTGACGAGGGTACACTCCTAACGTGTTTCATTGGACTTGACTATGGACTCACGGCGGGTGTGACCGGTCGACAGGGGATGCTTACTCCGCCATGGCACCTGATCCCACTACCTGGTTTCCAGAGGTCCGTGTTTGTCCATTTTTACCGGATTTGTATCTATGTCCTGGACATTCTATTGATTTATACTTTGGTATCTGAAATTTTTATAATTCTTGATTTAATGAATATAAAAAAATCTCAGATAACAAAGTATAAATCTTCTGGATGTCCATGATACATATACATAGCTGATAAATATTGGATAAACACTGCTTACTATCTCTCATCGGAGAATGAAATAAGAAGTGTTCTTTCAAAAGTAGATCTTTGCAAAATGAAATGAATAATTAGTTATCAATTAGAATTACTGAACAATTGTACAGAAAATGAAATCAATAACTAAACATATATGATGACAGTATTTCTACGATATACATTAATGCCACACACGTATGCATGTGTTTGTTATTGTCGACCTCGAGTTCCCGCGTTTCTGTCCAGATGATTATTTACGCAAATAACTTCTCCCCAAAATATAGTGCATTGTTTTGCAATTTAAAATAAAGTGAGGGATTCAGTTGATGATGCGGACTATTAATAAAGATAGAGATATCGAAAACAATATATTTTGAGATAATATCTATAGAAATAGTGAAACCTTTGTCCATTATACTTTTATATTCATACGCGCAATGCTGATGTATACAAGAGTTATTTGTAATGTTTTTCTTTAATAAAGCAAACACTGCATTGGTCATCTTGAGGTCAATGTCTCACTGATAAGTTTTATGTTTAAAAATGATGACAGCGTCATGCTAGCAAACCAATTAATGTAAATTGTTCAATTGTATTCTGTGAAATTACACACTATTTCCCTGTATATCCCGGAACATGATACAATCAAACAAAAACATTACATTATCAAAACAAGCTGTATCATTCGTCACTTTGTGTCAGTAATCTCAGTGCTTTGATCGTTGTAATTCCGGACATTTGTTCCCACCCCGTTTGGGATTCGCAGTTGTTTTTTGTGTTGTGACCATTCGTATCTATTTTATCGTATTATAATGGACTTTTGAAATTTTGACTATACATTTGGTATTTTAATCATTTTTACTTACAGTATTCTATCATTGTATACAGAGTCAATAAGGATTAAACTGTATGGCACCAATCACAGTTTTTCACCAAATAAAGACTTGTTCGTAATCTAACAAATCTAATTATTGAAATCTTATCATATTATGCACAAAAGTAGTGTGCAACAACTTCAGCAAGCGTTGTGGCATAATATTGATTTTTTAAGTCTGTCCATTCCGTTGTTTGTCATACGTGATTTATATTTGGTGAACGACAATACATTAAACATCAATATTTTCATATCCTCGTTAGGATACGATTTCTAAATATTTAACTCTAACTAAGAATCAATTATGTTTTCAAACAAGTTTTGAATCTGTCTGGCTGTAGACGAATATGGAGTCCTTGTCCTAATTTGCATAATTGATATTGTAAATCTATAAATATTATAAACATAATACCAAAGTTACAATAATAAAATTTTATCCAATATCGAATACTTTATGTTTGTTTTGATTTCAAAATAATAAAAATCAATTTTAATATTTCATCAAGTAAGCTGCCCATTATCCCATTTTCTGCAACAAATTTGTTTTCCCATTGAGAGGAAATTCTATGATATTATCATGGTCTCTATCACGCATAAGGATGAATATGCAGACTGGTATCATGGGTCTTATGAGTATCAAAAGTGAAAATAACGGTAACCAATATTGTTGCCACTCAACTATTATCCCCTTGTAAATCTTAATTTATCTCGAAATTCAAAATCGTAACTTGAATTTACAAGTAATTATATATCTTTTTTAACTTTTAAGTAATTATCTTAAATTTTTAAGTAATTATTATGAACTTTTAAGTTTTATATTGAAATATCAAGTTATGGTCCTGGAATTTCAAATTATTTTCTTAAAACTTGAAATTGTTTTCAAAGTACACAGAGTTTGATATATCTATAAATATCAACACAATTTCTTGAAAATTCAGTTAAATTGTTAAAACTTTAAAAAAATAACTCTTTATTTAAAGATAACTTGAACATGCAAAATTATAACTTTAGAATTTAAGATAATATCTTAATATTTCAGGATAATACATGTATTTGGAAATATCAAAATATTATCTACAAGCTAAAGAAGGTTCTTGAAAAATGAAGATAGTAATATGAAAATTGAAGGAAATAATTTGAAAATATTATAAACATAATACCAGTGTCATAATGTTCAAGACGATCGTTTCTGTCAATTAAACTTCATCAGTTTAGCTCCAATTTTAAATAGTTTTTCTAAAGAGAAAGTGGTATTAGACAAGGCCAAATAATATATCTAAATGTATAGCCAAAATCCGTCTAAGAATAACCACTGAAATAAGATGGCTATCTTAGCTTTAGAAGAATTTAGAATTTTACATGGTGTTATCAGTGCCAAATATTACTTTAAATTAAGATTATTAGCTGATACCGAAATACCAGGTACTAGGTTTATGTATACCCTCGGGGACTCAAACGGTCCACCAGCAGTGGCAATGTCCTAGTGGTTATAGATATTATAAACATAATACTAAAATCATTATGCTCAAGACAATCGTTTTTGTCAATTAGACTTCATCAGTTTAGCTACAATTTTAAATAGTTTTTCTAAGAAATTATAAATCCAACAAGCGACCTGTTTGAGTGCTGAGATTGGACCCCTTGATCCATTAAAATCTGTGAGTGGCAATTTCGCTCATCAGTTTCCGTTTCATTTTCTTAACAGACGCTATTATATTTATTATGTTCCCTAAACGAAGTTTCGGAGACATGTTGTTTTCGCTCTGTTTATGGCAAACCGAGGCTTCTGATTGATCGAAATCTCAGCATTGTCCGATTTTGATGAAATTTGGAATTAATGGATATTAAGGATTGCGATTTCAGCCTTATGGCTTTTATAAAAAAAATAAAAAGAACAATTGCAGATTGGTATGTAATAACTGATGGTTGATATCAACACTATTTGTTCCACTGTTTGGGAGACATCATGTTACAGTACCCTGTTATAATTAGCCTTTGTTCGATTACGTTTACTCTGTTTGACCGATCTTGGAGTTCAGACTTAAACCTTTTCATTTTTGCATGTTTATATCTCTGGGGATCCCCATGGGACTCAACATGGGACACTGGCTACCATATATAATCTGATTAAAACCGCAATCACATATCGCCACAATAAAAAAATAAACATATTTTCAAAATTATATTGCTTTTTTGTGTTTATTGTCATACTTTCTCCACCTGGAAAAAGAAAGTGTAGTCAGTATATGAAAACAGCGCATGGTCTACTGATTTAAAAGGGAACGGTATGGTATAAGTGTATACCTGGTATCTCTAATCAAATAATTTAAACAGTCAGAGGATCGTATTGTCTTACACTGCACTATTGTGTGGCGTTGTCTGTGATAAATGTACAATGTATGAAGTATACGTGTTTGATTTTACTTTTTAGTTGCTTAGATATATTGCCTTTTCAAAGGTATGAAATTGTCACTTTTAACTGACGACGATAATGACGACAACGATGATGATGATGATGATTATTATTACAATGATGGTGATGATGATGATGTCGACGACGACGACGATGACGATGATGATGATTGTAGTTTGTCAATTGGGAAATTGATGTATAAAACAGGTAATAATGGCGTCATTAACACTACGATTTATTTCGTTTGATTCTTTGTAAAATATTTTATTTCTGTAATTAAATCTTTTTTCACGAGTGCCTGACAGAAAATACAATTACCATTGGAAAAGTGAATGATATACATCTCTTTGGGATATAAGGAGCTGAATGTGGCGGAAAGGCAGTGAAATAATGAAAAAGGCTATTCCTAAGCGTTCTTAGTTTTAAATTATTGTTTTTATCATTGTCCCACATTTGATAACCTCAACGTGTCAATAATTTGTTTTGAAATACCTCCTCTATATTTATTGAACCCTGGATTATTTGGTTTATTTATAAATATCCCTTCCTATGATAGTTCTACACACAATACAATAATAAATGTTCATGATTTATATTTCATCTGAACTACATTTTTTTCACATAAATATGCCATCTGTTTTGTTCTGTTAATTTAGTGTTGATATCCAGACAAAATAATTGTACATTTCGATGAAATACATTTTCACAAATGACTGCAATAAAATATCGTTATTAAAAGTGTAAAGGCGTTTTAAATACCGAATTATATTCATAAACTCCTATATAGTACTCAATATGTCGACTCAAAATTGGACCATAGAAAGAAAACTTTGTAAAAATATCCATCGACTTTGAATTGTTTGTTATATCAGCTTTAACAAAGTTAGTTTGAATCAATTATTATATCAGTTTAGGGCGTGTACAACATATGAAGATTTCATATACAGAGGTAAGCTACTCACTGACAAATTATTGACACAGGGATATCGAAAACCGCGTTTAATGTCAACGTTCTGCAAATTTTACGGTCGGTATAATAGTCTGTTCCACTATGTGAAATGTTGAGTTGCCTTTTCGTTGACGGTTGTTGAGACGTCTGTACCAATTGTGACGAGGATTCACTCCTCACGTATGTAATTGGACTTGACTGTGGACTCACGGCGGGTGTGACCGGTCGACAGGGGATGCTTACTCCTCCATGGCACCTGATCCCACCTCTTGGTTTCCAGAGGTCCGTGTTTGTCCATTTTTACCGGATTTGTATCTATGTCCTGGACATTCTATTGATTTATACTTTGGTATCTGAGTTTTTTTATACTTTAACAAATCTAGTTTGAATCAATTATTTTATCAGCTTTAACAAATTTAGTTACCATAGGAACATCAGTCATCGTCCTGAATTGATATTTCCGATAATTTCGTTTATATCATCTAAAGTGGAGACGTATTGACTTCATTTTTATATTATTTGATTTTCAACTCTAAATGAATGGAAATAAGATTGAATAAATATCTCTATCGATAATTTACGCCACACTCAACACTTTTTCTGTTTTATGGCGGCGGCCAATTTTTGATGGTATCATGTTTTCGTTTTTGTTATTTATACACCGAAAGATGAAACTATACAAAAAATCTCATTTTCCAAAGAAAGTTGGGAATCGCCGCACGTAATTTTCAGTAAATAAAAAAATGAAATTATTTTTTTGTTTTACCGCACCTTTTTCCAGAGTGCACACGGGAATATTTTTTCAACATTCGGGTTTGGAATTCCCATTTTTTCTTATGATTTAAATCATTAGCCATGTGTTTCCGGTTTGTACAAAGGTAATTTAGCTGGCTACTTGCGAAGTATCAGTGCTGTATATCATCTAAGTAATCAAACCAACACGAGTCTTAAGCATCCAAGTCTCAACAGAAAAGATATTTATAGTATCAGAAAAGCTTATCTATGGATTTAGATAATGAATAATGGTATTCAACTGCATAGATCTGTTAGAATGTTCAGTTGATCCGAGTATTGTCTCTGTCAGCAGCCCGGTGTATGCTATTATGACTGTAGTAGGTTGATAATTTATTTTCAGTGTTATTGGCCAATATTTCAGTTATACATTTTATGTGACTGAAAATTTGATACATTCAAAACATTGATTTTCATACTTGCTAAGTCTACCTATCAATAGGGAGACTCCTTATTTTTTATGTAAAATTTTAATAATTTCTTCAGGAAAAATATGCATATCTCTCCCATGAAAAAATTTAATTTTCCTATTAATTCTTACTAAAATTTAGAGTCTCCCAATGAGATTTAAGAATATCCCCCATGAAAATTTCCCAAAGGTTTGCAAGTCTGGATTCATGACCTTGGTATATAGATATGACTTCTGTACATATTTATATATCCTGAAAACTGATAAAGCAATTTTACTTTTAACTTCAAAATCTAAATCGAAATGTAATGGATTTATATGATAATCTAAAACTCTTTTTTCTCATACATATTTTGCTTTTCTATGTGTGTACACAAGTTTTTTGTGGCCAGTTTCACATGATTTTAAGTGTCTCGGTTTAATTTGGAGAATGTTGCAAAACCAACGTGTAGACTTTGTTGCCGGTTCATGAAAATGTTAATGGTTACATTGACTAACCCCAAGGCCAGCCCTGACCTTATTCCATGTAAAGTTGATGTCATTCTACTTTTATTCAAATTTTCTGAAAAAGACTTGTGTTATTACCTTTTCTTTACAACTTCTGAAACAAGTCTCTGTTGTGTGTTTTTACTCAAATGAGATTGATAAATATTTCTTGAAATTAGAAGTTATTTATTGACCAGAATAGTTACATTTAAGAATCTTCAAGGTTGGGTGTTGGTGTCTGCCATATTACAATACAGTTTGAAATAGGCCTATAGACCTTCTGGCTTCAAACATTAATGTCTAAAATGTTCTTTAATAATCTTAATATTATTATTGATCTTGACAATATGGAATAAAATTATGACACCAGTCTGCAGAAGTGGTAAAGGGGAAAGCAAAGACTGTACTCCTATATATATTAACTGGATATACAGTTTTGTAAGCTCTGGTTAAAATTTTAAAAAATTCAAAAATTATATTAACACTAGTCATTGGCAGAAAGGGGACTTATGTTACATTTATACAACAACAAAAAACCCAAACAAACAAAAATGTAATTATATCCTGAATAAAAACCTCTTCAACAGCATTGTTAGTGAAACTACCAAAACATATTTTCATCTTCTCATAAACCCAAATCAACATCATTCATCTTTAATGCACACAGTATTTTCACAAACTTTATTTCAAATCAGTTTTGTTACAATATGCATGCTGGTTCCTTACTGTTTTATCAATAGATATTGTTTGATCAAACTATGTTTAACAAATAGAAATAAACAAATGTATAAATGAACATTTCATAACATTGACGAGTTTAACAGGCAGTATCACTGATGTACTTTCAGTTAATTTTACTAGTTTTATTTCTTTTTACAAATTCCTCTTTACTTGCAAAAATTTTATTCTTCAGTGTTCATTTATGACAATTAAGCTATCCTATCTTTTAATAAAGTTTTAGATTAGATTTATTACATGATATACTTGTCATTTTATGATTTTACCTACAGAAAATGTACAAAAATAGTATTTTTGTACAAAAAAGTGTTCATTCGTGTTATGTTTTTATATCTTTGTACATTTACTTTCATTTTGAAGATTTTTAAAATTAAAAATAAAATTTTGATCGTTCGTACCATTATTTTCCAAAATATTCCCAAGGAACTAGATATGAAATTGACGTGGCCTTATTGACAGAAACTATCATCTTTAGCAATAGGACCGATTCATGTACCACGTGATACCCGATAATTTTGTGCGGGACTAATGTTTCTATTAGACTAGTGATGGAATGACGCTAGAAGACGTTATCCCGCGCAAACTTCATTTCAGCGGGAGGATTACGGAGTGTTATATTCCATGACCATTGGAGATACTAGTACCGCACAAATGTTATCGGTTATCACGTGGTACATGAATCGATCCCATTGCTCAAGATTATAGTCTCACTGTTTTGGTCTTGTTTTGCAAAGCATAACCTTGTTATTATATATGTGTATGATATTTCAAAGGTTTAACAATCAACGGTTATCTTAATTCAATCCGGAAACATATTATTTAGATTTTGGTTTATTTATACTATTTATTCATTTGAAAAATAAAATATATTACATGTACAGAAAATCTGTTTATAATGCTCCCAGTTTCATTTGCCACCTCGCTTAACGCAACGATTTCTAAAAGCCCCTATGATTTCGTTTAAGTTTTCACAAACGCCAAACCACTTTATAATGCCAAATTTTGGCTAAACAAATGGTGGCAGTGTAACGACGTTTTATTAAAGAAAATACACGTATATTAATAGATTTTGTCAATTTTTGCTGATTGATACAAATTATTATCCAAAACTTAAAATGCCACTCCTTTGAATTATCAAATCGTCGTTGGCAAAACATTGAGCCGCACTCGACTCTTCTTCGTGAGGTCGTGAGTTCGAGGCATGCCGGCGGGAGGTCGGATTCTGCTGGAATTCCAAATAGACAATATATTTGTAATGTTCGGAGACGTTGTCCTTCAACAAACTGTCGGCGTTCCTATGGGAACCAATTGTGCCCTTTTATTGGCCGACCTGTTCCTTTATTCATACGAAGCAGACTTCATTCAGAATTTGCTGAATCAAGAAAAAAAAAAGGCTAGTGATGTCCTTTAATTTCACATTTAGATATATCGACGACGATTTGTCAATTAATAATGACAATTTTCATACATACGTCAATGCGATATATCCCAGCGAACTAGACATTAAAGATACAACAAAATTTAAGCACATACGCTTCATACTTAGACATTTTACTTACTATAGACACAGACGGGAAATTGGCAACTAAGCTATACGACAAACGCGATGATTTCGGCTTTCCCATCGTAAATTTTCCCCATTTAAGTAGTAACATCCCACAGTCACTCGCATATGAAGTTTATTTTTTCACAAATGATCCGATATGCTAGTTTGTGTTAAACATATGAACATTTCATATACAGATCTAAACTACTCGCAGACAAATTATTGACACAGGGATATCGAAAACCGTATTTAATGTCAATGTTCCGCAAATAGTACGGTCGGTATAATAGTCTTGTTTGCGATTACACTGTTTCACTGGGTGAAATGTTGAGTTGCCTTTTTTGTTGACGGTTGTTGAGACGTCTGTACCAATTGTGACGGGGATTCGTTCCTCATGTATTTCATTTGGACTTGACTGTGGAATCACGGCGGGTGTGACCGGTCGACAGGGGATGCTTACTCCTACATGACACCTGATCTAACCTCTTTGTTTTCCTCTTGGTCCGTGTTTGTCCATTTTTGCCGGATTTGTATCTGTGTCCTGGACATCCTAAAAATTTATACTTTGGAATCTGAAATGTTTTAAATTCCTATCCTTTGGTTGAGACTAATAGAATCTAGCTCCACTTTGAATTCTAGATAGAAAAATATCAGTCGAAGGTGCGATGGATCAATAAGTCCCAACCGAGACTGATTTTTTTCTATCCGGAACTCAAATGTGGTTCTTGATGATTTTTTTCGCACGTGGGAAGCTTTAAATTCCGTTTGGTTGTTAAAATACTTGAATAAATCAGTTTAGCAATCGCGTCACTCACCCTGTTTTCATCCACCGCCCGCAAATAAATAAAAACACGCATTACATACGTATATTTTTATTTCTTTTCAAACAATTTTTGTGATATTTATATGTAACTGATAACGAATTAAACTATCAACACGAAACAATGCAGACGGCATGTGTAGATACAAAGTAGATCCAGATAGAATTTTGCAGTACTAGTAAAAAAACGGGATCCGTTCATCTCAGGTGCGAGAAAGTAAAAACATAGGTCCCGTGTTACAGTAGTTGTCGGCATATTAAAGAACCTTCGCTGCTCAATGGCTGTAAGTGCCGAGCATAGGCCAAACTTTGAAACCCTTTACCGATATTGATGACATCTCGATATGAGTGAAAGATTCTTGAGTGGGACGTTCAACAACAATACAATAAGCCAACCAACCAATGGCACAGAATTGGACGCTATGACGAAGAGTACTGTGCATATATCATAAACATATTAGCGAAGTTATAGTTTTGTAAAAAGAGGCCAACACAAATGATCAAAACGGCTGTCCGTCAATAAGACTTTATCAGTCGAACTGGAATTCAAAATAGATGAGAGCCGGCCTGGATCAGTCGGTAGCGTGCTCGACTCTTGATCGTGAGTTCGAGTCCAGCCGGCGGCAGGTTGGTTTCCTGTCCTTCGGATGAGAGAGTAAAAACCGAGGTCCCGTGTCACAGTAGATGTTGGCACGTTTAAGAACCTTCACTGTTCAATGGCCGTTAGTGCCGAGCATAGGCCAAAATTTGAAGCCCTTCATCGGCCTTTGGTGACGTCTCCGTATCAGTGAAAGATTCTTAAGTGAGACTTAAACAGAAATAAACAAACATAAAAATAGATGATTTCCGAAACAAAAAGTGGTATCATACAAGTAAAAAAAATGAACTAATGACATTCGTAAATCCGTCTTAGAGTAACCACTGTGAAAAGAAAGATGACTGTTGTAGTTTCTGAGGAGTTTAGAATCTAAACAATGCCGTTTATTCGAAATGTTATTCTAAAAAATCAGCTGGTACGGATATTTGAATATTGTTTCGAATTTTGAATGTTTTACGCCACACTCAACAAATTTTAGTTATATGGTAACCACCAGTTTTTAATGACGGAGGAGATAACCCTGTCAACATTGTGCCCGGGAAGAGACCAATGACCTTCTACAAGTAAACAGCTGGCAAACCTCACAAAAATCAGTTTAGAATCCAGCGCGGCTCGAACTTTCGCGTTCGAGGAGTTAGAGACTTCATGGTTAAAAATGCGTTGCGCTAACCACTCCACCGCAGATGTCCCTGGTAAAGAAAAAGCAGATACGGGGTTTATATTAATATTTATATGTTCAGTTACATTAACGATATGAAAATGAAATAAGTTAAACAAAATGCATGTTCTTCAATTCATTAATAATAGTTTCAACCGTTATTCGTACAGTACGTGTACTTAACATCACTTATTAGAGTTCAATATATTACATAATACACAAAGTTTTACAGCATTGATAGAATTAGTAACAGTAATCGAAACTCTCCTGAGCTTGTTCAATCTTGCACATCTCTCAGTTACTGGTTTATGCACCTCAATGTGTTTTACGTTACATTTATTTGTACAAAAGTTCTTTTTGAAATGAATTCAATTAATCAAAATCTCTCTAACCCAGATCAAAATTCCCCCAAATCGTATTTTCTTTGGTACCAGATAGATACCCTGACTGGTTTCTGATACGTAGAAAGCAAATATAATTTGCAAAAAAAAGAATTTTTCGGAATAAACTTTACAAATTGTGTTTATCAATTCATTTCCATTTGATGTTATCTAATGTTATATCAAAAAGAGAATATTACATTAAAAATACATTTTGCCTTTTCTTTAGTGCACATAGTAGTACTAAAGAATTGTGTTCAATTAATTGCGGAACCGGAAATTACAATACAAAAATATAATATGCTTGTGTTATGAAATCTTTAGTCAATAAAGTGGAATGCAAGTGTTATCGATGTAATTTATGGAACAAAAAATCAATGATTTACGACAATTTTTTATATTGAGGAATATTAGAATGTCCCCGAAATTGTTCATCGATAAAATTGTTTTATCGCTGTAGTCTCTAGATGCCATGCTCCCAGTACACATTCTGTAATCGTTATAATAATCTATTCTCAAGGTTTCTGTTTCAGTTATCATTATACTACATGTATGTAGAAACATACTCAGTACATTAAATCTTTTTTGCGTGAAAGAAGATAAATAAGCGAAAGGGGAATGTTTGCGAATTGAAATACCTAGCGAATATTTGTTTAACGGTTTGTGTGAATATATATATATATATATATATATATATATATATATATATATATATATATATATATATATATATATATATATATATATATATATATATATATATATATATATATATATATATATATATATATATATATATATAAAATCAATAATCTTTATTCTTAAGAAGTAAATTGCAATATACATGTACTCTTTACATTGCACGATTCACATAAGTTGGCGGCACAGAGTAACCTTTTGATTATCATACAGATGATTCTACTCACTTCTCGGTTATGACGGGCTTCACGGAAAAGGTTTTTTATTCTGCACTGGACACTGAAGTAGGAATCACCACTCTTAGATATAAAAAGGATAAGAAATAAGAAAGAATTTGCGAGACTCCATCCCACCAGCTTATATTGAATTATATATATATATATATATACTTTGTTTATAAATAGACAACTCGATCGGGTACACCGCGAAATTGGCGGTAAAACAACAAGGATACTAACAAACATGTGTTTAAATAATTCAATTGAAAGTTGAGCTTCAATTAGGTAGGCAACTCCTGACCCGGATGTCAAAGTGATGAAGATGTAATGGCGGATGTAATCAGTCTTGACGACTCTCTCCTCAGTGACACCTGATCCCACCTATGGATTTTCCGGAGTTCCGTATGTGTCCAATGTTTACCATATCTTATACTGTCTCTTAGCTCTAAGGCGACATTGCACATAGTGTTACAGTATGTAAAACTGTTTTTGTGTGTTGTACATGTAACATACAGTCGAGCCCACTTTTATTGAACCCTTTTGTATTGAAATTCCACTTTATTCGGAATGATTTTGATGCCACGGCCAAATTTCCTCGGCCTGTTGGCGAAGCGAACTTAGTGGTAGAGCGTGTGAAAATGAACTAAAAACCCATACAATATACTATCAAACAATTTTAATGTGTGTTAGGTTAGACGTACTGTTAAGTCAAATTATGTGTGGAAAACGTTATTATTGACTACACTGGTCGCCGCCATGTGTTTTGATGAGTCATGGGTAATTACCAATGTTGTATCTTGAGCTCGATCACGAAGCGCATCAGTCATTTCATATCTACCTACTGTTGTGTGTATACATACTACGACCTAAATATGAAACATTCATTTTGGACTGCGCTCTCCTATAGGTAATGCCTAAGACTATGACGACAACGACGAAATAATACCACAGTTCCTTTGCAATATAATAGTCAAATTAATTGATTTGTAAATGTAATAGAAAAGGTAGTTAACAACAATATTATCTAATTTACACATCACGATTCCATTTTCATCCCTGCCAGAAATCGGAATCCTGACAAATATTTTCGATGCATGCATATTCAAAATATGAAATATTTATTAGAGGTCGAACTCGAATTTCACACGCATGCAAGATTAATAAAACATTTTTGAGTTTTGTTTTAAACATCATCTCAATTATCATTATAAGTTAATGAGAGACATGCAATACAGAAGGGTCACATCGAATCAAATAATACCATCTTCATGTTACGATTATTTATCTACAGAAAAAGCAAGATTAATCAATGAAGTTTGTGAAACCTTGAAAGTCAACCATTATTTGTTTGTAATACTATGCTTTACTATTTCTATACTGTGCTTTAGTTCACCAAACTTTAAAAGTATCAAAATGCTCATGATGCTCTACCAAATTTGTGCTTTTTGGCCAGATTGGGTTGGGCAAAATAGGTCTAAGAGAGTACCCCTCTTTGAAACTTTCTACTCAGATCGGCCACATAGATTGAAAAACTAATTGCAGCTGAGTGATTCACATGCATGTATGATTTAAGTTTGTTATTTTCGTGAAAATCAGGTAATTAAGTATTGACGCGTTTAGATTTTATTTCAGATTTTAGTTTTGGTTTGTTTTTTGTATAATTTCTTTCATTTTTGCGCTCTTTTATTGACTTATTTATTCAATGTGTTTTACCACTTTTGCTGCTACATAATTGCGAATTTATACAGCGATAATTTATATGAAATGGTATGTATGCACTAAGTAAGATCCATTAGTACACGTCTACAAACACAATGAGTCTAAATCAAATCATAGCAGAGATAATAGGTTAGTTTCGGCACAAGTATGTTAGACATACAGTAATATATGGAGTGGTGTTCGACCTGAACACCCCTGATTTGGAAAATAAATAGTATTGCCTAGGTTTTTTTTGGCAGAGCCCGGATGTGGCATTTATCTTGGTGGACTTATAGTATACTCATTATTATAATCTGTATCGTGACTGGTCGAGAGGAAACACATGCGCACGCACACACACACACACACACACACACACACACACACACACACACACACACACACACACACACACACACAGAGGATAGATAAATAAAGTTGATCTTCAGTTGTTGATCACGTAGTTGGCTCTTCGATGAATAATTGATGCAGAGATCATGGCCGGTGTGACCGGTTGATACAGGATACTTAATCCTCCATGCCGCTTGATCTTACCTCTTAAATTTCTGGACAACCGTATTGTTTATTGTATTATCTACAGGATGTCCAGGATACATATACAAATCTGGTGATATTGGACAAATGCAGACCTCTGGAAATCCAGAGTTGGGATCAGGTGTCATGGATTAATAAGCATCCCCTGTTGACCGGTCACACCCGCCGTGAGTCCAAATTCGAAATCAAATAAATTATTGAGTAAGAAATCCTCGTCACAATTGGTACAGATGACTCAATAGTCAACAACCGCTATCACACAGGCGACTGGGTAATCGCAAACAAGGCTATCACACCAACCGTAAAATATACCCTCCACCATGATGTCTGACATATGGCTGTCGATGTGCTTTTTTGACGTCATTTAATTGTAGTGTCACAATAATACAAGTATTTGACGGGCCATTTAATTGTGACGTTATAATGGAAAAGTTTGCCAAAATGTGCCATGTCGGGGATTTGGCGATAGGTCAATCTGCGGAACGTTCACATTAAACGCGATTTTCGATAATCTTGTACCAATAATTTGTCAGTAAGTAGTTTAGCTTTGTATATGAAATGTTCATATGTTGAAAATGTGGCATATCCGATCATTTGTGAGATATAAACAACATATTTATGCAGGTGATTGAGGGATATTACTAAATGAGGAAAATATACGATGGGAAAGTCGAAACCGTAGCGCTTGTGGTATAGCAATCAAATGATGGTTGCTTAATTTCGCTTAATTTGGATGGATATTCTTCTGTCACGTTAGAAATAAGCAATGCAGACAATCTAATATTTGTTTTTCATTTTCGTGTGTCCGTCGTATCAAACTGACTATTGCTACTTTATCACAAAAACAAACCGCTTTTTAAATGAGTTAGTATATATACAATATGCACAGTAAAGTTACTTAACAGAAGGAACAAAACAATATTTGAAATAATCGATAAACTCGTGAAATATCTAGATGTGTTTCGTTTGTGATATAATGATCAAATTAATTGTTTAATAAATGTCATAGAAAAGGGTAATTATAACCTTATTATTATTGAATATACACATCACGATTACGTTCTGCCAGATATAGGAATCCTGACAAATGTTGTCGATGCATGCATATACAAATTACAAAATATTTATTAGGGGTCGAGCTCGATTTTCAAACGTGCACAAGAATAGTAAAACAGTTTTGCTTTTAAACGTCATATCAATTATCATGATAAGTTAATGAGAGACATGCAATACACAAGGGTCACATATATACCATCTTCATGTTTTGATCGTATATCTACAGAAAAGGCAATATTAACTAACGGAGTTTGTGGAACTTTAAAAGTGAACTTTCATTTGTTTGTTATACTATCGTTTTTAATCATTTATTTTGTGAGGGTATTCAGGGAAATTTAATGAGACAATAATGAAATACAGAACATTTCAAATATATCAAATAACGTCTTTATCACCCCCTATGATCAATACCTCGACAACGATTATTCTGCATCATGATGACGACGACGACGCCGATCATGATGATTATTATTTTTCCAACATCCATATTCTATATACATATACAAATACAAAATCACAGATACCTAAGTATTTATCTTCGGGGTGTTCAGGAAATAATATACAAATATGGTAAACACTGGATAAGCAGACACTTTTGGAAATCTAGAGGTGGGATCAGATGCCATGGAGGAGGTTATGTCCGGTCACACCTGCCGCGAGTCCAAGGTCAAATCTAAATAAAATAATTGAGGAATAAATCCTCGTATCCATTCGACAACTAAACAACCACAATCAAATCAGCATACATTCAGTGAAAAACAGTAATTGCAAACAAGTTCATTATATCGACCATAAAATTTGCGATATGTTACCATTGAATACGATGCCTGTATTTTTGTGACAACTTTTCCGTAAGTAATTTCCGTCTTTGTTCATATATATTGAACAAACTCTGTATATTGAATCATGTTTGATATATAAACACCATATGCAGGTGATAAAGGAATATTATTACTTAAATGCTGATAGAAGTTGGCGATAGGAAAGTCGACTAATCTTAAACAACTTAAGTCTTTTATTTAACTTGTTTCTTGCAATATTTGTTAAATATATTAAAAATATTACCCCATAGAATACGCGCAAACCACTTCATAAATGTGTCAGTTATTTTATTACTTATGAGAAACAAAATTATTCTTGTACCGTAATTCATTTTACATAAATCAAATAAATTAATTCAAATGAATGCACTAAAGACATGAACAAGGGTTGTGCTCTAGAAATATTTTCAACAAGAAATTTCGACTGAATAACAAATCAAGAAGGAATTTTAAAATATTTGGAATGGTATGTGTAATAAAAATTCCCAATTCTGACCTGATTCGTTCATTCATAGTCTTTACCAATTCTAGTAAATGTTTTAAAAATTATTAGATAATATGTTTTACGAATTCATTTGTAATCGAAAAATGTAGAATAAAAAGAGACATTATTATAAAATAAAACGAGGAGTTTAGAGAAGCATTAGCTGTGTTTTTTATTTTTCATTTTTCGTCCTTTTTTAGATCGATATACAAAAATGTGATATACACAGGCATAACAATTCTTAGATTCCTATTTATTTTGTGAAAGTTACTTGAGAAACCCAGGTTTAGCACTTTTTCAGTTGTAATTGATTATTAACTCAACCTTACTATCACTGGATCTAACCATGATAATCTTATTTTCTCAAAATATATAGGAATATAAGATTTTTTTTATTGTACATCAAGCACAAGGAGTGTAGAAAAAAATCGACCTATTTTTTTTTTGGTAAAGACAGCGACATAAGCTGTCACAATGATTATTTTTGTCCCCCGACATGTAGCCGAGAATATGATAAAATGTGTGTTCAAATACATTATCAAACGTTGTAAAAGATCTTCTTTTCGAAGTTATTTGTGTTATTAGAATTTCCCGTACCTTAAAAAATCCAGCTGCATTTCCGTATGCAATGACCTTTCAGATAAACTCTTTCGCCATATCAAATGTACTTCGTAATTCGGTCAGCGGATCTCGCTCGGACTATGTTAAAGTCGGCCGATTTGTATGTGTTTTATATTTATCTTTGAAATACAGAACGTGGGTTTTATTGGAAAGTGCATGTATTATGTAAAATTTATGCTTTTCACGCTATTTTAAATACCTGATGAATCTGATGAATAAATATATCAGGTCACTAAAAGACAATTTTCCGATCTTTAATGTTACCCTGTTTGCTGACGTTGACAAAATCAAAACAATATAACTCTGAAAAGTGTACAAACCTCATTTTTTACAATGGTGCCATGTTAGGTGGAGTTAGGCAGTTCACGATGATGTGTCAAGAATGATAAAGCCGATAATGCGTTGGGACGAGTTAAAAATGGGTGGATATTACCCGATATACCCGGCACGAATGTTTTGAAACGACGAAAAAGACCAACTTTGCCTGATTTAGGTATGAAATGATGATGTACGAAAATAAACGCAAAGTGTAATAGGAATAGAATGTATATTAATTGCAAATAGCACATGTTTATAGGTCACTCGGTAGCGTCCGTATAGTGTGTTAAAAGTTTGTAGCTTTGACCTCTCATCGTCCAGTAATATCTACCGGAATCCATGCGTTGCATCGAAACGGGAGAATACACTAGCTTTAGGCAACCTTTCAACAATTTCGTCAATTGCTTGTAAGTGATAATGTTCACGCTTGAAAGCGCGATTTAGATCTTTCGGTTCAATGCACACACGTAGTTTACCGGGTTTCCTAACTATTACCATGCTGCAAACCAAATTGGTTGGCTCATCTTGTTTCGATATAGCGCCAAGTATCTCCATATGGTCTAATTCTGAACTTGATCACAAAGCGCTGCCGGCACCTTACGCGTGGGTGAATTACGGGTGGAATAAGAGGATCCACTTCAACATGTGTATTTGTTAATGTACCTAGTCCTTAAAATACATTATTAAATTCACTGATCACTTCCTCCTTTGTCAGTGGTTTTTCGATGAATAGCATCAATTTCGTTGCAAGCATCCGGGGACATCCGAACTCAGAATAGGTTGTGAGTCGGTCGGTAAGATGAAAAATTTGAGATTTTATTGTCTCCGTTTGAATGTACACTGTCAAACTCTTGTACCAGTAGGTGTAATTTAGTGCCCATCGCATGTAACGTTGGTTTTCTCTGTCTTGATATCTGACATTGATAATTTACGAAATAGTTTGTCTGAAATAATGTTCACTTGTGCACCTGTATTTAGTTTAAAATCAATTGAATGTTTGTTAATAAACAAGGTTTCCTTCCATTCATTACGCTCGTGGAAAACTGTCAACACTTCCACATATTACAGTGCCAACAAAGAGTTCTTCTTTACTGTCCTAGATATCATACTCGATTGTATTAACATTTGGCAAAATGGTTCTTTTTTGCATGCATGCCATTCCTTGCCAAACGATGGGCAATTCTTTTTGCCATGAGTTCTGTCACAATTTTTGCATAGAAATCGTCTATCATTATGCATAGGTCGTCGTCGACTGTGAATTCTTTGATTATCACTAATGACATTATGTTTCTTCTTAATTTTACTGACCTGTCTTACGGCATTTACCGAATGTTCCTCTGTAAATTTTAATGACTTATTGTGAGCTTATCCCGTGTACATGACACGTGTCTATCGCTTTAACTAGTGTTAAATCTGATTCTCGCAGAAGTCGGGTCTCTTCAAACTTCATTATGAATACCGCAAACAATACGATCACGTATTAAATCATCAAATAAATGTTCGAACTCATGGTTTCGCTTTGTTTTTCAGAAACGTGACGTAACTTTCTAAACTTTCGTGTTGTCCTTGATTTCGTGTGAAGAAAATATGGCGGATGTACATGACAGTTTGGATGCAATACTGTGTGTATAGGTATTTGAAATACAAGGCGTGGTCTTTGACTTCAAAAATGCTTACCAAGTACTAGGAATACAGGGTTTGTATTATGCAATCAATGACAATTTATTATTTTTGTAGATAATTAGATTCAAAGGATCATAGTGCAGCTTACCCACTCATTATCAAATAATTGTCGAACTATTTAGATAATGTGTATTTTTGGAGTAACACAGTAGGTGCCTTTATATCATCTCCAAACGTAAATGAACTGTCATTTGCAGCGAACAAATTCCAAAGAGGATGACATTTTCAATGAAGAACTTTTCGGAATACTAAATCCTTATTATTCGATCAATTCATTTCGACTTCTTTTTCATTTCAATAACTTGAATGATGTAAAGCTGATTTGTTTATAGTTGAATTCACTAAGTACGTTTCCGGTACAAAGAGTTTATGGCTGGTGCGCTGCGAAACAGGCAGCAGTGAATTCAAATGGAAGTAAGAGCATTAATTTAATAAGTTACAGATTTTGTTGTTCTTTGTTTGTTTATTGTTGTTTAACGTCCCACTCAAGAATCTTTCATTCATATGGAGACGTCACACATGCCGGTGAAGGGCTTCAAATTTTGACCTATTCTCGGCACATACGGCCATTGAGCAGTGAGGGTTCTTTAACGTGCCGTCACCTACTGCGACACGGGACCTCGAGTTTTACTGACTCATCCGAAGGACAGGGGACCAACCTGCCGCCGGCTGGACTCGAACTCACGACCTCATGATCAAGAGTCGAGAGCTATACCGACTGAGCCAGACTTGTTGTTCTTTGCGTGTCAGTCTTCATCCATCTATAAGGTAAATTTTCAATGGATTCCAGCTCAGGGTCCTCAATCTATAACTAGTAGCCATTTTTATGTACATTCACAGGCTGTGCCTCAGTTTACGCTGTTGATGGTTAAAGCAAAAAATGAACCCAAAATAATATGGCAAACATGGAATGTGTTTTATGAAGACACTGACGTTTACCATTGTGTATGTGTTCTCACTTGGGAATTGCAGTAATTATGTACGATCAATCCAGTACAACAAATATGCTAATAAAACTCGTCTCGACCTGTTTGCACTAATGTCTTATGAATCTGTTCTACCTTTTAAAAATGCTGTAATATTTGCAAGTGGTCATATTTGGTCCGGACGTTGTGTCGTACTCGGCAGTTGCCATCTCCAGCTGCATAGTCTTGGATAAAAATGAAGAATGTATGTCTTCTACACTGGATATTATTGTCGCCTATAGATTCATCCTCGTCAAGACCTGAAATTTGGTTGTATAATTTCTTGTATCTGTACATGTTTTTGATTTTAGCTTTGTTTTATAGTTTGATTTATAGTTTAAGCGTCTGTTATCACTTCTATGATTACGGAAACGAGTATGCGTAGAGTGAGGAATGAATTACATTGCCATCATTTATTAGTAAACATCGTTTGTACATTTCATAAAGACAAGCATTGTAAATATTGGCCAATTAAAAGTCATTTGAAACCTGATTAGATGATCAACTATTTTATTCACGAAAGATCATCAAAATGATATTTCTATCCAAATTTGGTGCTTGTATCATCAAGTGAGCTATTTTTGTCAGCTTCCCGCTCTCATATCAATGGAACTCTTCCTGTTAAGGGTTCTACTTTCACTTTTTCTTTAACCATCTGTCTGTTAGTCAGATGTCCATTCGAATTAAGAAACGGTCTATTAATTTGCAAAATAAAATGACCAAAATTATATATAATTTTCTACTTTCAAATATAGCTAAACTGGTTTATTTGTTTATTTGTTGTATTGTTGTGTTACGTCCCGCTAAGAAATATTCACTTACCTGTACATGTACACATTACCAGTTACGGATAATGTAGCTAAAATGTTGACCTGTACTATGGACTGATACAAATAGATTGAGTGTTATCGCACATGTAATGAGCGCCGTGACATCTCAGTTCTAAGTCTAATTGCTATTGATAAAACCGACTTTCACTTCTTGTATAAATGAATGCGAATGAAAAGTCAGTAATTTTTACAAAGGTCTTAGATTATTCCCTGGCAATGGGAATTGAGACTAAAAGCTTCCGTTTCCCGTTCAAACATTCTACAAATAATCTCTTGCAAATAGACAAATTGCTTTAAATTCATATTTTACTTGGCAGGTAGCTCGTGCACTGAGGTGTGACAGTGCAAACATAATGATGTCACATCAAGTGCAGCAATATGGACAGTGATTGTAGTTTATTACTTAGATTACGTTTAAATATGTTTCATCATCTGGGCCATCATATACCGTGATAAATGATGAAGAAGATTGACATAGGAAATAGGCCTAATTTCAAGGAGGAAATCAGAAATAATTAATTCTCAAGGAGCCAATTTTAGATAAAAGAAATAAGATCATTAGGAAATCAAGATTAGCCCAGAAAACAAGCATAATCCAAATGGGCTGTAAATTTATTTGGAGGCTACCTAATCAAACAAAATGGAAAGTTTTGCAGAAAAATACTATTAGGCTAGGCATAATTCAAGTGAAAGGGGATTTGAAAGGGAAAGCAGGAATGGAGGGTTTCTTTTCACACAATTTTTACATGCTGCCACAGTTACAAGTATGTCTGTCGCAAACATCGGTGAACAGGTCATTGTTCAGATGCAGTAGGGAATTACAAATATACAAATGTTAACCAGGAAGTTCAGTGGTACAAGGATCTAAACGAAAACATGATAATGAATTTGAATATGTGCCTAAAAATCGACATGGATTTATCAAAATCAGGGGATGGGATTTAGGAATTAACATTCTCATATATATTGTTTTTGGAAATATTACCGAAGAAATAAATCCATTTATTTGAAGGTTAAATAACTTTGTTTTCTTATTTTGTTCAGTTGACATCTCCGCTGTTGAATAGCTAAAACCCATATTTTACGGTTGGTATAACAGTCTTGTTTGCGATTACTCTTTTTCACTAAGTGAGATGCCTGTTCGGTGGTTGTTAACACGTCTGTATCAATAATGACGAAGATGCGTTCATCTCGTATTTCATTTTAATTTGACTGTGGACTCAAGGCTGGTGTGACCGGTCGACAGGGGATGGTTACTCCTCCATGGCACCTGATAGATATCTTTTGTTACCTATATTTCATTTATCATTGAAGAGAACAATTTCGTCATTAGCGTCATCAGAATACACAATGTACACCATTTCACAATGATATAGATCAACCTCACACGATATCAACACGACTCCTCCGAAGTCCAAGAGCTTCAAGATTAAAATGCTTAGCAACAAAACCAGCAAGTTATTTAATCAACAACAAACTAAATAAGCTCAGATTATTTGATAAGAGTAAATGATTTATCTGAAATACTTTTTAGCTTGTTTCTTTATCAAACAGTTTATTTTAACCAACAAACAGGAAATACATTAATATATAAAACAGACTACCACGAAGTCAATGTACTTATAGAAGGGAAGAGGTTCTCATTGCTCATCATGAAATCGGTACAAAAAAAGAGAAAGCCTAGACATGTAAATCAGGTTACAGAAAAAAAAAAACTGAATTTGTTGCCGATAGTGATAGCGATAGTTACTGTTATAGTGTCAGGTTAAAAGGTCGTACAAGGACAGTCAATGCGGTAAAAGGTTCGTTTGTAAATGTAAAAGTCAATGGGACCAAGCTAAAATTTCTAGTCGATCGTGGTTCGTCAGTCAATATTCTAGACAGAGATGATATATGTCAAGGTCGGACAGCTCTAATTAAATAACAGTCAGAAATGCAATTTATTTCCATGTGGAGGGGGCTCGGTACATTCGATATAAATATTGAAACAGAGAACACATACGGTGGTGACATTTTATATAGGTGAAAGCAACAGAGGATCTCTCTTAAGATCCCTACTGCAGATCAGCTGAATATCATAAAATAAGTAAATAACATAAATTAAGAAGAGAAGATGGAAAAAAGACATTCCTCATCTGTTCAAGGGAATCGGTAAGGTAAAACTCGTCAAGTGAAAATTCACATTGATGAATCGGTCCGACATATGGCACAGAAAACGTGAAAACGCCTTTTTATTGGCGGGATAAGATTAAGTAAGAGATCAATGAATTGTTCGAACAGGATATTATAGAAAAAGTTGACGGTATACCAACACCTTGGGTTTCACCAATCATAACACCGCCCAAAAAGATGGTAAGGAATGTGGTCACTGAAGGCAGTGAAACCTGTGAGACATACGATGGCGACAATTGAAGAAATCATTTTAGATTTAATCGGTGCAAAGGTGTTTAGTAAGTAAGATTTACGTAGTGGATTCCATCAGCTAGAGCTCTATCCAGACTCAAGGCACATAAATTACCTTCAGTAATCACTTCCGAATAAATTTTGCCATTTTTTTCGGCCTCCAAAATATTTCACAAAACAATTCGTCAAGTCATTCAAGCAATACCAGGTGCCCGCAATATCTCCGATGATGTCGTGATTTTTGGAATTAATCGTGAGCAGCACGACATTGCTCTTCGTTAGGCCTTACAAAAGTTGAGTGACATTGGCCTGACGCTATGAGTATATTATACGAACTGCATCGGTCTTCGGTGGTATATTCGATTGAGTACTTGACCCGACCCAGCTAAGGTCAAGGTCGTTCGTGATTTCAGTCATCCCTAGAATGTAAAGGAGCTTCGCAACTTATTCGGACTCACAAATTATTGTTCTCGATATAGAAGTCGCTAAGAGAATTAAGACGCAAAGATAAACAGTTGAATTGGAATGAACTCTACAATAGATCATTGAGTCAATTGAAAAACAGTTTATGTAGCGATACGGTTTTCGTTACTATGATCCGAGCAAGCCGGTAACTGTGCAGGTCGACGCTAGTCCCATGGGGTTTGACACAACTCTTAAGAAGACAAAGTAGTTTGTTGTGCTAGACGAGCATAAACACCTGTAGAATCTCGTTACAGTCAAACAGAGAGGGAAGCCCTAAGCGTTACCTGCGCAAGTGAACATTTCGATCTTTATTTGAGAGGATTATTCCACTTAACAGTGATAACTGATCATAATCCCCTCGATCCTATATGTCCGAAGCCACACCCTCCATTACGCATTGAGCGATGGGGTCTGAAATTATTACCGTATAATATGATTATCATATATCGACCAGTAGAGGAAAATATTGGTCATTTTATGTCGAGACTCCCTCTCAAAAGTGACAATTCGCAACAGGAATATTTAACAGAGGGTTTTATCATTCATTAACACGAGATAATCAAACTTGATGAGTTGATTGAGGCAACATTTAATTGCCAAACTCTACAGAGAGCTATCTTCGACACGATCTATGATAGATGGTATGAACTGAAATGTGTCGACTCCAGAGATGATGTCAATCTTACTGAGTTAGCTGCCAACAGAGCAATTCGCTACGAGCTATCAATGCATTCCGATAATATTTTATTGCGAAACAACAGTATTATCTTACCGTACAGTCTCGGGGAACGTGCATTAAACTGCTCAAGAAGGACACCAAGTTATTGTCAAGACTACGGTGGTTCTACGTTCGAAGATATGGTTTCCCAGAATAGATGGAATTATCGAGAATGCGATTCGCAATTGTGCATCGTGTCAAGTTTTGACTCCCAAAATGAAACATATCACGCCTTTGAAAATTCCAGAACTCCCGTTTATACTATGGGGAAAATAAGCATTGGTTTCTGTGGTCCACTACCCTCACGTGGATACCTATTCGTTATGGTAGTTGAATACTCGCTATCCTATAGTGAAACGTGTCCGAGATGTATCGGCTCGAACGACAATACCTGTTTTAAACAAAGTCATTAGTATGTCTGGTGTTCCGAAGCATGTGAAAAGTGACAAAGGCAGGCCATATCAATCGCACGAATTCAAATTATTTGTTCAAAATATGGAATTTTTTGAAGGTCATTCGTTCAACACACATAAACCAAAAATTTTGGAAGCCAGAAATATCTAAGTTCCTGCGCCAGTACAGAGCAACTCCCTATTCTTCGACTGGACACACACTGCATTATTTGCTATTCATGTGTGAACCGAAAACCAAATTGCCTCAGATTTCGACAAGTGCAGACTCTGTATTAGATTTGCAAGTTAGAATGCGGAACAGCCATTAGAAAATGGTTATGAAGCATTTCAGTGAAATGGCAAACCATGCCAAGGCTTCCGACATCAATTTGGCGATCCCGTTGTAATGAGGAAAAAGTACCGCGGAAAGAATTTGAGGTCAATCTATAAACTGCAACCGAAAGTCTTAACACAGATCAAAAGTGCGATGCTTACTGTTGATAATAGTAAAACTCGTAATATTCAAAGTTTCAAGATTACACCGAACGTATAAATCGGCTTCCGGAAGAAGAAATAGTAAACTGGCCTAATTTGAATACAGCTGCATCTTTAGTTCATGCTGATGCCAGTTAGCGTGATTCCGCGAGCAAAAATGTGAACATTAGCAGCTCACCACAAACCACAAAGTCATTGCGTCGTTGTGTTCGATTAAGGAAAAAGCCTGCAAAATTTAATGATTTCGATGCTAGATCTACAGTGCAATGGGACATATTAATCCCCAGTAGCTCACGAAGTATGTTTATTACAAGTCATTATTGATGTATTACTCACAGTGAAATGAGGCATGATAATCCTAAATGGGTAAAAACTATATATATAATATAGCAAAATAATAGTTCATTATGTTTGATTTGATCATTCAATTTTACTGGTTTCATTTACAATATTATAAATATGAAAAGACACTGGTTCAACCTATTCCTTATCACATCGACCGAAAAAAATAACATATATAAATGTATAGGACTACCAAAGTAAAATGGCACATCCGGGTTGAGTCAAAATCCAAAACAATTCGGCCTATTTTCCAGAAATAGGTTGTACAGGTAAAACATATTGCCTTGCACGGACTTTATGCATTACTGAATCTCTAATACTTTTGTGATGACAAGTAGCTTGTCACCCCTGTTATGATTTTATTTAGACTCGTTATGTTTGTAAACATGTGCCAAACTACCTTGGTAGACTTTTATTAACTTTAGTTTGATGTTTTACTGCGTGAATTATATAATTCCAAAAATATCTGACCAAGCGTCTTCCTACTTTCTTAATTGAGGTAGAAAACATTTCAAAAACTTTTTGTAAGAGAAAACTTTTTAGCATTTTCTGAAAAGGGGACATTTTAAAGAATTTTAAAACATATTTGAATAATCAGACATTTCACTACATATGAAAAAATGTGTAATCCGTGCTCCTGTTATGACATCATTAACCAGAACTGGATCTGATGCAAATTAGAGTCTAAATATATTATGAGTTTTTTGTTTATATCACATCTTTTCCACATGAGAATAGATGCTCAGGAATTTAAACAATTATAGACCGTGTTCCATTAATTCAAAAGCACCATGGAAAGCAACGGTTATCTCCAGTCCTAATACAAAAACGTTGTAGTAATATTGCTGCCCGTATCAATTTCAATATTGTTATACCTTCATAAAAATGACCAACGATTTGTTAAAGATTATGTGGATTGTATTCTGTAATGTTACAAACGTGTCAATAATTTTCAAGTTTGCGTCATGTTTCTATTTTTGACTGTCAAGATTGAAATGATATCATATGTTAGTGTCATCGAAATCCATTATTCTTTCTACCATTCTGTTACAAATCACGACTGAGATTAAAACACATTTTGACAACGATGTAACCATGGAAATTATTGGAATTTTCTAGTAATATTTGGTATTTATTTGAAACCAATAATTGTCTTGCATAATTTTTTACTTGTTATAGAAAACCATTTTTATCCACAAATTAGGTATTGATGCTGGTAGAATTCATGCAATTTATCCTTGTCTATCTTTATATCAATATACGTCTAATTTATATCGCTGTTTGTGAATGTTTGTTCTGATTGCTTGTTTTATAGTTTTTAATTTGGTATAAAATCAGATACACCCCTAAATGCCTAACATAGATGAGTATTACAGTACAACAAAGTCACTTGTACATTAAAGAGGCATTAAATAGCTGTCTTTACCAATAAAATTATTTCAATTTTTTCTACTTAACTATTTGCACTTGGTGTGTTGAGAAAATAAGGGCAGTTCAAGTGTGGTATTTATATATAAATAGTTGAGTTAAGCAATTGCAATTAAAAAAGTGACAAAACTAGCTTTAGCAAGTAAGTTTCTTAAAATACATTGTAAAAATGTAAAAATTTAACAGCTAATGCCCATTTAAAATAGTAACGACTTTCCGTAAAAGTTTTTTTGTCTTGCTATCGATATCAACATTTCAAACATAAAAAGAGACAGTTTGAAATATAGACTACTCTCTAGTACATCTTTATCTTTATTTTATATAGGTTCTATAAAACTTAACCAATGTCACACCTCCACTTACGAATGCAAATATGTACAGCTATGCGTCGAATTCTGGTCAAGGGTAAACATGCTGAGCATGATTTATCTTCTCACCGCACCTTTGTTTATCAAGAGAAGCTCTGTAACTGATATCATTTACAACATAATCACTGTCTCCCAGTCTGTTATCCATTTTGCTTGGCTTCTTTTCATATTACTTTCAAAAGTACAGTGGACTATTGTACACGAACTAGGCTATCTATAAGCAAGACCTGAGATTTGGACGTCTACTGTGCCTTCCCATAAATGAGAGTTGGCACTTTGCGAATATTATAGACACAAACACATGCATATATAGGCATGCGGTCATATATATATTATTTTGACTAGTCCATGTGGAGAGTAATACTATTTTAAAATTACTTCGTGTGTGCGTGTGTTTAGAATATGGCGTTTTACAACTAGGTCAGGAGGGAATCCCCTCCGTTCAGCTTTGCCGATTTTGACAATTATTCCTTCTCATTATCTTAAAGAAGTGTCGTATCAGATACTGTGGAAATTACTATAAACTAAGCTAAATCATTTCAAATGATGGCTCTAAAACTGATCAAAACACAAGCTTCCGGATAAAAAAAGCATTTTATACGTATTGAAAAAAGAGTCAAATTGTACGTCGCAACTTTGTTCAATTTCTGAAAAATTCCCATAACTAACCCGAACTAGTTTACCTTCAACCTTCAATTGTAAGCATTCCATGATTACAGCTGTACTAATTTGGTCCTTTATTTCGATTTAAAGGGTCCTGATGATTTTCTTCTTTTGTGGGTAAAACTTCCAGCATACGTTAATAAAGCTATGACATAATTCTTTTTTACAGTTTTTATTTATATTTATTAGACAAACTCATATTATATATTTTAATGAATGATTTACAGGAAATCTTACATTGGTTTTTCAATACGTTAATTGTGATATTCGTGTTTTTGTACTGAAAATAGAGAATGATTTGACAGTTGATTATGATCCGAGCAATACCGGCATGGTTAGCATATTTAATATCATGATCAGGGCTGTGCACTTAATTTCCTGTCCCATGTTAATACAATAATCTTAAAATGTGCAAAGTCAATATACAGATGGAAAGTGCTGTTGACATTTTAATTTGTACCTTAAGGGCATCATTTGTGTCAGTAAATCTATATTGTGTTTGATCACAATTTAAAATTTCAAATATGTGAATATCAATTTTTGATCGGCTGAATAGACAATGGCATAATCTGCATACCGGAACTATTCAGTCGAAACAACAGCTGTGGCAAGTCATCTTATAGCTTACTATAACCAAGTTATTCATGGACTCAGATCAGAGATACATGGAAATTTCTCCACACATTTCATTTTGATTTGACTGTGGACTCACGGCGGATGTGACCGGTCGAGAGGAGTAGAAATAGGCAGGTCCCTGACGCGTTTTGATATTTTCCCACCGGGGGGCGCTTTATAAGGGTGATGACGTAATCAGTACCCTGGCTCCTGATTGGTCAATTTAAAAACACGCCAGGGTGCCGCCTATGACGTCATATAGGAAGTGAAGTCATACCGGAAGTGAGGTCACATTCCATGGCGACTGGAAGAAAGACCAATCGTTGAGCTCGAGGGCGTGTCCATGATTGCAAACGGAAGGCCATTTTGGATAATGAGCCAATAAGAGCCTTCGTTACAAGAGGTCGGGCTCATGAGAGGTCAGAGGCTAAAAATAGAAGTTGGATTTGTCCAGTTTTGGGGTGATATGAATCTATTTTTAGAACCGGAAGTTTATGTATTTCCACTTATGTGGTGAGCAAGATGAGTATATCAGGAGTAGTTTGGGTCGCGAGAGTTCATGAGAGTTTCCGAGAGGTATAATGGTAACAGGAGATGTGTTTCCCAGTTTTGAGGTCTATGAATCTACATCAACGTTGATCAGTCGGGTATTCCCCTGATTACATGATTTAGATTTAGCTCATTATCCAAGATGGCCACCTACAGCTTTCCGCTTCCGGTAATGGACACCCCCCCTGGTTCAACGATTGGCTCTTCCTTCCAGTCGCTATGACAATGTGACCTGTCTCCCGGTATGACCTCACTTTCGGTATCCGGTTCCCTGGCGCGTTTTTGAAATCGACCAATCATAAGCCAGGATTCTGATGACATCAACATCGCCACTGGTGGCACTCCCGCTGGGAAACGCGCCAGGGAGCTGCCTATTACTACTGACGGGGGATGCTGAACTCTTGATTTCCTGAGGTCTGTGTTTGTCCATTTTTTATCAGATTTGCACCTTTATTCTGGACATCTTATAGATTTATACTTTGGCATTCGAGATTTATTTTGACGGGGCATACATTAAGTATGTGCAGTAAGGTCAGAGGTATGATTCTTAATCGAATGTATTACCTTTCAAGGTGGTAGAGTGTTCCACTTGCAAACGGAAGATCACAGGTTGGAACCCGATACCGGGTCATAGAAATGACTTAAAATGGTAAAGACTGTTCTTTCGCCACACGCTCGGCATACGAAGTCACAGATCTTTGGGATGAGGTCACATGGTAGACATGTCACGTGAAAGAAACCTCACAACATTGGCGTTAGTCCATAATGTAGGTAGAAATTTGTAGTACTTCACTTTAAGATGGGGGGCATCTCAATATAAGTGAAAATTTCACTGAAACAAACAATCTGTTTTATTGTAAAGTTATACAATGCATTCCTCAACAGAATATATAATTTTGATTTGTACTCACTGTATATGAATAAACTCGTGGGTGACGATAGCACCTGAGAATGACAGGTCATTGTGTAGTTTTGTATGTGTCATGACCATTTATTACTTTGCCCTTAGTATTGTCGCTGATATTTGTTATCCATTTTTCATGCAAATGTGGGTATGCCCACAAACGTTTATTACAGTAAATAAAAGGCAAACATTGTCATTAGCATCTGTAGCTGTTCATTTTTGTATCTGACATCTTTTGTTTAGCAGTTTTCTTTCTTTGGTATTAAAAAATTACAATCCGTCAAACGTTGTTAATTGTTACCCGGGTAACGGTATGTCACTACAGCGTTCTATACAATAACATCTGATTCAATTGCAGTGGTTCCTGGTTTTTTAAACAATAAATTACCACAAACCTTCTACTTATTGATTAACCGCATGACTTTGATCATTGTACTAATTACAAGTGCGATGCCAAAGACAGAGGTTTTAGTAAGCTAATCAATGTATCAATACAGTAATAGATCCGCTTATGTTTGTTAAACTACTTGAATTTCAAATGTGTCAACTACCGCAAGTCAGTGTGCAATTTTCACTGTGTATATTTTGTCTTCTAGTTGGTCTGTATGTTCAAGCATCTGATGTAACAATTACTTCGCCCCAAATTATTTATATAACATAAATCTCAGATACCAAAGTATTAATTTTCAGGATGTCCAGCATATATGTACAAATCTGGTGAAATTGGACAAACACGGACCTCTGTAAATGAGTCCATAGTCAAATCCAAATGAAATAAGTGAGGAACGAATCCTCGTCACGATTGGTACAGACGTCTCAGAAACTACTATCGACCAAGCAAGTCAACGTTTGATTTAGTGAACAAGAGTAATCGCAAACAATACGATTATACCGATCGTAAAAGTTGCGGAACTTGACATCAAACAAAATCCTCTTCACAATAAGGACACACGATTAAACAATATTTCATTTCGTGAACTGTGTATTTTTACTCATCGACCCTTGGGATTGCATTTAGACTAATCCAAATCAGTCAATAGTAGGCCTATGGTCTACTCTCATAAGTCAGGCGTAAACAAGTTAATATTGCATGTGTAATTAGATATATTCATATTCCGAATTATGTCTGGATTGTAACTTTATCATTCTTTAAAATGGGCGAGTTCAAATGGGGCTACAGGGGTCAACGAGTTATTATAGACTGTACCTTCAGTAATTTCTCTAAATATAAACTTAGGCATTGATAATTCGTTTATGTGAAACCCAAGCCTTGATTTGACACGTACACGTGTAACGTCAGGAAACCTTATCATTTCAATAATAGTTTGTAAGAAAGATTCAACTTAATGATACTTCTCTTCCGTTGAGGCATTTTAACAACGGCCATTTATTTTTATGTGAGTAACTAAATAGGCTTGTGTAAGCTTCTTTAACATCATCCATTGGAATGTTTTGTTTATTAAGTAAACAAATTACACCATGAAAATTTTGATTTTAATTGAAATGTTAACCATTCGCGGTTATCCTGTGGTAGTGACGTGCAAGCGGATTGTCTCTGTTTCGATTCCTGGTACCGGCTTATTCCTAAGGTAGCACTCAGCATTGTAGTATAACAACTACCTCTTGTCTTATTTTTTATGCGACAAACTATTACAAAATTGAAAAAAAACAAAACAAACAAACAAACAAACAAACGAACAAAAAAAACCAAAAAAACAAAACAAAACAAAACAAAGTCACAGTTGGGGGGGTGCATGATATTTCTACTTAAAGCGCATTGACCAAGGAAATGGGTAGCTTACATATGACAAATCATGTCAACATGAAGATGCTACGCATGCATACTGGATTGAAAACAAATATTTAAATACAGATACATGCTCTTATCTGGGTTTTTTTGTCGGTTCATACCTACTTATATTTACAAGTCTATGAACTTTATTTGACATATTTCCATATCTGTTCTCTGTCCGTATTTTGCACATGTAGTATATCAAACACCAACTAACAAACTATATTCTAAATACTATTTTACACAGTATATAATGTGGGTATCTTATTTTACAAATCACGTGTTTCCCGGTAGCGTAAACATGACATAATCATAGGTTTCATCGCCGGATTTGGTTTAAAATGTTTAAAATGTGAATGTGATATTTTAAAAATTGGTTATGGCTTCGTAAACTAGTTTATTGGCGGCATATCTTGCAGATCGTAAGAAAAAGAACAAGAGTACCACAAACAACTGTTATGCTTGTCGTGAACATCACGTCCCCCAACATCTATTATGTTGACAAACTTTTCATAAAATCCTATAGAATATTTCTAGATAGGTACATGTATATAGCCCTTAAATTTTTTGCATAAAGAGAGATTTTTGTAAAACACGTTTTGTATGATAGAAATGGGGTTATTTTTGCCAATCTTCATCTGGACATTGCAGCATGTTTCTGTTACAGACAACATTTGGCACTTTGGGGTCAAATTAATCAATCCTATTCATTAAAACGAAATAACCGTACAGGAAAGAACCCATTACGTGCCATACATGTAGTTAGATGAAATGTTATTTTGTAGTCACAAATAAAACCTATTATTTGGCATATACCAAGATCCTAGGAAAGAAAAATATCTTAACTGTACGAAGTTCCTATCCGACATGGATTTAAACTATTTGTGTCCTGTCATTGCATTCCCTAAAATACCTGGCGATTTTACAACAGTTTAATCATCGCTACAACAATGCCAAATCCTAATAACAACTACAGCAACAACAACATCAACCAATAAGCAGTAACATGGCCATTTAGTAGCTGTCACATTTTCACACGATTTTACTCCTCTCGTATTAAATCACTATTGTACAATATTGTTATTGTCATATCAAGCTCGACATCTCTTATCAACCATTTTACTTCCATAAACTGTTATGTGATCACGTTTTTATTGCTTTAGAAAGGAAATCAATTTTCCCTTATAAAATGCAAAGATGAGTAGATTTGACCGAATATTCCTTTAGATAATATATATATATATATTTTTGTTTTAGCTCGACTTTACAAAGTAATATATTGTATTTGGATTATTTTAAACCTATGTGTACTACCATTTTCCGGAAGTTTTGATTGGATTATTATCTGGAGGGTTTTTCGGGAAAATGTATGACTGGAAATAATCCTAATTATTCTTTAGAATTTGCTCACCGGTAAAATTTTCTCAACTTTAAATATGATCTGCATGTAAAAGTCTTAACAAAAATTGCAATATATATCAGGTAGAATCAATAGGATCCCTTTGGTAAAAAGAAAAAATATATATATTTGTTACTCAATTTACATTTAAAAACTTTAACGAGCTAATTTTATAAACAGCGAATTAAGTAACGAGTGTTGCGTGTCGATATTCCTATTTGTCATATACAAATGTACCTTAATTATGGAGAAAATATTAAAATAAACATAGTGTAACTTGTGCCATATCAATGAATAGAACTGCGGTAACTAGTGCTCCGTAATCTTGTCCCAAGGGGTGCCAAGTCAAGTAAAAGACATACCAAGAAAAAATGGCGGTAACTAGTGCTCCATAAAATTAATCTTTGTTAACCACGTGATTGCAGAAACTAGTGCTCCGATGACGGAGCGGTATACTAGTTGGTGTGTCAGAAAAATTGTCATTAAACTGGATTGAACTTCTTCAAATGCCTTTTTCAAGTGTAGATATGCACCAGGGGATTGGTAGGTTGTTAATTACATTCTTTCTTTGTCATTATAACACATAGAACATAATGGTTTTGGATATAAACAGACGTAATCATGACATACAAATCGATAAATGTCGTCAACGCGCACACAGTGGAGAGGTGTGCCCATAAGAATGGGAAAATGAGTTAAAATATCAAAATCATTTACTTGGCGTAATAATTTGTTTTAATGAATTGAAAACAAACCAAATAGAGGAAAATATTTAGATAATCTATCTTATATCAATTTCCATATCTAATTATCTGTTCATTTTATTTGTTGACATTTTATGCACCTTGAATAATTAATTTAAACTTGCTAAAGTATGTCTGGTCGTAATATGAAGCCAAAGGCATTCAAAAAATTAAAATTTTATAAAAAAAGTATCTGAAATTTCTGATTTGTACATGTATTTAAATATTCAAACACGCGATATTAGAAGTAGCGTTTTTGTAATTGTGTTTTTCTTCTTCGAGAAAATATACAATGTGTTAGCACGTGAAAACTGCCACCTTAATATATCCGTATCATCCATTCTTATAATGCCCTAATACGATACCCTTATCCTTCCTACACGTTTTTATTTCCATATATTGGTTCAGAGATTCAAGTAAACAGCGACAATTCATCCCCGATATAACGCCAAATCCGCATAACGCTACAATTTCTTGAAGAACAAATCTCCTTCCATATAACCCCCCTCCCGCACGACCGCAAAGGGAGATAACTCGAACATCGAGTGTCAAAAACTTGTAATCGGTTACATGAACAAAGTAGAGCCGGCCTTGCTCACTCCGTAGCGCGCTCGACTCTGGATCGTGAGGTCGTGAGTTCGAGTCCCACCGGCGGCAAGTTGGTTTCCTGTTTTTCGGATGAGACAGTAAAAACTGGAGGTCCCTTGTCACACTAGGTACCGGCACGTTAAAGAACCCTCGCTGCTCAATGGCCGTAAGTGTCGAGCATAGGCCAAAATTTGAAGCCGTTCACCGGCATTTGGTGACGTCTCCATATGAGTGAAATATTCTTGAGTGGAACATTAAACAACAACAAACAAACAAATGAACAAAGTATGATAGTCAGACGAGGACCAGATTGCGACTGTCACGATTTTCAAATCTTGCTTCCGTGAAAAAAATCACCATTTTCGAGTTATCTCATTCGTCAGGATTTTTCGAGTTATCGTTTATCCAAGTCACGTAGTATCAACAAAACGGGGGCGCTCAGCGGTTACTCTGAACTCATATAGTGGTGCCGACTGCCTGTCCAATTATTCCAATGCCTAACTACCACTGCCTCGCAGAATGGTGTAAATTGGGCAGTAGAGAGAAGAAAATATATAGATACACACAGACGGTTCGTTTATTTACTGTCCCTGCGAAATGGTACAAGAAATTGCATGACAGGAAAACTTCAGCGGCCCGATTTTGTGTTTGAACCAATGTGGCAAGCAGGTACCCCTTAGCCTAAACGACACTTTATCAAGGGAAAAGTGCTGTTAAAACTATTTTTAGTTCTCCTATATATCCTTTACGAAGTTTTATCATGTTATATGTCTACCACATTTTTAATTTCAATTCAAAACCAATTGTTGTTATAGGCTTATTAGATCTATTTTAATATCCAATACTTCAATAAGCTGAATAGGCACCATGGTCATATGACATACTTTGGTATTCCATTAAAAACTTGGGTTGTTAAGTAAGAAATATAACAAATTTATTAATTAATGACATTTTCTTCTCTAATGAGACTTCTTTAAACAATTTGAAGCTAAATCCAAAAGCTAAAATAAATTGTTGATACAGACAGACATCTAGGTACAGACATCCGGACATCTCAATACACCATTTTCGAGTTATCTCATTCCGTTCGGATTTTTCGAGGTATTGTTTACCAAAGTCACGTGATATAAAAAAGGGGAAGTCAGTATGGCGATTTACTATGAACTCGTTTAGGTTGTGCCGACTGCCTGTGCAATTATTCAAATGCCTCATTACCACTGCCTTGCAGAAGGGTATAAACTGGACAAGGAGGAGAAGAAAATGTATGGATACTTGGGGTCAGTCCGTTTACTTGTTTTCCCAGTGAAACAGAATAAGAAACTGCATGACAGTTGGAACACTCCCGCGGGTCGACTTTGAACCAAGCAAGTAGCCGAGCTTATACGACAATATCTGTCTTTGTCAAGGGAAAAAATGGTAAAACTATTTCTCGTTTTCTGAATTATCCTTTACGAATTTATCATTTAACATTTTAAACTTTCATTCAAAACTGATCGTTGTTATAGGTCTAGTTATTCTATTGTAATATTCAATACTACAATAGGCCATAGACACAGGAGTTTGAATTTACTGAAACGCACAGTACAGTACTAACAAGAACTCCTGTAAATCATGATAATATATTACATACATTGGTATTCCATTAAAACTGCTTTATTTGGACTGTTGGCTAAGAAATACAACAAATATATCAATTAATTTTTTATCTTTATCTTCTGTAATGAGTTGTTGACAAAACAATATTTAAATCAATGACCATAATTTACCTACAGATGTTAGAATGTTAGCAGAATCTGTCAATTTTAGCTGTAGTAAATACATTGTAGCAGTATTATATTATCTCAATGTTTTATGCAATTGAATTAATTCCATTAGCTCCTTTGAATAATTTGATTGAAATTGTTTGAAAAAGTGTATGATTAAGATTTCATTTTTTTAATAACTTGTCTCTATTCTTTTTATTTGTGTGGGTATAAACTGAAAATCTATCTGATTGATATATATCTAAATTCATTGTATCTACTGGAATATGAAAGTGATCCTCTCTATATTACAGCTATACTGGATATGAAAACACCATGCTTAACTTTTTTTCCATCAGCCAAAGTATCAAAAAGACTAAACATGAGAAAAACTGGAACATCTAGACATCTTAGCAGATTCGCGAATTTCTGATTGCTTTGTAACAAATGAGTTTGTCATTACCCATTTATGTTATTACTGATAATATTGGGAATTTCTGAGTTACTCAAAATTCACTTCATGGGTAAATCATATGAACACAACTTTATGATTGAAGTGAAGACTTTTCTGCAACAATTACATGCAATATTCCATTCACTTGGATTTTCATTCAGCAACTGAAAACACCCACAGGTCAGGTTGTTACCTATAGTACTTGTAGTTACAACACTTTTAAATTTCTGGTATCCATCACCCACATTTATTTATTCACATTATTCCAACTTGTGGGGAGGGGGAAATAGACAGATGCATAACAGCAAATGCAATATTCCTGAATCATATTTATGGCTGACCTGACTGTTTTCATCACATTAACATATTCCTTTAGGAGAAACATTCTGACGTGCAGAACTGTTGATCTCAAGCAAACCTTTTCCACAGCATGAATAAGTACAATTATGCCATCAGGAGAAGCACGTGTAGAAGGATACTTCCTATCTACAAACTACCCTGATTCCTGTAAATTAAAGTAAGAATTCTAAAATGCTGACAAAAAGTATATAGATCTTTTTGAGTTAATTTGTCCTGCCCATCTCAAACTACAGAAACATCAACAGCCTGAACAGCATAAGATTTTGTAATTGCTAACATCACGAATGTGAAACAAACAAATTTACGCCATAAGACTCTAGAAGGACCTATAGAGAGTAAGGCCAGTCGCTCTGCCTGGTTTAAGTAAGATGCACGTGGACTATATACAGACACACACACACACACACACACACACACACACACACACACACACACACACACACACACACATATATATATATATATATATATATATATATATATATATATATATATATGACGGATACGTCAAATTATTAATACTGGGTCATACATGGCAAAACTGTTCAAAATCGCATACAACATGTGTTTACAAAGCAATTATCACACATCAAGATATAATTGTGAGTAGATATGATATATATACCTAAATATTTTGTAATATCAGCCTGTCAAATCGGTATTTTAAAAAATGGTGAAAGTTAACATTAAAAATGCTTCTGGGTTAATGTTTGAAACGGATCTAGATTTTCCGGCCGTCGAACGTATAAAGTATACATATTTTGCCCTTTTTAATAGACATATGAACATTTCATATATAGAGGGAAAACTATTGATAAGCTGTTGTCACAAAGATGTCGGGAATCCCGTTTTATATCATCATTTCGAAACTGACGCACCGAAGCGAATACAAGACATTATGGTTCGCATGTATCGATATGATTCTGTTTCGTTAAGGGCGAGCATCTATACTTAGCCGATACTCTCAGTAGAGCACATCTGAATAGCAGCGACAATGCGTGACCACGTATTCTCGCAGTACATGCTTTTGATAATATACCAGACGCTAGATTGGAAGAAATCAAAACAGAGACTCAGTTGGATGGAAATCTACAAACACTTATGAAAGTTGTACTTCAGGGATGGCCTGAAAATAAATGCAAAGTACCACACAGCATTCTTCCATATTATGACATTCGTGATACAATAAGTGTGCAGGATGGTGTTTTAGTCAAAGGCGAATCCGTGATCATTCCGTCTACACTTAGATCCGCTATCAAACAGAGGCTTCATAGTTCACATTTAGGATTTGACAGCATGTTACGTCGAGCTCGCGGTACGGTATATTGGCCAGGTAATGGCAAGTGACATTAAGCAAATCGCTGACTCATGCGAAATATGCCAAGTAATGAAACCGAAACCTTCTGCCGAACCGTTGAAACAACACTCTGATGGTGACTATGCATTTCAGAAAGTTGGACTAGATCTGTTTGAAATCGCAGGAAAACAGTATCTCATCACAGTGGACTATTTTTCTAGCTTCATCGAAGTTGATCTGCTTGCGAAAACTACAAGTAAGCAAGTCATCTCTCTACTTAAGAAACACTTTGCGCGCTACGGTATCCCTCAGATGTTTATATTCGATGGAGGACCATAATTTACGAGTCGTGAATTCGAATTGTTCGTATCCGAATGGGGTATTACTCACCAGACATCTTCTCCAGAGAAAATGGCAAAGCGGAATCTGCCGTGAAAATCATGAAAACTTTACTAATTAAAACTTACAATCAGGGAGGTGATCCGTATGTTGCAATGTTGGAGCAAAGGAACACTCCGAGACAAGATATTGGATTACGTCCAGCACAAATGCTGTTTCAGAAACCTACACGTACATTTCTTCCGTATGTTCACAAACCAAAGCGTGACGAAATCATGAAAAGAAAGCGTGATGCACGTAAGCAATCCGTTAAGAAAGCGTATGACAGAAAAACTAAGGTTTTATTGCAACTGTTCATTGGTCAGTCAGTCTATTATCAGCATTTGGAAGGTCAACAATGGAAACCGAGACCGACATCCATCAAGGCTCACATTCGTGATAAATCTTCATTGCGTGTTAACATTCCAGACATAGTCTCAAAGTCGTTTGTTGGAACGAGTGACCGTGATGACAAAATGGACAAACCTATGTTGCAAAAGAATATTGAACGCGCTAGCGATTCTCCCAAAGTACCCAATACTGACATTACTAACACCAATATGTGACCAAAACGTGAAATACGCGCTCCAGTGAAATACAAAGACTATGTCACCAATTTGAAGTGAACTGGACTGTGTTAATTCATTTTGTGAAGACAATTTAATTCGAAGTTAATTTTCTTTGTTGTGAGAAAGCTCAAAGTAGAGTAGTATTTCTTAAGAACATTCAAACCAATGGACAGTTACATTTCAAGTTTCAGTGCTAATAGTTTATGTGTAATACTGAATTTCATTCAGTTGGAACTGTTAAATCAAAAGTATAATTTCATACTAAATAATTTTAATTACTTAATTAAGTCATATCTAAAGAAAGAAGGATGTTGATAATTGACAATCCGGATCCGCATCCGTTTCTAACTGTATCAATATATACACATATGTAATTTCCCATGATGCTTTGTTATTGAGGTTCGCCATTAAAGCACATGTTCTTGAACCAAGTCTCGTTGACGTCTATAAGCAGCAAAAGGCTGTAATACCCACGTAAACACATTTAACACAGTGTTAATGTCGTCCAGGACATATGTTCCAAATGTATGTCCCGATTCACTTAACTTAAATGTTTGAACATTATTCTTACCATAATCTATGATCAATTATTTGATAACCAACCAAAGGGTGTATGTATATCGGACTAAATTTACACCGTCCCTATTGTTAATGTAAACAAACGTCATATGGCCAAAACAAGCCAACAGAGAAAAGGAAGTGTTGATCTCCTAAACCTATTTCGCTCAAATAACAAGTTGTTTTCGAAAGCCAAAGGATTAACCATGTCCCGAAATACTCCAGGGCGAGAATGAAAATGGCATTTATTATCCCGAGGCGAATATATGGGGCAGCCATTTTCGCTGTTAAGATTTACTTAAGTCAGCTACATGCTGTACTTAAGTATTTTATCACCCGAGAAAAAATTTTCCAAGAATTTCTTAATGGTCCACAACTTTACCCAAGTTGAGAAAATTCTCGAGATTTGAGTAAAAATATTGTCTGAGAATAGTTTTATGGCCCTGGGCATAGATAACTCGAGATCGGAAAAGTCGAAAAACAGCTAATGTCGATGTTAACACATGGTCCTAATGCTTAATGTCAGTGTAAAAGTGACCAGTTATCTCGAAGTTAATTTTTTGTACATTTTGATTAAAATATTGACAAAAATTTATGTTATTTACTCCTTGTTCTTAATTTATATGGCTAATGTTTCTTTCTATAATTCATTTTAGACTTTCTAATGATAGTGTCACTTCCGTGATTTAGAAAGGACCATGGGTTGTCAGTTTTTCATATATACTGACGATAACAGACAAACGATATACATAGAGGCCTACAGATATTCTAGCAAAGATTGTATTTAGTGACAGACCTTTTAACTCAGGACCCGTTTATCTCTATTTTTTCTGGGTCCCGACGACTTCGAGATAATGAGGTTAGACTGTATTTATAATTTGACTGTGGTCTCAAGGCAGGTGTGGCCGGTCAACAGAGGGGAATGCTTACTCCTCCATGGCACCTGATCCAACCTCTAGTTTTCCAGAGGTCCTTGTTTGTCCTGTATTAACCAGATTCATATATTGTATCCTGGACAACCTTATTATTTATACATGTACTTTGTTATTTGTGTTTTTTTATATTCTTGTCATCAAATTTCCATACGTATATTTATTTCAGTTTTTGATATAACCCCTGGTAAATAAAAAACGATATGATAGGTTTCCGCTTTTTGGTTTAGCACTTCTTAAATGTAAAATGTAAAAATGTAAGATTTGTACATTGTATCCTTGGCATCCTGGAAGATTAATACTTTGGTATTTGTGTTTTATTCCTATAAATCAAGCCGTTTCTTTTTAAATATCTTGTCATTAATTTTATTAACACGAAAGCTATTTGATTAAATCAAACAAACTGTGTATTAAATTTCAGGTAAAATTGATAAATTATGGTGAATATTCATCTTTTATGTTGATACAAAAATGTAACAAAAAAACCCAAAATCAAAATGAGATTTTGTAATTCTCGTAAATTTGATAAAATCAGTGTAATAATATATTGATATCAATACGTTAAAGTTGACGTGATAGTTCAACATTAATATTTAAAGTGTTAGATATTAATGTTAGAAATTAATATGTATCAAATACAAAGAGAAAATGTTAACTGCGTAATTAAAGTGAAATAATTAATGCCACGGTGGGGAATCTCGATCGCATGATTACTTTTTTTCAAATGTTTAAGTTACTGAAGGACTTAAAGAATAATTATCTTTTATTTATATATATATATATATATATATATATATATATATATATATATATATATGTGTGTGTGTGTGTGTGTGTGTGTGTGAGAGAGAGAGAGAGAGAGAGAGAGAGAGAGAGAGAGAGAGAGAGAGAGAGAGAGAGAGAGAGAAAGCTGTCACGAGTTTCCATTTATATCACATTTATGATATAAAACATCTCAAATATCAAAGTATAAATCAAAAGAATGTCCAGGACACAGATACAAATCCGGCAAAAATGGACTAACATGGACCTCTGGAAACCAAGAGGAGAGATCGGGTGCCATGGAAGAGTAAGCATCCCCTGTCGACCGGTCACACCCGCCGTGAGTCCACAGTCAAGACCAAATGAATTATGTGAGGAACGAATCCTCGTCACATTTGGTACAGACGTCTCAACAACCGCCAACGAAAAGGCAACTCAACATTTCACCCAGTGAAACAGAGTAATCGGAAACAAGACTATTATACCAACAGTAAATCCGAGCTTTTGAATTTTGAATTTTGGCAATCAAAAATGGAAAATTCATAACGAGTATCAGTAATGTGATATGAAAGGAAACTCGTGACAGGTTCTTTTTATCATATGATCAGACATATGCAATATAAATGACATTTTCTGATGACTAGGGATGAAAATCTTTATTCTCCTTTCTGTCGAGTTGACCAAAACAGTCGGGATCTTATAGGTACGGGAAGCTAAAAATTCTAATTGAAAAATTTTCACATATAACTTTTAACGAGTAAGATCATTTATTTGTAAACACATTTTATCGAATTCTCGTTGGACAAAATTGGATAAAAATCATCATTTTGATATTGCTTTAAATAAATAATAACGAGTTGTCAGAAAACAACAAAGCTCTCCGAAATGGGTGTAAATTTTTAAAATTGATATTTCACCCACAGGTTTAAAGGTAAAAGGACTGGTAAAATTTTGATTCCTTCATTTCAGGAGAATTTTTTTTGAAAAGTAGGTCAAAGTCAAAGGTCAAGTTCACTGGGTCAAAAGTCAAGGTACCAAATGATGGTTGTAGTAATAAGAAATATATATGTGAATTATCAAAGCTCTATCCTTCATGGTTTAAAAGATGGAGCCAAGGTTAAAGTGTTTGAAAAGTAGGTAAAAGGTCAAGGTCATTAGGTTAAAAGTCAAGGTACCAAATAAAAGCTCTGTCATAGAAACCTATATGCAAAATATCGAAGCCCTATCCCTCATGATTTAAACGCTATAGCCAAGATTAAAATTTTTGAAAAGTTGATCAAAGTACAAGGTCAAGATCACTAGGTCAAACGTCAAGGTACCAATTGAAAGCTCTGGTCATAACAAATTGATATCCAAGTATCAAAGTTCTGTCGCTCATGGTTTAAAAGCTATAGCCAAGGTTAAGGTTTTTGAAAAGTAGATCAAAGTCCAAGGTCACTAGGTCAAAAGTCAAGGTACCAAATAAAAGCTCTGATCATAAGGAATCTATATGTTATATATATTAGAGCCCTGTTCCTAGTGGTTAAAAGTTATAGCTCAGGTTAAAGTTTTGTCTACGGACGCTGACGACGACAACGACGGCGCCGGGGGTATAGCATTAGCCCTCTGAACTCTCGTTCCAGCGAGCTAAAAATGAATTATCAATAACTGTCAACAACTATCGACGACCTTTAGATGTAAACTGATTATTGAACAAAACACTTACCTCTGGGAGGCCATTGGTGGCGCTCTGGACGTGCAATCCCCTACCGATATGACACAGCCGCTATCAGTAAAATCCAGAGGCAAATGGGTAGAACTAGACAACCAAGATTTCCTAAGTCTTTTTGATTTGAAATAAACATTATTTGACCTTTTTGCAGAAGAGAACAATTTGTCGAATGATAGCAAAACAGCGTTTTTTCATTACCCAGTATACTGCACACATACAAAGAAAAACGTTTAAAACATATTACTGTAAAACCTGTTTATAATACCCCTCATTTCATTTGCCACCTCGCTTTCCGCCTCTAATTTTGAAAGACACCAATCTAATTTCCCGTATCATTTCATTTTAGGTTTACCTCAAGCTATCGCCAAATTCTTTTATAAGCCAAATTTGGGCTGAACCAATGGTGTCAGTATAACGAGGTTTTACTGTGTTTCAAAGCTAAGGATATATTGTTCAAAATATAAAAAAATATCAGTACTGAAGTATGGAGGTCCATAAAATGATCTATCATGTTCCCACATTTTGTTAAAACCCGTGGTATATATACACATGCTACAAATAATTTTAAATGTATTCAAATGTTTCAGATTTCAAAATAAATAAAAAGGAGAGAACAATATCAAATTACAAATATTGGCACTTCTGTCATACCCAGAGGGAGAACAGATGTCATCCCTAACCAACATAAAAATTACCGAAATGTAATGGCGGACAAACAGTAACTGATATTACTGGTTACATTTGGCAAGAGCGTTGCAATTATACGCATGCATTTGTTATTTTAACCACCGGATGGTCTTTTTTAGAGATATATGAGATGATATATATTACATCAAATGGGCATGTAAAATTTTTCACCTACGGCCGCTCATATCGCTTTAATAGTTATCTCGCAATCAAATAACGTGTTCTTTCATAAAATTTTAAACATTTTTATTCGTTTTTATAAATCATGTTTCTGTTTAAGAAGAAAAATATCAATCAATTTTTAAAAATGCTACCAACAACAAGGCAAACGAGCAAACATAACGGCAATACTTGCAGAATACCTAACCTCTCCTAAAGATACCTATGAAAAGATACCGAAGTATTTGCCGAGTTAACATCACAATATAAAAATATTGTGAATATTGGACATTGGCACAACCTTTGATAGCCCAGAAGTGTGATCAGGTGCCATGGATTTAACATTCCCTGTCGACCGGGCACACCTATAACGAGCCCAAAATCAAATTTAAATGAAATGGGTGATGAATAAATCCTGATGACAAACAGTACAAACGATTCAACACTTTTGAACAGGTAACTCAACATAACATTTAATTGAACATAGTAAATGTTCTTGGTTGAACATAAGCTGGTATATCAGATCATCTGTGAGGTTTTACACACCATAGACATATAAGTAATATCACTACTTAAATGTAGAAAATTGACAATGGGAAAGCCAAAATCATCACATTTTGCGTGGCGCTTGGTTGTTATATCGCTTTGTGAGTACCGTAAATGTCTAAATTTGTATCTATGTTATACCCATCAGATAGCAACCGAAACCTAATTTCACGCGAAGAGAAATATCCAACAACTGACAATATATGATACAGTGTTGTCATCAAATTGGAGTTCATCATAACCATTATACAAACGAAAGTCAATATGATATTCCTTTGAGAAGTATCTTCTTATCAACTGGAAAAAACTCTACACTCAAACGTCTGGACATCCATCGTCAAGGAGAAATATTTCAGACATATTGAATATACATGTAATTGGATTTGTATTCTCTGTCGTAATTGTGTGTTTTAAAGAAGTTCAGCCTTTCCCCATTGTAAACAGATAATAACAATGTGTTCCTAATGAAAAAATAACAATGTGCTCCCATTGTCAACAGATAATAACAATGTGTTCCCATTATAAACAGATTATAACAATGTATTCCCATTATAAACAGATAATAACAATGTGTTCTCATTGTAAATAGATAATAACAATGTGCTCCCATTGTAAACAGATAATAACAATGTATTCCCATTATAAACAGATAATAACAATGTGTTCTCATTGTAAATAGATAATAACAATGTGCTCCCATTGTCAACAGATAATAACAATGTGTTCCCATTATAAACAGATAATAACAATGTGTTCTCATTGTAAATAGATAATAACAATGTGCTCCCATTGTCAACAGATAATAACAATGTGTTCCCATTGTAAATAGATAATAACAATGTGTTCCCATTGTAAACAGATAATAACAATGTGTTCCCATTATAAACAGATAATAACAAAGTGTTCTCATTGTGAATAGATAATAACAATGTGCTCCCATTGTGAACAGATAATAACAATGTATTCCCATTTATGAACAGATAATAACAATGTGTTCCTATTGTAAACAGATAATAACAATGTGCTCCCATTATAAACAGATAATAACAATGTGTTCCCATTATAAACAGATAATAACAATGTGTTCTCATTGTAAATAGATAATAACAATGTTCTCCCATTGTCAACAGATAATAACAATGTATTCCCATTATAAACAGATAACAGCAATGTGTTCCCATTATAAACAGATAATAGCAATGTGTTCCATTGTAAACAGATAATAACAAAGTGTTGCTATGGTGAACAGATAATAACAATGTATTCCCATTGTGAACAGATAATAACAATGTGCTCCCATTGTGAACAGATAATAACAACGTGTTTCCATTGTGAACAGATAATAACAATGTATTCCCATTATAAACAGATAATAACAATGTGTTCCCATTATAAACAGATAATAACAATGTATTCCCATTGTGAACAGATAATAACAATGTGCTCCCATTGTGAACAGATAATAACAACGTGTTTCCATTGTGAACAGATAATAACAATGTATTCCCATTGTAAACAGATAATAACAATGTGATTCCGTTATGAACATATGATAACAATTTGTTCCCATTGTAAGAAGATAATAACAATGATTTTCCATTGCAAACAGATGAAAACAATGTGGGAAAAAAATCAAGATGTAAAAGCAATTGTTCATCAATGATTTTTTTCATGACACAGTTGCTTTTATATCCCGATTTTCTTCCAAAAATGAAAAAAAAAGATACTTACATTTTATACATTACTATTTTTTTTTCTATGAAACTGTAGTCCACTGGATACTAAATTCATTACAGAATAATCGACTTTGCGGTAGTGTTTTCATATGACGTAACAGCTGAACAGTTTTTGATACGAGAAGTAGTTCCCTTTTCTGCCCGGGAATACTAAGTGGAATTACGGTGTATTTCATTTTCCCTATATCATTTTGAAAGAAACTAGTGATATGGAACTCTTGAAAACTTATTCTCAGAATTCGTTCGTGGTTATTAATCTTCGACGACTTGGTAAAAGAGACTTAAATGTGTCAGAAGACGGTTAAAAATGCATATGTCTGCGCCCATGCGGTTAATAGCTAGAGCGAACGACACGCTATTTTACAACGAATTTCCGTTTGAATACTGATATTTTATTAACGGAAAATACCATAGAAAGTTTAAGTGTGACTTAAGAGAAGGTAGACAGCTAAGATTTGTTCATGACAACTGAAAGTTGCCGTTTCATTTGACAGTTTTTACCAGTCAACTGGGAAATGCCGTGATGACCGTTTCGTAACTTACATAAGTATTTCAGCATATAGCCAACTATCAAATCTTTGTAGTCAACAGAAAAAAGACAAATGCAGATTATGTTGTGAAATAACATACTTTATTGGTCTGTTTAAATGTAAATTATCGACACCTTCGTTATTGAAAACCCGTGTAGGCCTATAATAGATCATTGACCATGTGTTATACATATAGATCAATTCAGTATTAATTAGCTGATAATATACATGTGTATTTTATAACACGAAAACAATAATTATTGAGTATAATAACTCCATTACTGATTACTGATAAATATAAAACATCTCAGATACCAAGGTACAAATCTATAGGATGTCCAGAATATAGATACAAATCTGGTAAAAATGAACAAACACGAACCTATGGAAAACAAGAGATGGGATCAGGTGTCATGGAGGAGTAAACATCCCCTGTCGACCGGCCACACCCGCCGTGAGTCCACAGTCAAGTCCAGAAGAAATATGCGAGGAACGGATGAGCACTAGGTCTACTTGTGCTCGGCACTGAAATTGCAGGTTGTGAGAAAACAAGATGGACCTCAGAATTAGCCACGATTGGAGATGAAATGCGAGATGGAGCTGATTTCGAATGATGTGAGTGGCGAATAGTTTCTGACAAGAATATCTGATGATGCCAAAGCGATCTGTTTATCAGAGATGTTTCACAAACTTGCACGAGGCCCAACTCTCTTTTATCTGTTCAACTGACATGTAAGAATTGTAAAACTATGAAGCGGCCTTTCATAAGATGACCCAGATCTATAGGGATATGGGCCTGTGCAGTGTACTACAGACTGTAGTCGTGTGTTTCCGATTTCTTTCTGTATGGCTGTTAAGATTAAAATAAATCAATAAGAAATAAATATGAGATTTTCTATTCTTTATTTATTCGTTAATATGTTGAAATTTCAGAGAAGATATGTCCGACAAGTAGATAAAAAGGGTTTCTTAGATATTCATGTATTCCTATATCTAAAAGTTAAGCTGTTAACACGTGGGTGAAATCGTCTTGTGTGCATTGAATTAATTATACACTCATTCTGTATACCTGCAATGATTGAAATTATAAACCGAAAATAACAATGTGTTTGAATTGTAAACAGATGATAACAAAGTGTTTGAATTGCAAACAAATGATAACAAAGTGTTTGAATTGCAAACAAATGATAACAAAGTGTTTCAATTGTAAACAGATGATAACAAAGTGTTTCAATTGTATGATAACAATGTGTTTCTATTAAAAACAAATGATAACAAAGTGTTTCAATTGCAAACTAACAAAGTGTTTCAATTGTAAACAGATAATAACAATGTGTTCCTATTAAAAACAGATAATAACAATGTGTTCCTATTAAAAACAGATAATAACAATGTGTTCTCATTATAAACAGATGATAACAATGTGTTTCAATTGTAAACAGATGATAACAAAGTGTTTCAACTGTAAACAGATGATAACAAAGTGTTTCAATTGTAAACAGATGATAACAAAGTGTTTCAATTGTAAACAATTGATAACAAAGTGTTTCAATTGTAAACAGATGATAACAAAGTGTTTCAATTGTAAACAATTGATAGCAAAGTGTTTCAATTGTAAAGTGTTTTGATTATAAACAGATGATAAAAAAGTGTTTTAATTTTAAACAATTGACAACAAAGTGTTTCAACTGTACACAGATGATAACAAAGTGTTTCAATTGTAAACAGATGATAACAAAGTGTTTCAACTGCAAACAGATGATAACAAAGTGTTTCAATTGTAAACAGATGATAACAAAGTGTTTCAATTGTACACAGATGATAACAAAGTGTTTTAATTGTAAACAGATGATAACAAAGTGTTTCAACTGTAAACAGATGATAACAAAGTGTTTTAATTGTAAACAGATGATAGCAAAGTGTTTCAATTGTACACAGATGATAGTAAAGTGTTTTAATTGTAAACACATGATAACAAAGTGTTTTAGTTGTAAACAGATGATAACAAAGTGTTTTAATTGTAAACAATTGATACAAAGTGTTTCAATTGTACACAGATGATAACAAAGTGTTTTAATTGTAAACAGATGATAACAAAGTGTTTTAATTGTAATTGATAGTAAAGTGTTTCAATTTGTACACAGATGATAACAAAGTGTTTTAATTGTAAACAGATACTAACAAAGTGTTTTAGTTGTCCATTATGATAACAAATTGATAACAAAATTGATACAATGGTTTCAATTGTACACAGATGATAACAAAGTGTTTTAATTGTAAACAGGTGATAACAAAGTGTTTTAATTGTAAACAGATACTAACAATGTGTTTCCATTATAAACAGATAACAAAAATGTGTTCTCATTATAGATAGATAATAACAATGTGTTTCCAATGTAAATCTTCAGGATGTCCATGTTTTTATTTAAATATAAAAAACAGATACCAAAGTTGTAAACCTCTGGCATATACAAATATCCAGAGGTGAGTTCAGGTGCCACGGGGGAGGTAGGCATACCCTGTTCATCGGTTACACCCGCCTTGAGTCAGATTAAAATGAAATATGTGATAAACAATTCCTCGTCACAATTGGTACACACGACTCAACAACCGCTTTTGAACAGGTAACTCAATATTTCATTTAGTGAAACAGAGTAATCACAAACAAGCTATGAACAGATAAGAAACATGTTTTCACATTGTAGACTGCAAATAACAAGACTGTCAAAAGTGTCTTTGTTTTGTTATTTAGTGTACAGATGTAATTATCTTGATATCCGATGGAGCGTAAATAATTTGAACATATCCTATTTTTCGGAAGTATTTTGATATATAGAATTACAAATGAATTTGCAATATACATTTCTTGTGTAAAGCATAAAATGTCAGTTTCCTTTCGTGATATACCATATATACCATGTGTATGTGTATAAGAGGTTCTAATTGTTTGATAAAACATCTGGTTTAACATTTGCTGACATGTATATGTTCTGTTTTTTTAGGTTATTATTCAATTTGAATTCTATCGCGAATAAATCACCTAATTGATGTCACCATTCGAAAATCATAGAGTCCATGGGCGTATAAATTAAAGTGTTTACAACGCTGCAATTAACTAGCTGTCAGATGGTAAAACCAAACAGTGGACAAAGATTTCAAAAACTCGGATCAAGTGCCAAAAAGCGTTTGTTTGAGTGTGCTCTCTGCATGTGTGTTCCTACACCACTTTGCTTATTCCTTTTGAATTCGTACTCTTTTTGAATTTGTACTCTTTTTGAATGCGAACTTTTCGTGAGTTTGCACTCCTTGTGAGTTCATGCTCTTCGTAGTTTCCATTTTGAATTCGTACTCTTTTTGAGTTTGTACCTCTTGTGAGTTGTATCCAATGAGTCCATACTCTTTTTTCGTACCATTTGTGAGTTTATCCACTGTTCACTGTTTGTGAGTTTCAGTATCCTCTGTGAGTTCGCACCATTTGTGAGTTTGTACCATTTGTGAGTTAGTATCCACTGTGAGTCCACTCTTTGTGAGTTTGTACCATTTGTGAGTTAGTATCCACTGTGAGTCAACACTCTGTGAGTTCGTACTCTTGTGAGTTAGTATCCACTGTGAATCCACACTCTTCGTGAGTTCGCACCATTTGTGAGTTAGTATCCACTGTGAGTCCACACTCTTTGTGAGTTCGTACCATTTGTGAGTTAGTATCCACTGTGAGTCCACACTCTTTGTGAGTTTGTACCATTTGTGAGTTAGTATCCACTGTGAGTCCACACTTTGAGTTCGTACCATTTGTGAGTTAGTATTGTGAGTCCACATTTGTGAGTTTGTACCATTTGTGAGTTAGTATCCACTGTGAGTCGACACTCTTTGTGAGTTTGTACCATTTGTGAGTTAGTATCCACCACTTTGTGAGTTTCGTACACTCTTTGTGAGTTAGTATCCATTTGTGAGTCAACACTAGTATTCGTTCATTTGTGAGTTAGTATCCACTGTGAGTCCACACTCTTCGTGAGTTCGCACCATTTGTGAGTTAGTATCCACTATCCCATTCTTTGTGAGTTTGTACCATTTGTGTGAGTCCACACACTCTTTGTGAGTTGTACCATTTGATTTAGTACCATTGTGAGTGAGTTAGTATCCACATTTGTGTTAGTATCCACTGTCACACTTTTTGTGAGTTCGTACTCATTTGTGAGTTGTCCACACATTGTATTGTATCATTTTTGAGTTTGTATTCTTCGTGAGTTTGTATCTATTTTTTAGTTATTTTCCATTTTGTACTCATCTTGAGTTACTACCTTCTATGAGTTCGTTCTCTTTGTGAATTCGAACTCTAAATAAGTTTGAATTTTGATGAGTTCATACTTTTTGCGAATTCCTACTGTTTATTTTATTTCATCACGATCTAGAGATGTTTCAATATGAAATAATTGCCACATCTGATGAAAAGTTCAGGAGGCGGTGAACTGCCAGATAATAAAAGAAATTGGTCATTAAATGAAGCCTGGGAAATGAAATTTGTTATTGCCTAATGGAATTATGTACTATTGTACTGATAATTATTAATGAAAATGTTATATCTGTACTGATAATTATTAATGAAAATGTGATATCTGCGATATATTCCACCGAACTAGAAGTTAAAGACACAACAAAAACTCAAGGAAACACGCTTCCTGCTTGGGCATTTTACAAACCATATACACAGACGGAAAGTTCACAACCAGACTATATGACAAATGCGACAAATTCCGGCTTTCCCATCCAGATTTTCACATATAAGTACAAACGTAGTAATATCCCGCAACCGCCTGCATATGGTGGTTATGTCTCGTAAATGATATGCCCGGCCATGTTCACCATACTTTGAACATTTGATATACATAGGCAAACTACTTACCGAGTTATTTTTCACCGACATATATCGAGAATCGCGTTTGATGTCAAACGTTCTGCAGATTTTACGGTCGGTATAATATCCCAGTTTGTAATTACTCGGTTTATCTAAATATTCTGGGCACAAAGTCTCCATTTACTCAGTACTCAAGCTTAACTGACTTTACATGATTGTAAGGCAAAAACACGTAACATTTATTTGGTAACTGGACATGTTTGTATACTGATAACATACAATTGTAAATAGTGAAAGTTATTGCTCATTTGAAGAAAACTTCAGAAATATTAAAAAATAGCTTGAGTACGTACTCAAATTTTGAGTACAGTACTCAACATATTTATCCATTTTTTACAGGGAAATAATAAGTTGATGCAAAAATTTTAATGTGACAGATTTTTTTTTATCGACTCAAATTCGAAGTTTTATGAGTGACTGTGTGGTCAAAATAATAAAGTATAAGTTTAGCTTGAGTTTTGAGTAAATTTGGTGACTTCCGTCCCTGTTGGACAGCAGTTGTTCAGTTTTCTATATCATATGATTGTGACGAGGATTTGTTACCCACTTTGAATTTAAATATAGACTCGACGCGGGTGTGACCGGTTGGCAGGGAAATGCTTGCTTCCCCGTGGCACCTGATCCCAGCGCTGGATTTCCAGAAGTCCGTGTGTCCAATGTTTGTAGATTTGTCTCCTAGATATTCTGAAGACTAACAATTTGGTATGACTTTGTATAATTTTGAATGTTGAATGTTGAATTCAACGGCTGTAGGAAAGAAAAATATCAGTGAAATAATGTGGAATTGGTTATTGAAAATCAGAAATTGGTCAAGGAGAAGTCGCGGTCATATTACTTAATAAGTAAAAATCCCGGGGAATTAACCCAATCGGTATAATCTATAGTGGAACACAAGTCTTTATAGTAATATTTGCAAAATGTCGAACTGAGACATGATTTTCTATTCTCGCACACGAGATAGACTAATCTCTATTTTTATCAGAATTTCAAAATTTTATCCGAAACTGCTACATCTGTCGTCTGCATTCCTTGTAAACATGACGGATCAAGGATATTTTCGTGTTGATACTCAACACTGCAAAACTTCAATATCAGTTACACATAAATCTTACCAAATTTGTTTGAAAGGAAATGAAAAAATGCGTGTATAATATGGGTTTATATGTATTTACGAACGGTGGGTGAGTAAAGGTGAGTGGGCGTGTACTAAAATGGGTCAAATTTAAAAAAGAACAGGATTTCAAGCTACCCGTTTTTCGAGAATAATAATCAAGAACCTGATTTTAGTTTGTTTTTCAGACACAATATAATCATTGTCTAGCAAGACAGTATTTCTTTAATGTAAAAGCAAGTGAACTCTGGGTCAAACATAGAGACATATATCTGATACAACTTACAAAATAGAGACCGATTTTAAGAATGACATAGTGTGTTATAGGCCCTGTGACACAAAGAATGCCCGAGAATTCCCAAATTTTTCTTACATTGATTGACAGATGCACATGTCTCGCCATGTGCTTCCTTGACAATCTGTAATCTTCGTAAAAAAATTCCGAAAGTTGATTAGCAATGGCCGGAATCATGTCTGATTCAAAGGAATGGATACAACGTGATACGTTTTACGAGATTATTGTAATTATACGCATCCATTTTTCTTTTAATCATCAAACGATCTCTTTAGGATGTCTATGAGATAAAATATTGCATAAAATCTGCATGTAAAATTCTGCGCCGACGACAGTTTATATTGCTTTAATATAAATGTATATTTCCGAAAGGAAAACAAGGTATTATACAAGGCCAAATGATAAACCTTGATGCATATCGTAAAATGATAAATTCTAAGCAGGATATAAAACAACATCAACATACAAAACAAACGATTCCTACAGAGTCCAAACTCTACGATGACCATTATCTAGCGCATGAAATATCACTCGTTTAAAATCAAAGTTATTGACTATTTTTTCTTACAAAACAATTGTGACCGGTCGACAGGGGTTGCTTTCTCTTCCATGGCACCTGATCCCACCTCTTGGTTTCCATAGGTCCGTGTTTGTCTATTTTGCCGAATTTGTATCTATGTCCTGGACATTATACTTTGGTATCCGAGATATCTTATATATTATAATAGTTCTTGAAATTATAAATCCAAATTACCAAAACCATGAGAGAATCACCCAATTTTATTTCAAATAAGATCAATAATGACAATGAAAACATCACGATTTTTTTCCACATTTTACCATTTATATCACACATAAATAAGCCTAAAGGTCAAAGGAGTTAGGGCACTAAGAGACAAATATAGCCCCACAGTTGACCCATAGACCAAACTCAACCTAGAGTTTTGTGATTTAGTGCAAATTCTTACTTAATGTGATCATTTTTTTCAAAAATGTTTCATGTTCATGAATATGACGCACTATGGCGTCCATGGAAACACGCTGAATAGTAAAGTTGATAACTTTTGAGTAATTTTCAAACTTTGAAATTTTTTTTTTTCATGTACAGCAGAATCATGTATTAATTTTTTAACATAAAAACTATCATGATATTATCTTAATAATGGTAATATATTATTTTGGTACATGCCTGTGCAGGGTAAGACTTTGCCATCTTTTGTTGTGGTGAACTTTAAGATTTTGCAGTTGTTTCACATTACAGAAGTTGAAAGTGATTGATCATCTGTTTGTAGGCCACACAAATTTTGAAGAAAATAAATGTCATAGATCCATTTATAAACATTAATTTACTGTGAACCTCTTGCACTGGACTTTTTGTATTCACACAAATTTGTGAAACTTTTTAAACTATTTTCGGTACAACTACCTTTAAGATATGTAACTAGACATCTTATTATATTTTTGACTGCGACTCACAGCAGGTGTGACTAGACGTCTTACCACCTCTTTGACTGTGACTACATCACATCAGGTGTGACTAGACGTCTTACCACCTCTTTGAATGTGACTACATCACAGCAGGTGTGACTAGACGTCTTACCACCTCTTTGAATGTGACTGCATCACTGCAGGTGTGACTAAACGTCTTACCACCTCTTTGAATGTGACTACATCACAGAAGGTGTAACTAGAACCTTACCACCTCTTTGAATGTGACTACATCACAGCATGTGTAACTAGAATCTTACAACCTCTTTGACTGTGACTGCAGGTGTAACTAGAATCTTACCACCTCTTTGACTGTGACTGCATCACTGCAGGTGTAACTAGAATCTTACCACCTCTTTGACTATGACTACATCACAGAAGGTGTAACTAGAATCTTACCACCTCTTTGACTATGACTACATCACAGCAGGTGTAACTAGAATATTACACCTCTTTGACTGTGACTGCATCACTGCAGGTGTAACTAAACCTCTTACACCTCTTTGACTGTGATTCACAGCTGCATCACAGCAGGTGTGACTAGACGTCTTACATCTCTCTGACTGTGACTCACACAGGTGTGACTAGACATTTTACACTTCTTTGACAGTGACTCAAAGCAGGTGTGACTAGATATCTTACCACCCTTTTGAATGTGACTGATCACAGCAGGTGTAACTAGACGCCTTACACCTATTTGCCTTTGACAGCAGGTGTAACTAGATGTCTTACACCTTTTTGTCTTTGAAACAGCTGTAACTAGACTTCTTACCACCCTGTTACTCACAGTAGGTGTAACTAAACATCTTACCACCCTGTTACTCACAGTAGGTGTAACTAAACATCTTACCACCCTGTTACTCACAATAGGTGTAACTAAACATCTTACCACCCTGTTACTCACAGTAGGTGTTACTAAACATCTTACCACCCTGTTACTCACAGTAGGTGTAACTAAACATCTTACCACCCTGTTACTCACAGTAGGTGTAACTAAACATCTTACCACCCTGTTACTCACAGTAGGTGTAACTAAACATCTTACCACCCTGTTACTCACAGTAGGTGTAACTAAACATCTTACCACCTTTTTACAGTGACTCAGAGCACCTGTAATCAGACTATTGTCCCCTTTTTTACTGCTAACGCAATGTGTGACCACCTTATAACACAGCAATATCGTCGTCATCGTCGTCATCGTTGTCATTGTCTTCGTTTCACTGGTTTTGTACACAATCTGTTACAAGTTATTCGTTTCCCTTATTAAGATTGACTGTAAACAACAACACATACTTTAATGTCTTTCTAGCGTCATCGACAATACATGTAGTAAAATATCATTTGAACGAAAGGTCAACTTCACATATCCCTTTATGACAAACGTGACGATTTCAATTTCAATATCACGGCCCTCCTGTTCTTGATTAGTAATATCCTGTCATCTCCTGCCGATGGCGTTTTCATTCCTCATCTATTACGTTATGCCAGGGTATACTCTTCTTATGAATGTTTTATGCTGAGAGCCAAACGATTCGCCAATAAACTACATGAACAGGATTCCGTTGTTGAACTCGTCACTTAGGAAGATTTATGGTCGATACGGTGATCTTGTTAAAAATATGAAGTCCCCGTCTCAAAAATGTTAGATGGTGTTTTGTTGCAAGACAATATAAAGGTCGTAAAAGATTATGACATTTTCACAGAGCTTGACCTTTCCACAGAATTCAAGAAGTTTCCATGTAACATTTGCGACGGGTGTGGCATTCTAACAGGGGACGTTGACTTCATCCGTTTGGGATTCGCATTGTTCTGCATGTTGATATCATTTGAATATCTTATTTGTCATATTCAATAAAAAATTTCAGATACCAAAGTATAAATCAATAGAATGTCCAGGACATAGATACAAATCCGGTAAAAATGGACAAACACGGACCTCTGGAAACCAAGATGTGGGATCAGGTGCCATGGATAAGTAAGCATCCCCTGTCGATCGGTAACACCCGCCGTGAGTCCACAGTCAAGTCCAATGAAACACGTGAGGAGTGTATCCTCGTCACAATTGGTACAGACGTCTCAACAACCGCCAAGGAAAAGGCAACTCAACATTTTACTTAGTGAAACAGAGTAGTCGCAAACAAGACAATTATACCGACCATAAAATTTGCGGAACGTTGACATTAAACGCGGTTTTCGATATCATTGTGTCAATAATTTGTCAGTGAGTAGTTTACCTCTGTATATGAAAACTTCATATGTTGTACACGCCTGGCATATCGGATCATTTGTGAAATATAAACTCCATATGCGGGTGGCTGAGGGATATTACTACTTTAATGTGGAAAATTTACGATGGGAAAGCCGAAATCGTCGCGTTTATCGTATAGCTTAGTTGCTAATTTCCCGTCTGTGTTTATATTAAGTAAAATGTCTAAGTATGAAGCGTGTGTGCTTGATTCTGTTGTATCTTTAATTTCTAGTTCGCTGGGATATATCGCATTGACATATGTATGAAAATTGTCATTATTAATTGACAAAACCTCGTCGATATATCTAAATGTCAAATTAAAGGACACCGCTAACTTTTTCTTATTTTGATTCAGCAGTTTATGAATGAAGTCTGCTTCGTATGAATAAAGGAACAGGTCGGCCAATAAAGGAGCACAATTGGTTCCCATAGGAATACAGACAGTTTGTTGAAAGACCATGTCTCCGAACATTACAAATATATTGTCTATTAGAAACTCCAGCATGTTTTTTATATCAACTTCAGTATATTTATGTGTAGAATCAGAGTGGTGTTTGACGAAATAAGTATCCTAATAGCCAATCACTAGATATTTAAATTTTCGGGTACCACCTTTAGTGAAAAAACAGTTGTCTATGATGCTGAAAAGTCTTTCTTTTATTTTTTATGTGGAATAGTAGTGTAAAGAGTAGACAAGTCATAAGTTTTGAATTTGAATGAGTTTCGATTATCATTTTGTATTTCTTAAAACTTTACATTTAAGTACATGTATATCAAAACTTTGAGCTTAATTTATAAAATCAAAAATGTAAACTAATAAAGGATTTCATTTTTGTTTCAGTAAATCGACTGAAAAAGGAAAATAATACACAGCAGTGTTTAATCTACCTTATCTTACCTGACAATAAACAGATGCGAAAGCTCAGTAATCTGTTTCACTACTCCTACTAATTCCTTCCGGGAAATTAAAATTAACATTTTGGAACGAAACTGCAAATTGTTGGGCAAATTCAGTAGAAATTATAAAGTTAGTCGACCACAATATAATCTCCTATACGAGGTCCTTGTCTATGACGATGAGTCCGGTCTACGATGGTAAAATAGTGTGCGTTAAGTACCAAATTTCTTATAGAATCTTCAAACAATCCATTGGCCAATACATGTATATAAAAGAGTACATGAGTGATTACAATGTTAGATATATAAATAGAAAAACTCCAATAGGTCAAATATTAGAGGTCAGGGCTATATGCCCCACCTTGAATAAGAACATCACTAACGATAGAGATAAAGAATTACTAATGATAGAGGTAAAGGCTATATGCAACATATTAAACCAGAAAAATGACTAATGATAGAGCTAAGGGCTATCTGCAACCCTTTAAATCAGAAATATACTACTGATACAGGTAAGGGCTATATGGCACTCCTTAAACAAGAAAAAAGACTAAGGTTAGAGGTAAGGGCTATCTGTCACACTTTAAACCAGACAATAACTAATGATAAAGGTAAGGGCAATATGCCACACCTAAAACCAGAATATGACGAATGATTGAAGAAAGGGCTATATACCACACCTAAAACCAGAAAATGACGAATGATTGAGGTAAGGGCTATATACCACACCTAAAACCAGAATATGACGAATGATTGAGGTAAGGGCTATATACCACACCTAAAACCAGAATATGACGAATGATTGAGGTAAGGGCTATATACCACACCTAAAACCAGAATATGACGAATGATTGAGGTAAGGGCTATAAACCACACCTAATACAAGAATATGACGAATGATTGAAGAAAGGGCTATATACCACAGCTTAAACCAGAAAATGACGAATGATTGATGTAAGGGCTATATACCACACCTAAAACCAGAATATGACGAATGATTGAGGTAAGGGCTATAAACCACACCTAATACAAGAATATGACGAATGATTGAGGAAAGGGCTATATACCACAGCTTAAACCAGAAAATGACGAATGATTGATGTAAGGGCTATATACCACACCTAAAACCAGAATATGACGAATGATTGAGGTAAGGGCTATAAACCACACCTAAAACAAGAATATGACGAATGATTGAAGAAAGGGCTATATACCACAGCTTAAACCAGAAAATGACGAATGATTGATGTAAGGGCTATATACCACACCTAAAACCAGAATATGACGAATGATTGAAGAAAGGGCTATATACCACAGCTTAAACCAGAAAATGACGAATGATTGATGTAAGGCCTATATACCACACCTAAAACCAGAAAATGACGAATGATTGATGTAAGGGCTATATACCACACCTAAAACCAGAAAATGTTTTAAGATTGATGTAAGGGCTATATACCACACCTAAAACCAGAAAATGACGAATGATTGATGTAAGGGCTATATACCACACCTAAAACCAGAATATGACGAATGATTGAGGTAAGGGCTATAAACCACACCTTAAATCAGAATATGACGAATGATTGATGTAAGGGCTATATACCACACCTTAAACCAGAAAATGACGAGTAATTGCGGTAAGGGCTATATACCACACCTTAAACCAGAAAATGACGAATGATTGATGTAAGGGCTATATACCACACCTTAAACCAGAAAATGACGAATGATTGATGTAAGGGCTATATACCACACCTAAAACCAGAAAATGACGAATGATTGATGTAAGGGCTATATACCACACCTTAAACCAGAAAATGACGAATGATTGATGTAAGGGCTATATACCACACCTTAAGAAACTGACGAATGATTGAGGTGAGGGCTATATATCATACCCCAACCGAGAAAAAGTCTAATGATATAGCTAAGGGCTATATACCATACCCCAACCCAGAAAATGACTAATGATAGAGATAAGGGGTATATTCCAGACCGTAGATAAGAAACTGATGAAATGATACAGGTAAGGGCTATTTGATAGACCTTAAAGGGGCATTAGCTGTTTACCAAAATTCTTACACTCCTACATATATTTTTTTTTTTCAAAATAGAGTCAGGTCAGTTTGATATTAATATACAAAAGGTAAGGTTAAGTTAATCAAATGCAATTGAAAAGTGTCAGACTGACCTGACGTTATGGATTTCTCAAGCAATTTTCACAAAATATATAATGATTTCAGATTTTTTTTGTCTGTGTATATCTCTTTTTCGTTATTGTATACCAATCTAAGGACAATGTAGTTAAAAAAGGGAAACAAAAATTTTTCGAAAAAAACCCACAGCTAATGCCTCTTTAAATAAGAAAATAACTAATGATAGAAGTAAGGGTTATCTGCCCTTGAATAGAATCATAATGACGATGACTAATGAGTACATATACTCATGAGTATGTTGGAAAATATTTTCAATTTTTGAGTTGAGTCTATCTTTGGCCCTTAGTGTCGCTACTCCTTTTTACAACGATTTTAAATTACTTTTTATTTTGGTAAAATTAGGTTTTACAATAAATAACATAAAATCAGCGCAGGCATTTGTCCTAAAGTGAGAACTGACGGCTTATCTATTTATGTAACAAACTACATAGATCAGCGATATGATTATAAAACTTTGTGCTTATAAACATCGTTTCATCGATATTAAATTTCTATGCGAGAGGACAGTATTGTACCCTTAAACTATACTTTTCATCAGTAGCCTTAAGTCTCTACGTCAAGACATGTGCATGTGAAACATTTTCCCAGCTTCAAAGACTGCCGCGAGTTTCTCATCATTAAGATCACGTGAATGGAGAATGATGCAACTTCTATGTCCAACTTCACAACAAGATCTTGCCAATACACATTAAGGGATAGTCGACCAAAACTCATTTGCATATAAGAATTGTAAACAGTCTAGTCAGGGTTTTCCCTGACGCAAAAATTCTGCGTATTTACGCGTAAAAATCCTAAATGACGTCTAAAATAAGATCTATTGCGTCCTAATGGACGCGTTAAATACTTGATGTCTTTCGAGATCGTTTGGGTAAATAAACCAAGCGTGCATCTTAATTTCTACCAGTTTGCTTCCTTTTTTATGTCCATTTTTAATTCCTATGTTCTATTGCAATTCCACAAGAAAACAAAGAAACTGAATTCATCATTTTATTTATAATAAAACGGAAATCTTTACCTCTAATATGGATCTAGAAGCAACAAGACAACATCGTTCATCACTTTATGGGTACTTCCGGAAGTATAAATTAAAGAAGGGATACCAAACCCGACTTTCATGTGAATTATGCAAATTAAAAAATAATAATGAAAGTACTAATGATAGTTATATAAAATGATTTATTTACACAAATGTTTATGTAAATCTTATATATGAACTTTAATACTTGAAATGGATAAAATAGATATAATTTTCAAATAAATAAATTTGAGGCATCATATAGTAGGCTACATGTATTTAGTAACTTTTCAGTTTTTCATCTATATTTCTAAAACATGTAAGTGTATTACAATTTATAGATTTTTAATATAAATTTTCCATATGATTTCAAATGTAGTTAAAACAACTATATTTTATTTCATTTCTTATAAACCTTTAATCTATAGTACATGTATGTTATACCATAATTATATATTGAATTAAGGGAACTCTGAGGGTTCAAGAACAAACCAGGAAATTATGATGGTGTTACAGTAACATATAAAAATGGTGCTGATGTTTTGTTTCACATATGAATGCGGGAAAAACTTCTCACTCTCCCGACATGATTAAATTATGATCAGAAAATAAATGCTCCACATGTACTCTTGATGTTTTCTCTATAGGGATGTCAGTAATTATCAACAAAAGTGCACATTTGACATTCAGTTTAATTCTGGTCTAATTGAAGTGGACGGCAAATGGACTCCTAAATTACCAAATGGACTCCTAATTTTGTAGTTGTGGGAGTCCATGGACTCTTCATTTGAAAATCCCAGGGAAAACTCTGAGTCCAGTCAATCGCTTTTAACGTCAATTCTGTCACAAGAGTACGATATTAAAATTAATTGAAAAGTAACACTGTGAAGCAAATTTATAATATCATAAATCTGATAAAGGACGCCGATCTGACTTTTAATAGCATATATTTCAACAAGTCTTCCAGGCCTATAATGTAGCGAATTGTTACTTTAATTTCATCAATTTGAAAAGCAAAATTATACGAGTAAAAGTGTGATTTGGAAATTTCAATCTTGAAGTTGAGTTTATGCACATACATGTGTAATATCCTGTCATTATAATGTGTTATAAATGAACCTAAACTGTTTTAGTGGGAAAATATGTCGCATGTGGAAGGCTGGTGGTTCTTTCCCGGGTACATTGTAACCGGATCCTCTCCTCAGCCATGGAAACCTGGCCGCTACGATATAAATGAAAAAATTGTTATGCAAAAAAAACAAAAAAACCACTCAAATTTCACAAATTTTCGGACACTTGGCCTTTATCAAGTGAAAGACGACACTGGAGCTTTGTATTGTGCAGACTTAATACTATGTAACTGATATACATATTGTCGTCTTTCACTTGATAAAGGCGAAAATTTGTGAAATTTGAGTGTTTTTCTGGTTTTTTTTTGCATACTGATACTTCCCTTTGGAGGACATTAAATTTTATTGAAAAAGTTGTTGACTGTGACTTTAACCTCAGTTCATACAAAAGAAATCATAAAATGAAAATAACAATTTTTATCTTATTGCACTGCAGATTATGGATAAAAACGAAATTGATTTGAATATTGAACTTTATATTGATATATATTTCTGTTTTTACACTCCAATGATTCGAAGCCTTTAATATGTTTGTTAACTGGCAAATAGTATTTCATCAACCTCTCTACGTCTATAAGTGACATCTCTCGTTATTACGACTACCAGATTGGTTGTCACTTCCTAGGTTAGTGATCTCGTATAAGATCCATTGTAACCGGGTTCTTTCTCTCCTCCACCATTTAAAACTTGCCACCACCATATAACTGAAAATGTTTGGAGTTTTTATTGTGGTGTAACTAACTTGTTACTGTCACTATCGAGCCAACAGTCACTACCTCTATTGAAATACTAGTTATTACCATTTCTGGATTACTTATTACGATCACTATCGGATCACGACTTACAACCATCACCAGATCACTCGTTAATACCATTACCGGATCACTCGTTTCTTCCACTACTGGGCGCTCACTACCGTCACTACCGGATCACTCGGTACCACCATTACCGGAGCACTCGTTATCACCATTACCAGATCACATGTTCTACCGCTACCGGATCATTCGTTATTATCACATCGCCGCAATCGTTTCTCTGTTTACATCAATATCAGATCACTCGTTACAAACACTACCGGGCTATCACTACTGATGGCTAGTTACTATCACTACCAGATGGCTACTTAATATAACTTCCGGGTGGCTAGTAACTATCACTACCGGATGGTTAGTTACCTGCACTTTCGGATGGCTAGTTACTATTACTACCAGATGGCTACTTAATATAACTTCCGGATGGCTTGTTACTATCACTACCGGATGACTCGTTACTATCATTACCGGATGGTTAGTTACTATTATTACCGGATGGGTAGTTACTATCACTACTGGATCGCTAGCTATAATCATTACCTGGTCGCTAGTTACTATCACTATCAGATTTCTAGTTACCATCACTATCGGATTGTAAGTTACTATCACCACCGGATGGTTAGTTATTATCACTATCGGATCGCTAGTTACTATCACTACTGGATAGTTAGTTACTATCACTATCGGATTGCTAGCTACTATCACTACTGGATCACTAGTTAATATACCAGATGGCTGGTTAATACCACTACCGGATGGCTAGTTAATATCACTACTGTATGGCTAGTTACTATCAATTTCGGATGGCTTGTTACTATCACTACCGGATGGGTAGTTACTATCACTGCCGGATGGCTTGTTACTATCACTACCAGATTTCTAGTTACTATCATTTCCGGATGGGTAGTTACTATCACTTCTGGATCGCTAATTACCATCAGTACCGCATCGCTAGTTACCATCACTATCAGATCTTTAGTTACTATCACTACCGGATGGCTAGTTACATTCACTACTGGATGGTTTGTTACTATCACTACCGGATGGCTAGTTACATTCACTACTGGATGGTTTGTTACTATCACTACCGGATGGCTAGTTACATTCACTACTGGATGGTTTGTTACTATCACTACCGGATGGCTAGTTACATTCACTACCGGATGGCTAGTTACATTCACTACCGGATGGCTTGTTACTATCACTACCGGATGGCTAGTTACATTCACTACTGGATGGTTTGTTACTATCACTACCGGATCGCTAGTTACTATCACTACCGAATGACTAGTTACTATCACTTTCGGATCGCTAGTTATTATCATTATTAGACAGCTAGTTACTATTATTACCGGATGGGTCGTTACTATCACTATCGCATCGCTAGTTACTATCACTATCGCATCGCTAGTTACTATCACTACCAGATGGTTAGATACTGTGATTACCGGATGGGTTGTTACTATCAATGTCGATTTTAGTTACTATCACTACTGGATTGCTAGTTACTATCACTACCAGATGGTTAGATACTGTGATTACCGGATGGGTTGTTACTATCAATGTGGATCGCTAGTTACTATCACTATCGGATGGTTACCGAATGGTTAGTTACTATCACTACCGGATGGCTAGTTAATATCACTACCGGATGGCTAGTTACTATCACTATCGGATCTTCCGGATGGTTAGTTACTATCACTACTTTATTTCCAGTTAGTTACTATCACTACCGGATGGCTAGTTAATATCACTACCGGATCGCTAGTTACTATCACTACCGGATCTTCCGGATGGTTAGTTACTATCACTACCGGATCTTCCGGATGGTTAGTTACTATCACCACCGGATGGCTAGTTACATTCACTACCGGATCTTCCGGATGGTTAGTTACTATCACTACCGGATGGCTAGTTAATATCACTACCGGATCGCTAGTTACTATCACTATCGGATCTTCCGGATGGTTAGTTACTATCACTACCGGATCACTAGTTACTATCACTACCGGATGGCTATTTACTATCACTACCGGATCGCTAGTTACTATCACTATCGGATCTCCCGGATGGCTAGTTACTATCACTACCGGATCACTAGTTACTATCACTACCGGATGGCTATTTACTATCACTATCGGATGGGTCGTTACTGTCACTATCGGATCTCTAGTTAATTTCAGTATAGGATCGCTAGTTACTATCACTACCTAGTTATTTCCATTACCGGATTGGTACTTACTATCACTGCTGGATCTCGAGTTACTGTCACTACCGGATCTCTAGTAACTATCACTATCGGATCGCAGTTTACTCTCACTACCGGACGGCTACCGGATGGTAAGTTACTATCACTACCGGATGGCTAGTTACTATTAGATGCCTCGTTATTATTACTACCGGATGGCTAGTTACTATCATTTCCGAGTAGGTAGTTACTAGATCACTAGATACTATCACTACCGGATCGTTAGTTATTATCACTATCAGATCTCTAGTTACTATCACTATCCGATCGCTAGTTACTATCACAACCAGATGGCTAGTTACTGTCAGTACCGGATGGTTAGTAACTATCACTATCGGATGGCTAGTTACTATCACTACCGGATGGCTAGATACTATCACCACTAGATGGCTAGTTACTTTCACTTTCGGACGACGTGTTACTATCACTACCGTATGGGTAGTTACTGTCACTGCTGGTTGGCTCGTTATTGTTACTACAGAATGGCTAGTTACTGTCACTGCTTGATGGCTAGTTACTATCATTTCCGGGTGGGTAGTTACTATCACTGCCAGATGGGTATTTACTATCACTACTGAATCGCTAGATATAATCACTACCGGATAACTAGATATTATCACTATAAGATCTCTAGTTACTATCACTTTCCGATCGCTAGTTACTATCACTACCGGATGGCTAGTTACTATCACTATCGGATAGCTAGTTACTATCACTACCGGATCGCTAGTTACTATCACTACCGGATGGCTAGTTACTATCACTATCGGATCGCTAGTTACGATCACTATCGGGTCAGTGGTTTGTACCACTATCGTATCACTAGTTACTTCTTCTTTCAGATCACTCCTTACTACTACTTTCGGGTCGGTAGTTGCTATCACCGTCAGGTCACGCATTCTTTCCTCTATGGCAACACTTGTTATTACCACTATCTGATCACTCATTACTACCACTACCAAATCACTAGTTAATGTCATTATTAGATCATTTGTTAAACTCACCATCAGTTCACCTCTGTATCCCCGCAAACCCTGAAAGTGTTTTGTTTTAGTGTACGTGTAAGTCAGATACATAATCAGTTTATCTATAAAATTTGTCATAGTAGTTATATAAGTTCGTTGCCTGATATAACAGCAATGAAGCTTTTAAGTATCCAGCTTTGATACCACGTTACTTATAGTAGAAAGTGTCGTCTTACACATGATGAAGGCCAAGGAGTCGAATATTTGTGAATTTAGAGTGTGGTTACTGTTTCTTTTTAAGTTCTAAATCTTAGTTTTTCTGAACCTGTTTAACAGAGATGATGGCGGCCATTGTTGTTTGTAATTTTCATAGGAACAATCTATTATCTTTATCGGGGTGTATACATCTTATTAATCTTATTGTTTGTCTCCATTAACACTTAATTGAAAAATTCGACCAAACACCCCTGAACTTGAACGACTCCTCTGATGACGTGCGCATTATAACGTTGAATACAAACATTTCCAACAAAGGTCACGAATAGGGTTTGACGATTCGCAATTATTATTTACTCAAAGTTGAAACGAAATCACTGGGTATAATCATGGCTAATAACTCAGTACATTTAAAGACTGTATGGATTGTGGACAATATTTTTATGAAATCTTTATAAAAACCCACTTTCTAAAGTTGCTGGAACACACAGTTAGCTATTCGGTTATTTTGTTAATTATATTATTTATCAGTAATCTAATGAATCTTTTCTGAATTGTTTCCAGCACCTTTCGTAATAATAGTATGCACCTTAAACCAAAGAAATGCTCTACATAAGTTTATCACATCTTTAGGTGACCGGAAACATGTATTCCGTACGGTGGAAGGAGACAGATTTGAGAAGTAGCCTACAGGAAAAGAGTAATACTTGTCATCTTTACAAAAATGAACATTTAACTTAACTTTCCTCCGCTCTAATGACATAAAACAAGATTTCATTGAATGTCGTCGACCTGGACATTACGAAACCGGAACTAACCTAGGTCACATTTCTGTTGACGTCATGAGATCTGAGAACAGACTATTCCACAAAACTGAACGGAGTGGTACAACTAAGAAAATATGGGTCGCCGTTTTACTTTTTAATACCAGCCAGTGATAACACTCTTTCGAATAGGTTTATTTGAAAGAGTGATATCACCTATTCGAAAGAGTGATATTACTTATACGAATAGGTGATATCACTTATTCGTTTTGTTAAGTGATATCACTTATTTGTATAAGTGATATCACTCTTTCGAATAGGTGACATCACGATTTCAAATTTGAGATGTCACTTATTCGAATAGGTGATATCACTTATTCGGTATTCCAATGGGTGATATCACCCGTTCGAATAGGTGATATCACTTGCTGAATAAGTGATATCTCCTATTCGAAAGAGTAACTAACTAACTGGTATTAAAAAGTAAAACGGCGCCCCATAAGAAAAGGCCTATTAAATAAGTACTGGGACATCCATGGGCTACTGGTTAGAGCATCGCAATTTAAACCATACAATGTCTTACCTCTGGTCAGCGAGGGTTCGAGCCCGTTGGGACCAGAGCTGATTTTGTGAGAAAGTTTGCCAGTTTCCTTGTCGAATGACGGTGATTTTTACTCGAGTACTCTCCTTCCTTCACCATTTAAGAAATGACCACCGTCATATAACTGAGAAAAATGTTGGTCGTAGTGTTAACACCATTCACACAGAGACAGATTAGTTCTGAAAAACAAAAACACCTCGAGAAAGCAAACATAGACACTCCTATTACCACGAGTCAATAGCAGCAGCGTTCGAATGTCAATTTTGCTTGTTTTATTAAGACACGAATAGCCTGTCTTATTAAGATACGAAAAAGTCTTTTTGCCGGTCTTGGTTTTATCGAGAGGGATTTAATTTTCAAAATTTTATACACTACAAAACGCCTTCATTGTCATGCGTACTATTTCATTTTCCATTCGTCCTATCGCGATATGTATGAGAGGTTTGTAATTTAAATCGATTGATTCGCTGTCGCTATCATAACACTGCAGTGAACTGACAGACCCAAGGATACATGCGGTTAAGACTCACGTGTTTCATTTCGGATTTGTGATACCTTGATATAGGTCTATGTCACAAGGTAAGAATAGCATTTTCTACTTTTTAATGTAAGAATTGCAATTTTATATCACGTTATGTATATTTCCATAAATTATTCGACTTTTGTTACTTAAAATCACAAATTAAACTGAAATATTTTATGGATTTAAATTTTTTCTACATAAAACCTTCAGATTCATATAATTTTGTTGATATAAAATCTACGGGAAAGTAAAAAATTAAGAAAAAAAAGAAAGAAACAGAAAGTGGAAAGTGTCCACAACAAACAAACATGAAAAAGTAAATATAGATGCAAAGTTTGTAAACTTAGATGATGTATCACGTGACGTATAACTTTCTTTGTACTTTATTTGATATGCTAGTTTTAATGTTGTAACTAAACATGTTTCTTTTTCCATACAATGCTTCGCTGTAAAAATATTTTACTTTGTCAGTGCGGAATATATATTAAGATAGATTAAATTCACTTAATGTAATGTTATTGAGATATGATCTTTCCTTTATTGGTTTTTCCTATCGCCATACGTCTAGGCTTCCGTGGTCAAGTGGTTGGAACTTCACACTAATACTCTACAATTTATGATGCAATGCTTTGATGCAATATTACCTTGGCGGTGTTCACAGATTGATCGCGGTGAATAAGGTGTCCCTGGCGTTAACGTAGGTTGTCTAGTTGGAAGGTCAGTTGGTGGTTAGTAGAATTCCTTTACAGTTCATAAGTTTCTAAAGTTTAAAAGCCATCTGCAGAATTTTAACTTTTTCCGGCATTATCTCCCCCACACCCCCACCCAACCGATACTCATGGAATATGATGGAGCTTGTGGTTTGTAGTTCCCTGTGGCAATCAACTTGAGCTCTGAACCGCATAAGTAGGTCAGGTAGTCAGTGCGCATGGGTTCGAGTCCGCTTTAGTAGCTAAGCTGATTATGTGAGAAAGTTTGCCATTTTACTTGCAAAAGGCCGGTGTTTTTTTCCTGGGTATATTGTAGTCGAGTTTTCTTCTGAACCAAAAAATGCACAAATAAATAAATAGACAAATAAATAAATAAATAAATAAATAAAATGGCCGCCACCATTTATATTGAGCACTTGTTGAAAACACAATTAAAATGAAGAAACAAACAAATATATCAAACTTCTAAGGTCTCATATGACGGATATTATAAACCAAGAAAGTTTGTCAAAGCCACATTTCTAGATATTTTATTAATATTATATTTTTCAAACCATGGCCACATATCCGCTGCTGTAATACAGAACTGGTCGATATCATAACACTTAACCTTACCTCATATGGCATAAAATCTACAGCTGTTTACTAATGTTTTATTCAGTTATATGAATTTTAATCCATTGATAACATTGTAAGACTTTACACTGACGCCTACAAAGTCCATAATGGGCTGATGGTGCGAATAATAAAAGAATATCATAAATGTTCAATATATCGTTCCGTGCGTGCGTAAGAAATGAATGGTATAGGAATTGGAGAGATTTTTCTGTTCATTCTATAAATGATACATGATGATCTCCAAAACAAAAATAACAATAAATTGATTGAATATTTGATTAATTTATCTACATAAATTTATATTTCTTGACATACCATCCAAACATTGACACTATGGGGGATCAATGAATCAGAATAACTATCGGTATAGATGATTACAACCTGATTCCTGTGTAAATCACTTACTAAGAAACTATGGTACTGTATGAAGTGCTGCAGTATGCCGTCTTTATCAATAGTTGATTATTGGACGGTGTCGTTTCTTTACGACTTGCGTTTTATGCCAAATGATGTTACAAGTGGTACTTGACACAAATACCAAGTTTTGGCGCTTTGACAGCACTCAAGAACACGAAGTGCCAACTCCATTGTTGGCGTGACGTTTTAGATGGCCATACACTGTGTTGACAAAAACTGAAAGCAAGGGTATCAGTTTATGAAAGTTCGTCCTTAATGGTGGTAATTATATACAGACAAAGCAAGTTACACATATTGGCACATCTCTTCAGCATCGAAATAAGTCGGGAAAATACTATAATGGAGTTAAAACTAACTAAAGTTTGCCAGTTTATTTGCAGAAGGTCGGTGGTGTCGTGTACAATTGTAAACAGGTATTCTCCTCCTAATCCATTAAAAGTTGTCCGCCACCATATAACTGAAAAATTATTCAGTGTGGTGCAAAACACTTATCTGAAATTCCAAACTTCAAATTCCAATCCTACGAAGTTTAACAGACTGGTATAGACACAGTTAACGTGAAAATTTACGCGCGTGGGGGTGATTTATTAGAGTTTTTCGTGTAAATCCCCCCTCGCGTACCAATCCCATAGTTCTGCCAAAAACCATAGCTTCATACAGGACTGTTCACAGTAAGGTGTGACATCGCGTAAAATACCCCCACGTGGTGTATGATTTGCATAAGAAAATCGCGTAATTAGAAACACGCGGAAATATCCAGGTTTACAATATTATAAACATAATACCATGGTCATGGTTTTGCCCAAAAAGTCTAAACAAATGCTCAAGACGATCTTGTCTATCATTAAAACTTCATCAGCTGATCTCGAATTGAAAAGAAAGAACGTTGTATTTTCAAACTTAGAGGCAAATGGTAAAAGAAAGTAGTGCGCATCATCAAACTATTCACCCGAATCACTCTTCCGTTGGTGAATTACTCCGCTATTAGATTAAACACGGATTACCAAATCCAGGAAGATAATATATTCCAGGATTGATATAAAAAGTCTCAGATAATTAGAATGTCCAGAATATAGGTACAAATCTGGTAAAAAAAAATACCTCTTGAAATCAAGAGGTGGGATCAGGTACCTTGGAGGAGTAAGCATTGTCATGCTTTGTGTGTTTTAAATGGTAGATTAGAAAGTAAGAACGTGATACTCCAGCAATCAAATAAACATCAATTTTTATAGACATAATGTTTTATTCATTAATTCATATGTAACTGGTACTAGATCTCGATAATGTACGAAATAAATACAATAAAATGTCTGTCATATTTTATTATTTGCACAGCATCAGTATAAATCTTTACCTACAAGCATTCAATATCGTTAGTTTTACGCATGACTATGTCAGACCTTATAACTTTAACTAGTCCAACACGTCACTAAAGTTTGAGGAAATCTGAAGTTTGGTCTTTCGTAGATTTCTTCGAGTTCCAGTCATGACTTACGGAAGCGTATTAGGCTCACCTGCAAAAATATTTTTCCTGAGAATGAAATTATTTTATCTGTTGGCCGCCAGATGATTAAGTGGCGGCCGACAGATAATTATGGAGAGAGAGAGAGAGAGAGAGAGAGAGAGAGAGAGAGAGAGAGAGAGAGAGAGAGAGAGAGAGAGAGAGAGAGAGAGAGAGATCCGTCGTTCTGTTCAGCTGAAACTGTTAATACTGTTCTATTTATTTCTATTATATTTGATTGTACAAAATATTTAACTACAGTTGTATTCATATTACAGTCACTTATTCATCTGGCGCTTATTTATTGGTATTTTAGATACGAGTTCAGTTAGTTCTGTAGGCTATTCCCGTCAACACAATTTTCGGCCATGAAGAGCCTCACAAAAGGGATTCATGAATGTTCGTTTCAAAGTTCCGTAGGCCTATTGTTATTTCAGATATATCTTAAAAACATATTTACACTACAATACAAATTATGTCAGCAAAGAATCTTGAGGAAGGCTAATTTTAAGTTGTGTAGACAGTTTGTGTAGACATACTCCGTAATCTTCCCGTATAAAAATTTCCATCGTGGGACGCAAGTCGTGATTATAACATAGAAATAAAAAAAAAAATCATATTTCTATCGTTGATATTTAGTATGTGTCTATTTACCAGTAGAATTTTAAATATATCATAAAAATAACAAAACGTGACAAAATCTGTATCGCATGTCATATCAACCCTCGGGCTGATATTGGAGTCTCGGGTTGATGTGGCATGCGATACAGATTTTGCCATGCCATATCAACCCTCTGGCCCTCGGGCTGATATTGGAGTCTCGGGTTGATATGGCATGCGGTACAGATTTTGCCATGTATTATTCTTTATGTATTTTCACCCACTGCGCGTCATGGCGTGTGATTATTTCAAACATCATAACCTGCTGCGCGTAATAGAGTGTGATAAGCTAGGTCTATCCGATATCTAAACATATGTAAGGTTTGGTATAGTTACGATGAAAATTTCGTTATTAAAGTTTCAAGTTTAGACTAAAATTGACTTTAAAAGTCAGCCAAGGGCCCGAGATCATGAACTGAAGCAATTTCAGCCTCAAGTCAGACTTCAATTAAGTGGCACCGCCAGATAAATAAGTGGCGGTCGCCAGATAATTATGTGGCGGCCAACAGATAAAATATTTTCACTCTCAAGAAAAATATTTTGGTAGGTGAGCCTTATACGCTTCCGTAATAACCATTATTGTTTTTAAAGCGATATAAGCTGTCACAAGTATTATTTTGCCCGCCTGACATATAGTCGAGAATTTGATAAAATGTGTGTTCAAATACATTATCAAACACTTAAAGTGTTGCAAAAGATCATCTTTTCGAAGTTATTTGTTTTGTTAGAATTTAAGTTTTCCCGTACCTTAAAAAAATCCAGCTGTATTTCCGTATGCAATGACCTTTCAGATAAACCCTTTCGCCATATCAAATGCACTTCGTAATTCAGTCAGGGGATCTCGGTCCTTTACGCACTCGGACTATGTTAAAGTCGGCCGATTTTTATGTGTTTCATATTTAATTTTAAAATACAGGACGTGATTTTTATTGGAAAGTATATGTATTATGTAAAATACCGATATGTACCGGCGTGTTAGCAATCAGTAATATATGCTTCCGTTTACCCGTAGAACTTGACATTTTGAAAACCAAATAAATATTGAAACTGATACCTCATATTGTTAGGAAACATTTATTGATTTAAATCGTTCTTTTGTATCAGTTGTACATGTTGTTTTAATTTAGATAATCTTTCTCTCCAAACACTCTTCACACCGGTAACTGTCAGTGTTGAATTTTGATTTTTTTTATTAATTCTTCTTCTTCTTCTTCTTCTTCTTATTATTATTATTATTATTATTATTATTATTATTATTGCATAATCGTTGTTTTACATCCCGTCAAGAATTTTATATTGAGATGTTTACCAGCTGTATATGAAGTGCCACAAATTTTGACATTTGCTTTGGATTGACATCAAACCAGTCTGGGTGCTTTTACGTGAGGTCCCATGTCACAGTAAGTGTTGGCACGTTAAAGAACCCTCACTGCTCAATTGCCGTAAGTGCCGAGCATAGGCCAAAAATTCGAAGCCCTTCTCCTGCATTTGGTGACGTCCTCATATAAGTGAAATATTCTTGAGTTGGACGTTAATCAACGTCAAGGGAAATGTCACTGGTCAAGATTACAAAAATGGATGTTGATGATGATGATGAGGATGATGATGATGATGATGGTGATGATGATGATGATGATGAAATTATTGAAAAATAATAAGTCTTTTGCACCAATTGTGACGAGGTTTTGTTCCAAACTTATTTCATTTGAATTTGACTGTAGATTCGCGGTGGGTGTTTGATCGGTCAACAGAGGATGCTTACTCGTCCATGACACCTGATCCCGCCTCTTGATTTTCAGAGGTCACGGTTGTCCAGTAATCACCAGATTCGTGTAAGTATCCTGGATATCCTGAAGATTTATACTTTCATGTCTGAGAATTCTTTTTAGTATTTTTAAATATCATTCTTAATACACTACATGTATTGTTTACGAAGTGAATAATATTGATCACACAGAATGTTTTTTCGCACCATCGTTCAACCTCCGTTATCCTGTATGTATGTATATTTAACACGATAAACACATTTGGAAAAAAAATTCCTATAAGCTGTACTGCTTTGGAATAAACTTAACTGAATTGATTTGAATTGAAAAAGTATAGAACGTACACATGTTTTAAGTATGTCTGCTGTACAGAGAATTATATTATGTGTAATACGCCTGAAGGACATACAGATCAGCTTTTCCAAAATTCAGATCTTGGTATTGCTCAAAGATTTTTGTATTGGACTCTTGAGAACAGAAAAATGTAGATACATTAGTCTACCAGTTAATCAAATAATATGGAATAGAATTATTGATGATGAGGGACATGGCTTAATGCATTTTTCGCAACATACTGAAGATAATTGTTGTGTTTCTTGGTAATTTTGATACAATGAGCAACAAAGAAAAGTAGATTTATATTATTAGGATAGTAACACGTCTTGTATAAACAATAACCTGCTACATTTTCTTTTAAAAATTTATATATATATATACAAATATGGGTCCAGATAATTGGCGTATAACTGTATATATACCAAAGCAATAAGGAAGTTAATACACAAATACGGAACATATCTCAATATGACGGTTGGTTGCGAACTTTTCATTTACATATGCACTTAAACAACTTTAAAATATGGCAATTATCAGATAACGTTTGTGTGTGTGTAGTTCGATGAAGTATATGAAATATTATCAATTCAAAAGAGAAAAGATAAAAACGAGTTAGAATATTGTAATAACTAACCTACTTTCAGGATCAAGTTCATGGATGAAAAATTGTTGAAACATGTCTATAATAGGTGATCTCTCCAAATAATTTAATATTTCGCCTTTGCCGTCGTCAATATTCCAAATTTAAGTAGTAATACCTTTTTCCGCCAGCATATGGTATTTATATATCGCAGATGATCAGATATGCCGGGGCATGTTCAACTTATGAACATTTCATATACAAAGACAAACTACTTACCGATAATTTGTTGTCACAAGAATATTAGAACTCGTTGTTAATGCCAACATTTTGCAAATGTTATGGTCGGTATAATGACTTCGTCTGCAATTATGTTGAGATTTAATTTTTCGATAGTGGTTGTTGAGTCGTCTTTACCTATTGCGATCAGGATTCATTCCACACTTATTTCATTTGAATTTGACTGTGGACTCGCAGTGGATGTGGCCGGTCAACAGGAGATGCATACTTCTGAATGTCAAATACACAGAAATAAATGTATTTACGGTAAATATACTCCGAGTGTATAAACTTTTTTTCAGGACCCCAATTCACCAAAAGTACTCAATATTCAAGCTCATCTAACTTATTAGGATTTTAAGATAAAACACGCGTAATAATATGAATTTTGAATGTTGTTATACGCCACATTCAACAATTTTTCAATTATATGACAGTGATCAGTTTTTAATGAGAGGAGAGAAACCGGTTACAATGTACTCGGGAAGAAACCACCGGCCTTCCGCAAGTAAACAAGCATTTCTCGCAAATCAGCTTAGGTTCCAGAGGGACTTGACCCTGCGCTGACAGGAAGTGAGAGACTTCATTATTTAAATCGTGATGCTCTAAGCACTCGGCCATGGATTCCACCACACATCGTTCATGCTGCTTGATAATTTTAATGTTCATTGCAACAAATTATAAGTAATAAAAGTATTGCTCACAAGAAGGAAACATCGGAAATATCAAAAATAGTTTGAGTACATGCTCACCTGCTGAGTGCCATACTCAACGTAAATTTTAATATTTATGAGAACATCATTAATTTCAGTCAATGTTTTGATTCGATTTAAAAATTAATGCTGATGTGTATTCTAGTCAATCACACCCAAAGTTATACAGACAAATATGTTTTCAAAATATTAAAAATAAAAGTTGAGCTTGAGTACTGAGTCAACCTTATGAATACGGGCCCAGATTATCTACATGCTTAAATGCTGGCTAAAATGCGCACAGTAAAACTGTGTAGACGCTAATATTACAATGTTTATAATGTTTATATGATTATAATTATTGAATTATTGAATCGGTATCATTTAACAGATATAACATTTCTGTGAGGGTAGTAATGGAAATTGTCACTTCTTGAAAACTATTGTCAATCAAGGCGAAAAAGGTTTTTCTCGGAGTAACATTTTCCATTCTGACGAATGTTCTATTTGGCTTTTAAATTAACCAATTAATACTGAAGATAAAACATAGTTATCCTAAATTGCATTTGCTATAATATGAAGTTACATTACATTCTACTCGACTGATGAACTTATATTGACAGAAACGATCGTCTTGAACATTGTTTTGTATTTTTCTTTTTTTTTTTTTTTTTGCAAAACAATAAGTTTGGTGTTATGATTATTATAACTAAGCAAGAATTTCTAATGGAGCAGTATACAGAAATATCCTATCATTATAGTATGACCACAATATCGATAAAAAACAATATCTACGATCCAATATACCAGGGCATATTCAACATATGAATATTTCATATAGGAAAACTAAAAACGGATAAGTTGTTCAAATAAAGTTTAATGAAGCATCAGTATGCCAAAAAAAAAAAAAAATCAGTTACATAGCATTAAGTCTGCACCATGCAAAGTTCCAGTGCAAATGTTTATCGACCTTAAACGGTCTCTTATTTTCCAGGATAATACAAATATATTTGCTATAATTTGTAACGCTGGTCTGGAACAGTTAATAAATAATTAGTTTTTCTAACATATTAGAAATATTTTGAATCTTTTAAAGAAAAGATTCCTTTACTGATTCACTGTTTCCTTGTTTCAGCATGTTATTCTATCTTGCCAGGGGAGATTAAGAGAATTAACTTTGGTATATATATATATATATATATATATATATATATATATATATATATATATATATATATGTGTGTGTGTGTGTGTGTGTGTGTGTGTGTGTGTGTGTGTGTGTGTGTGTGTGTGTGTGTGTGTGAGTGTACAAAATAAAAAGGTTCCTTACGACAATTTGTGAAAATAACAGAAATATAAGTTTCAAAGAGTGATGTCATACATTTGACGTCATGGCTTGAGAAGCAATTGCGTAAGACTAAGACGTGACGGAGCGTTACGTTCAATAAATAAATGCCGTTTTTGACATCTTAGATATTTCTTGACATTGAAGTGCAAACTTAATATGCTCTGTTTATTTCTGATACCGCTTTCGATGGTCTAGTGGTTTCGATTACAGGACCGGGTTATACAAAAGACATACATACCAAAGATGGTAACGCTCGGCATATGAAGTGTAGGTCACGAGTCATGAGTCTTTAGACTGAAAATCGAGACCCCGTGTCGCAGAAGGCTTGACACGTAAATGAACCATCACTGCATTGGCGTCAGTCTGTAGCACAGGTCAAAATTTGTAGAATTTTACCTTAAACTGCTAACATCTCGTGGAAAAATTCTTGACGGGATGTAAAATAACAATCAAACCAAACTGCTTATGATCTACTGCACTGTTTGTTGAAGTTATTCAGACTCTTCATAAGATACTAAAAATCTCAGACACCAAAGTATAAATCATTTGGATGTCTAGGATATAGGTACAAATCTTTTTTAAAAAAAATGGACAAACACAGATCTCTTGAAATTTAAAAGTGAGATCAGGTGCCATCGAGGAGTAAGCATCCCCTGTCGACCGGTCACAACCGCGGTGAGTGTAATATACCCTGCGATGACTCGCGTTTTCGGTCTTATTACAATTACAGGCTGGGGGACAAACCACAGTTTTGTAATAACTGATTTTGTTTGAAGACACAAAAGTTTATTTATAAGATTCTATAACAAGTAATTATGTATTCTATTTCAATATTATATGGAAAGGGCAGAATTTCCTTCTCCATTATACATTTTGTCTATCGGGATAAAAAGGAAATTTTCTCTCTCCCTGTCGCAAGATTAAGACCATCAAAGTTCGTGTTTAGGTACCATTAAATCATTTCATACTAAACTAATATATGGTATGGTTACGTTTTAATTCTAAACTGATCAAAAGCTAACAGTTATATTATTACAGTGGTTTTTCTTAGACAGAAATAGGAATTTATTTACGTTAATTTTATGCCTTTGTCATTGTGTTAGGGAAATCTACTGGGTCTCAACTGTTGAAGTCTTATTGACAGAAACGATCGCATTGAGTATGTGTTTTTTGCTATAGCTTTGCTAATATGTTTACAGTTTTTTTTTACATTCTTTAGAAGCAGGATTTTGTTCTCTATTATACCCGGTAATCCATTTTTAATCATTTCTGGGCACTATCAATAAATGATCAACATAACCATTGATTAGTTTTATCTGACAACAAATTGGGGATCTAGGAATCAGTTATTTATGGCACTAGTATGGAATCTCATTTCCCTGTGCAAGGTGCGATTAAACTTATGTCTAAGATTATTTGGAACATAAAGCGCAAAAGTAATTATAATCCAGGATTATCTGATGTTTAATGGAATTCTAACAGGAGTAATGATTTATTTTATGACTTACGTACACAAGTAATTCAGAGAAATCTTTTAGAAAAGGAAATTTTATGTCATGATATTTCTGTCAGCTTAGTTTGAATTGATAAATCAAAATGACGTCACTGTTTTTTTGTTTTTGTTTTGTTTTTGTTTTTTTTTATTAGTTTTGTGACTTTTCATAGATGGTTGTAATTATAGCATATTTGTTAATGAAAGAGGACATGATTTGTCCGTTTCTATACATATGTGCTCATTACACACACACACACAGATATATATATATATATATATATATATATATATATATATATATATATATATATATATTATATATATATATATATATATATATATATATATATATATATCAAACATATTACTGAAATTAAAGTATTGCAAACATGGAAAAGCCATTTGTTTAAAAGACGACCTTTTGCACAATTTCATAAAATTGAGACCGCCTCAAATGTTTTAGAAGTTTTATATGCATATATAAAATCAATGAGAGAATGTTCGATTACAGGATTATTAGGGTTTGTGCCATTACTAAATTAGATAAAAACACAAATGAGATGTCACAAGCGTTAGTCCCACAATATTTTACCTGATCTATAGGCTAACGCCAGTCCAGTATGGAATATTTTGCTTGCCACGCCTTTCATAACATGGGATGCGGGTTTTAAGGCGCATCCTAAAGACCCGTCATTTTCACTTTGCACGCAGAGTGATCGGCGAAAGAAACCATTATAACCATTTTAAAATCCTTTGTATGAATATGTATCAGGAATCGAACTTTGGATCTTCCACTTTCGCATCGAACGCTCTACTATTAGACCACCGCCAACGATGCACATATACTACTGTAAATCCGTACATTTCACAGGACTTAATTTTCGCGATACACTAGTTCTAAATTTATTCGCACGATGATATTTTCGCGATTTCCATTTTGTCATAATATTATCATACTTCATTACGCGATAATTTTATTTTCGAGATCGAGAGGTCTCGCGAAGTTATGCACTAATAAAAGCGGATTTACAGTAAACAAGATACCTAACGCACCACAATCTGTGAAAGCTTTGATATATCTTTAATGCATCAGCTTAGTCGTGTATCGAAGCATTGCGTTTTTATAACCTCGTGAAATTTGTCATCTGCAACATCTTAGTTTTTTAGCTCTCAATTCAAATTGTATCTGTTACTAAACTAAGGGCAAAGTCTGAAACAGCCTTTCAAATTTTGTATTTTTTAATGAAACATTACGAATATAAAAAGTCTCAGGTACCAAAGTATAAATCACTAGGACGTCCAGCAGGATATAGGTAGAAATTTGGTTAAAGAATTGACAAACGCGGACCTCTTGAAATCAAGATGTGGAATCAGGTGCCATGAAGGAGTAAGCATCCGCTATTGACCGGTCACACCCGCCGTGAGTCCACAGTCAAATCAAAATGAACAAATCATCGTCATAATTGGTACAGAGGTCTCAGCAACCGCCATCGAACAGGTATCTCAACATTTCATTTAGTGAAAGAGAGTAGTCGCAAACAAGATTATTATACCGACCGTAAACTTTGCGGAACTTTGACATCAAACGTGGTTATCGATACCCCTGTGTCAATAATTTGACAGTGAGTAGTTGGAATATATAACATTCAAAGTAGAGTATTTAAAAGTCATTTTCACCGGCCCCTTTCCCGTCATGGGTTAGGGTTAGAATTTTTGGACGTCCTCCACGTATAAATAATTGAATTTATAATTGAAGTCATATGTTAGTATGCTGATATATTTTTAAAAACGTGTTGTCGTTTATTTATGCAAAATAATTCAATTATTGATTTTTCATGAAACATAACATTGTTACCTTAGGTCTGCTTTCACTGTTTTAAGTGAATACTCAAATTCAAGTGTCATTTTGTTATGTCGACAGTTGTATATATATGTTGTTTTTGAAAGCCTTTCAATATTATTGATTTCAAAATACATAGAAAATTATTCTTATCCAAACCAATAGATAAATATCGTTTATACTTCAATAAAAAGCAAACTAATGACAACAAAATACCTTAAGTTTGTTCGCTTGGGTACATTCTTAATCAATTATTTTGTATTTCTAAAACAGTCAATGTAAGGTTAGCAATACTGTTTATCATATACAACTCTAAACGATAAACAGAAATGTATAAAATCTATTTTATATTGAAGATTATATTCCGCATATTTTAACAGAAAAATCACATTAAAATTATATTAATCATTGATGCCAAAGTATTAAGAAACGAAAACATTAGATTATATATATATATATATATATATATATATATATATATATATATATATATATATATATATATATATATATATATATATATATATATATATATATATATATATATATCCGGACATTGACCGATAAATCTCAATAGAGAGTGCATAAATCAATGAGCGCTTTATATTAATTTTCTAATCAACTAACATTCCATCTGATTGTTGTATTATTCGTGGAGGAAAGAGGAAAGACTCGACCAATCTAGTTTGGTAGGTATTCTTGTTTTCTGCTATTTTCCTAAACTAAATACAGGTAAATTTCAACCGTCTCTGAATCAATTAGAACTTTGTAAAAGTCCAGATTTATTTCTGTGATTTGACCGTCTATTACACAGTATATTGCTTGGAAATCTGAAAGGTCATGATCACACTCCTGTTCGTTACTGTCCAAAAACTAATATATTGCGTGTCGGGCCCACGTGCAGATCGCGTGTCGTGATTATTTCCATCTCTATATTGCAATAATTAAGCTGTTCTATACATCGCGGCTATATGCCCCCATTGCTACAACTATTATTTAAAGACAATTCTTCTGTTGTGATTTCTTTTAATGATAAGAGTTTCATGTGGGTTTTTTTAGTTTGCTTAAAAGTATTAGGTTTTTGTTAACTGCGTAACTCGCGCTATACCCGAGCAGACTGAAATAATTTTAAATAACAATGCTATAAATTTTTCCATCTTTATTGTCCGCAGTCCAGGTCTAAAATAGCAAATATAATAACAATGATATAAAGTTTTCCATCTTTATTGTCCGGAGTCCAGGTCTAAAATGGCAAATATAATAACAATGATATAAAGTTTTCCATCTTTATTGTCCGGAGTCCAGGTCTAAAATGGCAAATATAATAACAATGATATAAAGTTTTCCATTTTTATTGACCGGAGTCCAGGTCTAAAATGAGAAATATAATAACAATAATATAAAGTTTTCCATCTTTAATGACCGTAATCCAGGTCTAAAATGGCAAATATAATAACAATGATATAAAGTTTTCCATCACTATTGTCCGGAGTCCAGGTCATAAATGTCAAATAAAATAACAATGATATAAAGTTTTCCATCTTTATTGTCCGGAGTACAAATATACAAATAGTAAGGTCGAATTAATAATTTGCAATTGACTAATTGCCAATCTTGGTTTCTCAGTAAAACAAAATATAAAAGAAATTAAGAATATCTATGCCTATATATCTCTCTTTTTATCACTGTGCATCAATCTAAGAAGTTGAAAATAAGAGATTAGTTTTTGGAGAAAAAAAAGGTAATACCCCTTTCAATCCTTTATTTGATTTGCATTGATATGATGTATTTATAATTAATTGGTATTTTTTAAGCCGTTGTTCTTTATGTAAACCTCAGTGAATCTATTTGTCGCAATATGTCTTGCTATATACATATATTGTACACAACAAATAGGTTATTGGTTTTTTTTAGATTCATTTAAATACAGTGTATTCCTTTTAATTGTATAGCCAAAATGCTAGAGAAAATTATGTAAATAACAGGAATATGCAATTGACAGGAATTAATGTATTTTAGGGTACAATGATGATTCATGTTCATCTAGTCCTTTCCTTTGCTTATATAGTACCATTACAAACATAATATGTACACTAGCAATGGATTCTCATTTAACATTATGGTAAATTAATGTCATAAAAGCAAAATCTTCACAGAACATAGTTTGGTATGTTCTCATTTCTATTAAAATTGTATTTCCACAAATAACTTTTTACCGTATTCAGAAAATTTTCCCCCATTTTGGGGAATATTTTATGCAATCAACAGAAATTCATGGTTTAATCTATGCAATTAAAATTAATATTTAACATATAAGAGATGGAAAATTGTTTTGTGTTTTGAGTTCCTATGCAATTAACAGGAATATGCAATTATCAGGTATGTAAAATACTGTATACTCGAAAATTTCGCCCCAGGTTATTTTCGCTATTTCACGATAGAAATCATATTTACTCTGTCTTAAATTTGCCCTGAATCAACATTGTCTCATTGATGGCATTTATGTCCGTTCTTCAATCAATTAGCTTGAAAATTTCTTAACGGAAGACGAAAATAGCGAAAATGAAACGGAAGTGAAAATTGGTATGAAGTATAAGAATCATGAGGTATAACGAAGGATTTTTATTGAAATTATACATCTATATTTGGAGCGTACCCTGCAATAAGTGCCGGGGTTTAAATATTTCATTTTGGATTTTGTCTGTACGTCAGTCAGTTCAGGACTTCAGTACTTTCTGTTTTTCGATATTTCTGCTATACCAATAACAGATACGAATTTTCCGAGAGCAACAATAATAAAACAATATCCGGAACACATGAGCATTTTCTACATTTTTGTGACGTCATTTATTCGTGATATGTTTCCCATTTTCGATTTTTTTATTTCGTCTTTCTAGGGACCTCCATGGTCAAAATGTTAATCGTGGTTTAAACCTTATGCATGAAGTCTCTCACCTCTTATCAGTTAGAGTTAGAGCCGAATCTTCTAGTGGGTTCCAGGCCGAGTTGTCTCCGGCCTCGAATCGCCGCATGTTCGAGCACTGCTGGAGACTAAGCTGATTTTTACTTGAGGAACGCCTATGGTATATTCCTAGATACATTGTAACCTGGTAATCTCCTCAAATAATGGCCGCTACCATATAACCAAAAAATTGTTGATTTTGGCGTAAATTCAAATAAACAAATTCCAATCTTCAAACGGATTTGGGGGAGTACGATTTATTCGTTTGTCAAAATAAAGATGTTTGAGTCATTCAGTTTTAATGGCGTAGATTACATCGACGAACTAAAGGATAGAAACACAAAACAGTATGTCCCACGATCTTCGATCTTGGGAGTATGGAGCAATACATATGATCTGTTTTTTCACTGTAGGGAAGCAATAATTAACGACTATGGAATTTTCTAATTGTGGTTATGAAAAAAGCATCATTTGATAAGCAGGTACTAATGTCTGTTATTTAAACAATCGTCAGCTTTCGGGAAATATTACGAAAGCTGACGATATTTTATATTAACCCATTCACCCCTAAAGACACATTTGAACTGGTCGAATTCATTCATTGTTTTTCAGGGTTTGGTTAGTTAAGATTAGATAGTTTTGATCTATATGTAGCTTTTTATGTCATGAGAGGTTGTACGAAGAATGTGTAAGTCACATAATAGCATTTACTATAAGCATGGAAAATTCTTTTGGGTCTGAGTAGAGAAAACCTTCAATGATTTCAAGCGAAAAAAAAACTATATACACTCATGTATAATTTTCTGAAATGTTGGTTTTCGTCATATGGTTATTGTTAAAGTGTTTCTTAGCAACGTGACGTGATCTACCTTTAAATCTAAATTTTGGAATCTATTATTGAGTAAAAGGGATTGTTTCTAACAGGGGGATAAACTCCTTAACGGCAAATGGGCCCCGAACTTAACAAATTTACTCATTACTCAAGCTCAAAAAATATTATAAACATAATATCAAAGTTATAATGCTCAAAACGATCGTTTCTGTCAATTAGATTTCGTCAGTTGAGCTCCAATTTAAAATGTTTATGTATTTCTAAAGAGAAAGTGGTATCATACAAGATCAAATAATAAATCTAGAAGCATAGCCGAAATCCGTCTAAGAGTAGACGGATTAACTCAACAGCCTTTTCAAAATTTCAGGATAAAGACCAACAAAATATATTCTACAATTTGAATTATCCTTTTTAATAATTATGACACTGTAAATAATCATAAAAAACGTTGCCCACTGGAAGATAATTTCAGAAATATAAAAACAGTTTGAGTGCATACTAAAATTATGAGTACAATCCTCAAAATATGATTGAGAAAATTATCAATATAAACAAATTTTTGTATGTCAATGAAAAGATTCATAACGTTGTCTCTGGTCAGTCAGATTCAGAAGTTTTACAAACAGTTGAAATGGATAATAGTCGAGCTTAATAATTAAGAAAAATATGGCGACTCCGGTTCCTGATATCACGCCCCGAAGTCACCAAATTTACTAGTACTCAAGCTCAGCTAACCTTTCACGATTTTAAGGTAAAAACATGCAAAATTTATTCTGTAACTAGACATGTTTGTATATTGTCAGCATACAATTGTAAATAATGATAAAATTATTGCACATTTGAAGAAACTTCAGAAATATTTAAAAATATATGAGTACGTACTCATATCTTGAGTACCGTACTCAACGTATTTATTCCTTTTTTACAGGAAAATCTAAGTGTGACTCAAAAATTTATATGTAATTGATTAAAAATCATAATATATCTCCTAATCACAAAAATCCAAAAATATTGTAAATATTATAAACATAATACCAAAGTTATAATGCTCAAGATGACATCATTTCTGTCAGTTAGACTTCATCAGTTGAGCTCCAGTTTGAAAAGTATGTGTTTTTTCTAACGATAAAGTGGTATTATACTAGGCCAAATAATATCTCTAAAAGTAAAGCCGAAATCTGTCTAAGAGGAACCACTGTAAAAAAATTACTATCTTAGATTTAAAGAAATTTCGAATTTCGAATATTACTTTAGTATAAGATGAACAGCTGGTACCGAAATACCAGGTACTAGGTTTATGTACACCCTCGGGGACTCAAACGGTCCACCAGCATTGCCAACGACCTACAATTTTATAGACAAAATACCGAAATAAAAGTTGAGCTTGAGTATTGAATAAATTTAGTGATTTCGGGCCCATATTTGATTTTCCGTTTAGTGGGCGTTTGTACACTGTGTTTTTATAGCGTGCCATGTGATTTTCACACTATTGTTATATCAATTATTTCAAATCATAAAATATCGACCTTACAGGAAATTTAAATGGTTATAATTTTTTACTTCCCGTCATCAGCGTTTTCATTCAACTCGGTAAATTATTTGAGGAACAAAATATCTAATCACTGGCCCATTCAATTTCTGCTGTGTAATTTTTTATTGAATATGTTTTAAATACATTTGTATAACTTCCTTTTCACATAAAAACTACATTCATTGCACATAACTGTACACATATCGCATCACTGGTCATATATGGGTCAAATCAGTACTACCCCTGTACTCTGAACACACTCATGCCTGAAGTTGTTGATATATAAGTTTAGCAACTGCTTTGTAGTTCTTAACTAAATACTAGTATTCAGTTTCAAGAGTATCCGAATATCAAAACATCAAAGTACCAAATGACTGCAATCTGTTACATTTGTTTACGTTACAATAAAAAGGCAACAATGAATAAAAATAACAACAGCAAAATAAAACATGAATAAATTTTGAAAAAGAAATTATGTCGATATATTACAACTGGCATAAGAGAAATATGTTTCTAGTCGAGTGTTTGTGAGACTTATTTGTTGCAAAAATGTAATACGTTGTAACAAAAAGTTATTTTAGGATTTAGGATCAGATACCAAAGTATAAATCTTTAGGATGTCCAGGACACAGATACAAATCCGGCAAAAATGGACCTCTGGAAACCAAGAAGTGGGATCAGGTGCCATGGAGTAATAAGCATCCCCTGTCGACCGGTCACACCCGCCGTGAGTCCACAGTCAAGTCCAATGAAATACGTGAGGAGTGTATCCTCGTCACAATTGGTACAGACGTCTCAACAACCGCCAACGAACAGGCAAATCGCAAACAAGACTATTACACCGACCGTAAAATTTGCGGAACGTTGACATAAAACATAACGATATAGTCTTTTCATTAGGTTTATACCCCGCCAATTATAGATAAATAAGTGCGTTTAATATAATGCAGGTACACAGCGCCACCTATGGGGGGAATATAACACTTGGCAATTTACGCTATTAAAGACCTAGGTTTTAGCATAATTAGTGTAGATTCCTTGAAATTTGTGTGCAGGAAGTGAAAGTTTAAGCATACATTAAAACTATTTGTACAGCCCAAATTTGGCATTATAAGGGGTTTTGGCTCTAGGTTGAGGAAAACCTTTTGTGAAATTATAGGGAAAATTGGTAAAGTGGACTTTCAAAAATTGTGGCGTAAATCGAAGTGACAAATGAAACAAGGGAAATGATAAAGAGAATTTTCACTGAAATTGACCCTTTCACCGAACTCGAGAGGTTTCCAAGTAGCATTTGCGACGGGTGTGGCATGCTGGCAGAGGATGCTGACTCCTTCCGAACACCTGGTCCCACCCTATTTGGGATTTACATTCGTTTTTCATGTTGAGACCATTTGGGTGTCTGATTTGTCCTGTTCTAGTGGACTTATGTGTTGGTATTTCTTCCTTCTTACTCAGAAACACAACATTGCATGTAGATGTGAACTAAAAATAAACTAGTAATCCAATGTTGAACTGGATACAATCCCTGTAAAATTATAAAGTTTTTTATTAATTCCCTGACTAAACGTAAAATTAAAAATAAGTAAACAAAAATCTAAGATAAACAATTGTCAAGTACAAAGAAAGACATTAATTGATAACATCGTGCATAAATTCGATTATGTTCCGAAGGGCATGCAAAGCTGATCATCATAAATCAATCTAAGATCTTATATCAAACATAGATTAAATTAATTTCGAAATAATTGAGTGTGGAATGAAAAAAAATAGTTTAGCTTTTTGTTTGGTGTTGGATATCAATCATAGAAAAAACTGCATTTTTATGTTGTAGTCGTGAACTTAAAACGATTTTACTCCTGTTACGCCTATTTAAGAAAATGATTATTGATTTTCATACGATAACAGGGGTGCATATCAAAAGTATAAAAAGGTATAACACTGCATTGAAAAAAGTAACGATATAGAATTTACGTATGTTTGTATTGTATTATGATAAATAGACTTCACAAACATCAATAAAATGACGTCCAAGTCAAATGAATACTAGCTAATGATGTTGAAATTTACAGATATCAAAAACCTTGCATATTGTGAAAATGTCAATTGCATAATGCGTCCTCGTGTCTTTATCATAGACGTATTAAGACTATCCCTTCAAAAGATATGCTAACAGAAATATGATGCTGGTACAATTGTTTGTGGAACGAGCAGTTAGATATGGTTTAGAATTTAATAAACTCGTAACAGATGGACAATCGATTTGCTTATATTTTAGGGATTACTAGTAAGATTCTCGTATACATCTGTTTTAACGTGTTAATTATAGTTATTTCAACAATCAAGGTTGTGTCAATTGATAAAGTCAGATATATATAGGCCTAGATATGAATTCATATTGATGTATTGTTAGATTCACATGATAGCGGGCCAGGGTAACATTTTGTTTACCATACGGATGATTCTACTCACTTTTCGATTATCACAAGCTACACGGGGAAGCTTTTCTTTCCTCACTGGATACCCTCTTATGTATGGTTACAAGTAGGAACGATTACTCTAGTCAATGTAATTTTAATGTTACGCTTTATTACCTCACTCCACCAGGTTATATGGGTTTTTACTATAAAACAAAAATACTTTTTATTTTTATTTTTATCTTTTACTAAGTGCTTTGTCATGACGAACTGATTGAATTCAATGTACTAGGAAAGAACTTGCCACCGCACTGCAGATACATATGAATATGTTATAATAAAAATTATAGTAAATGTCAAGCATTGAATAGTCGGTACTGGATCATTTTCAAATTAAAATTGATTTTTCAATATTCCTTTTTTTGTCTGATGACATGCTCGCCATTTTGTTTTTCTTTTGTTTGTCTATTTCGCCAAATGTGACGCACATGTTGAACAACAAGAGGCCTGGGGGAACTTTTTAATCAACTGAACGGAAAAGGCGTTGATCAGTTCATCCTTGCGTTTTCAATTGTTAGCGCTTAATTAGAAAACTCTTTAAACAAACAAGGGTCAACCATTTACCTTCATGTTTATGATATCGCACATATTTCATAATAATTTTTCTTTATTTTTAATGCGTCCTGTAGAAGCTTTGTAGCAGTTTTGTTCACAGCGTGTTAAGGGGTACTTGCTTGCTTTAGCTTCATTTAATGAGCAGCATAACTACTTAAAGTCGAAGGTAATCAAACTGCACAACCTAGACAATTTATCCTCTATCTAGGCATAGAGCTGTGCGGACAGGAGATGAAATTTCACCTCCGAAAATTTGGCACAATCGGGGATCGAAGCAGAGACCTTCATGTTGAGTACTGGCGCTCTACCAACTGAGCTATTCTGTCCGCTTGTAAGGGATGGGGTTTGTTAGATATGGTGAGTGTTGAGTTTCAAAAAAACTAGATTAACATGGACTTTTCAAAATCATAGGTATTATGAAACATCGGTTTGGATGTGAATATATACATTGATATAACTTGCAGAGTTACAATTTGCACCCAAGATTATAAAAATCGTTACATAGTAAAAATTCCTGCTTTGTAGCAGATCTTTTCAGAATTTTTATTGATTAGATTGACATCTTTAAAATTTACTGTGTTGTAATTCAGGACCAATTTATCCCATGTATTTCTGGGATTTTTGTTGGAATCAAGTGACTATTTCTATGTATATCTTGGCAACTGGTTATGACGTTTTAAAAAAAATACCCAACACGGTACATGTACATCAGATTTGAGTTATATTTGATCGTTTACAGTTCGCAATTATGTTAATATATTGATTTGCTTATACTTTGTTGAAAATTGAAGGAAACACAGTAAAATTGCAAAATTATATTTTACACGAAAACTACAACATAACAAGTGACTAACATTTACAATATATATTACACTTTTGAATTGAAATTGATTATTTCATATCACAAAACAAGTTTCAAAAAAGAAAGTGTCAGAATCCTGAACTAAGATAATACATTTACAAACAAAATATAAATGACACATCTTTAGCAAACTATCCAAACGTGTAGAAATACTACATCAAAAACAAGTCATTAAAATACAGATAGGACACAATGTCAACTACACATAGTAAGTAAGTGATATATATATATATATATATATATATATATATATATATATATATATATATATATTATATATATATATATATATATATATACTTGTTGACATTGACATTATCAACAACGTTTAATAATATCAACGAACTATTATATCCATAGCAACTGTCACAACAGATGTTAAATATAAAGTGACTATCCACATTGAGAAATCTAATAAAAAATATCATGTAGCCTACGCAATACCTTTCCTCGTTAATTTTTCAAAATTTTAATATATATAATATATATATATATATATATAAGTTTTGTCAATTAATAATGACAATTTTCATACATATGTCAATGCGATATATCCCAGCGAACTAGAAATTAAAGATACAACAGAATCAAGCACACACGCTTCACACTTAGACATTTTACTTAATATAAACACAGACGGGAAATTAGCAACTAAGCTATACGATAAACGCGACGATTTCGGCTTCCCCATCGTAAATTTTCCACATTTAAGTAGTAATATCCCCCAGTCACCCGCATATGGAGTTTATATTTCACAAATAATCCGATATGCCAGGGCGTGTACAACATATGAAGATTTCATATACAGAGGTAAACTACTCATTGACAAATTATTGACACAGGGATATCGAAAACCGTGTTTAATGTCAACGTTACGCAAATTTTACGGTCGGTATAATAGTCTTGTTTGCGACTACTCTGTTTAACTAAGTGAAATGTTGAGTTTCCTTTTCGTTGGCGATTGTTGAGACGTCTGTACCAACTGTGACGAGGATACACTCCTCACGTATTTTATTGGACTTGACTGTGGACTCACGGCGGGTGTGACCGGTCGACAGGGGATGCTTACACCTCCATGGCACCTGATTCCACCTCTTGGTTTCCAGAGGTCCGTATTGTCCATTTTTACCGGATTTGTATCTATATCCTGGACATTCTATTGATTTATACTTTGGTATCTGAGATTATATATATATATATATATATATATATATATATATATATATATATATATATATATATATATATATATCAAGCACAAATATTAATACATTTGAACAATGTTTATATATTATAAAACAATTCTATTGGTACTTATCAATTTGAAAATATAATCCTAGAGATTCCTTTACATCAGCTAAGAACAAAAATCAAATATGATTTGGGCAGTTTGGTATAATAAAATGTACCAATGGATATTCAAACTTTAAATCCATTAGAATACGGCAGATTAGATATAACTTCGGGCTCTACACGAACAACAATTTCAAATCCCAATTGGAATGGGACCAGGTGTTTAGAAGAAATTCCACGATCACCACCCGAGGGAGGTTTATAGATTAAAAACGATCGTAATAGGTCATCATGACCCTTTAGTTCAGGTGACATAGCAAAATCACGATCAAAGTTGGTTACATTAATCAATACGTGATAAGAAATTGATTTTACAATTAACATCAAAAACAGAAATTGTAATAAAGGTTCATCAGTAATATTACGGGGGCCGACTTTTAGTTTAATGTGTATGATTTTTAAGTCTATACATTGTACATAACTGTTATTTATCACGAAAAAGTTCAATTGACCTCAATAATTAGAATTAGCAACATGTCAAGCATGGGATGTTAAAGACGTTTAGCGTTGACAAATTACCAACATTAAAGGTATGACAGTGTATAGATTAATTCTTTACAATTTATTTTTACATATCTGTCAGACTGATCTTATATCGATTTTTATTTACGTCTTTTCGATATCATTATTAATTAGAAATAAAATATTTGTTCCGGTAGTAACACGCTACTTTTCCTTGCGCATTCGGTTAAAACATAAACCTCAGAAACGCATGTTCATGGATTTGAGATCCGATACCAGTTCTCAACTTAGACCTTGAAAAAGATATTATCCTTTATTCAACGAATGACTTAAGAGAATTAAGTTATGGCTTTTTGTGAAATCTACAGGAAGAATCAAAGCAAGTGTCGCACGTTGCGTTGCTAACCGATAAATGTTAAATGCAAACAAGGTAATTATACCAATGTTGCCATTTATAGTTATTCCTGATATCTTCGTGATCACAGCTTATCTGTAAGACGTTTGCCTCTATATATACAATATTTGTAGTGGAACACGCATTGGCTCATCATATCACCTGCCAGATATAAACACAAAATGAAAGCGAAAAAGGGATATTACTACTTAAATACTTTAACTTGACGATGACAAATCCGAAGTCCTCACGTTTGACGTAACACTTGGTGGTTAGTTTCCCGTCTGTGTTTGTGATAGAAAACATTAACTATGCTTTAAGACATAAGTTATATACGCCTAATAAAATAACCGATTCCGAACTATATTCAGTTGCAAAGAATTCTTACAAAAAGGTTTAGGAACTTTCCATCTTTGGACCGGCTGATTTTTCTGTTCTCCTTTTACTAGTATTGTGCACTTGGATTATTTCATGTCCGGATATTCCCGCCATTTGTATTCGCTGTGTGTTTAGATTTGATCTTTTCTTACTTGAAGTATTCAACACACTTGCGTAAATTTTGCTTTCATAACAACAAGTTATATGACAAATGTGTCAACTTCTTACATTTCAGTAGTAATATCCCTTTTTTCCTGCATATGGTATCTCGAAAATGGTCTGACATGCCATAGTCGGTTTAACGTATGAACATTTCATAAACAGAGGCAATATATCAGAAATCACGTTAAATGCCATCATTTCGCAAATAAAATCTAAAGATCCATATAATGACATTGTGTCACTAAATGCTTCGTCGTTAAACCACAGTTCAGAATCGCTATGCCCTTTCCTACCCGTGGTCTCATGCGACCGAAATATCTCGTACAAGCCATAATATCATTATAAATGAATCTATTGGTTGTAAACGGGGCTCGCATTACTGGGATTGGATAAACTGGACAACACCTACTCCTGATAAATATTATAAACAGAATACCATAAACATAGCTAAATATTCATTAGATACGAGAGATTTCGGTCGCATGAGACCACTGGTAGGAAAGAACATAGCATCATTCTGAACAATGCCGAAACGTGTCAAGTCAGTTACAAGCAAACTGCGGGAACGGCAACTCCGTAGAAGTAGACCCTAGTGCTTTGTTTACATTGTCTAGATTTACACATCTGACTGCGGCAACTGAAAGCAATATACCTGTGACTGTAAACAGTTGAATAAGGTTTTGAAGATAAAAAAAACAACAACAAACAAGAATTTACGGAATGTATCTGCAACATTGTCTGAAAATCAACAAATCTTTAAAACTGGGCAAATTCGAAGTTGAACTTTAAGGGGCGACACGCCGACAGAAAAGACACAAATCGTGCTGTTAGAGATCTATTCTACCTACGACTGTTCCGAACCACGCAGTGATGCCGGGTAAACATGTCTCCATAGAAACATAACTGTCTTAAATGCACACTAACATAAACTTTCAGTCCTTAAATAAGGACTAAGGACTAAATGTCTGAAAGAAGTATGTCATTTTATAAGTTGAAATCTAGAAATGTTCTGTGTCTGAGAAGAATACATCCTTAAGGGTTTTCACGAATTAATTACCAACCATGGATATGTATCGGGGTATCACAAGAAATAGTATAAATCTCCGACATGCTTGATTAGACAAGTAACAAGGCAGTTTATGAACTGTAGTCGTCGTGTTGTTATGATCTATACGTTGTCATGATCTATACGTTGTGATCTGATCTATACTGTGTCGTGATCTATACATTGTCGTGATCAGCACGCTGAAGGGCTCTAAACATTGTCGTGATATATACGTTGTCGTGATCTATGCGTTGTCATGATTTATACGCTTTCGTGATTTACACATTATCATGATCTATAGGTTATCATGATCTATACATTATTGTGATCTATACATTATCGTGATCTATACGTTGTCCTGGACTATACGTTGTCGTGATCTATACGTTGTCTTGATCTATAGTATGTCGTGGTCTGTACGTTGTCGTGATCTATACGTTGTCGTGATCTTAACGTTGTCGTGGTCTATACATTGTCGTGGTCTATACATTGTCGTGGTTTATACATTGTCGTTATCTATACGTTGTCGTGATCTTTACGTTGTCGTGGTCTATACGTTGTCGTTATCTATAAATTGTCGTGATCTATACGTTTTCGTGATCTATGCGTCGTCGATTCTGTATTCTTCAGAACTAGTAGTTTATCAGTACAGATGAGAGCCTACATAGATTTACTTGTTGGTTATATTTTTATACTTTTCGCTCACATTTGTAACATTACCCAACTGACAGTCATCATGTAATACTCTGTAACATGAAATTAAAGGGATTAATTGTGTTTACCAAAACAAATTATTTCGATTTTTTCTACTTTTACTACTTCTACTTATATACAAATAACAATAAGAGCTATACACAGACATACAAAGTCGTCATATAATCCTATATATTTTGTCATATAATCCTATATATTTTGTCATATAATCCTATATATTTTGTCATATAATCCCATATATTTTGTCATATAATCCTATATATTTTGTCATATAATCCCATATATTTTGTCATATAATCCCATATATTTTGTCATATAATCCCATATATTTTGTCATATATAATCCCATATATTTTGTCATATAATCCCATATATTTTGTCATATTTTGTCAAATCCCATATATTTTGTCATATAATCCCATATATTTTGTCATATAATCCCATATATTTTGTCATATAATCCCATATATTTTGTCATATAATCCCATATATTTTGTCATATAATCCTATATATTTTGTCATATAATCCTATATATTTTGTCATATAATCCTATATATTTTGTCATATAATCCTATATATTTTGTCATATATTCCTATATATTTTGTGAAAGTTAGGTCAGGTCTAGTGTGGTATTCATGTAGAAATAGTAAGCTTGAGTTAATCATTTGCAATTGGGAAAGTGCCAAAAGTAAAAAGTTCTCAAGTTATTTTCACAAAATACATTGGAATTTAAGAAATTTTGTACCTGTGTATATCTCTTTTTTGTTAATGTATATCAATCTTAGTAGTAAAGAAGGAAATTTTTTTTAAATAAAAGACAAACACCGATTATGTCCCTTTAAGATACAATCATAGAAATATACACTTTCAGCACATAATCTCAATATTGAGTTCGGTAGATACAGTAACAAAGAATTTGTAACAAAAGTAATGTTGGTAGTGTAGAAGATGGCTTTCATTTCAATTTTGGCATGTAGGTTTTATTCTAATATTAGAACAAAATATTTTAAGTTATATCATTGGCGACGCCCTTCAGCGTTCTAAATTGTAGAACTCTTGTCATTAAGGAATATAAAACAATTAAATAATTTTAGAATATTTTTAGCATTGCCACTGTCAGGCATGACAGCAATTAGTACAGTTTTCTTCATTATTGTGAAAACTCTATATGCCGAAATTGGTGGAGTCGACAGTCTTGTTATGTCAAAATCGAAAGGCCAGACCCAACTTTGACATTATATATTTGGTGATATATCTCTTTACCTTTGAGATTATACATATATATATGTATTAATTGAGAAATGTGGTTATCTCGGGTTTCCGGTGTCTCGGACAGCCCTTTGAATTTTCTAGAAAACGAGATTTCTCTCGTAAATAAATTGATAACACGGATCGATTTCTGTCGTTCCGCCTCCGTTATCTCCGTATGCATACATGAATATATTTAACATGATTAACACACGTTGTAAAAATCCTATAAGCTGCATTGCTTTTGGAATGAATTGAAACTATTTCGTTTATTGTGGCTGTCTTTTTCTTCACTCTGATATTTTTTTATATCCAGATGGTAATATAGGAAAATAAATAATGTAGTGAAAATACATCATTCTCATGCACCCATGCTACCTCAAACTAAATTTTTATCAAAGTAACCATCACTTTCTATTGCATAATCACTTGTTTTTACAAGTGACGGTTTACGAAACGAAACTTTATGAATCCATATTCTTCCCCTGTATCGTCTAGACCAGAAATGTCTATTATGCTTGTAGTTATTTACATTCATTTAAGTCAATGTGATATAAAGCCTACCATATATCGCTGGAATAGTTATGGCCAACCATCAAGAAATGACCATTTATTCAATGTTTGCAGTTTCTTGTTATTTTCACTTAGATCTAGTTCGATTCACATTTCATTGGTAGTTTGAGTTTTTAGTTATCCTTTTGTTTGATTTCAATTTCCATTATTTATTACTTTTTCTCACTTTACTTGTAATATGTAGCATTTCTTTCATTCTCCAGTTGTGTGTCAGTGGGTTTTTGTGTGTGAGAGAGTGTATATGTACGTTTTTACGTTATTTCAATTCTTTGTCCTGATGAAGGGACAGGTCGTTTCGTCCTTGTCATTAGTCATTTTATTGCTTTATATATTTTCTTTACGTGTATCCGACACCCTAGGATATATAGTGTTGTTGGTTTTAGTACTTTGCACACACACACACACACACACACACACACACACACACACACACACACACACACACACACAAATACATATATATATATATATATATATATATATATATATATATATATATATATATATTAATAATAATAAACAAAATTAAGATATTAAGTGAAAACAGTCAGAGATAAATAAATTACTTTACGTTACACCAGCGATATCATACAAAGCCTATCTCGGCGTACACAAAATCTCTGAAAGACTTTTAACATGCATCACTCACTATTTGTTCACTATAAATTACATTTACACATTTTTATTATAATTTATTCTATTAAAATAAAAAAAATCATGAAAAAGTGAGCAGTCAAAGTTAAATGATAGAATTAGATCTGTGTCGTGTTGGTAAACTATAATACACATGTACATGTATGCCGCTATCATAGTCAATAACGGATTTGGGTGTACGAAATAGCGACTGTGCTTCTGTGACGTAATATCAATGGCATTAAGCGCGCAAGTAAAACGCCGTTAAGTGAACTTGGATGGCAGAATAAACAGGTATCCTGTCATTTTTCACCTCGGATAATTTGGCAATACAAGTCTTAGATGATTATCTTTGGGAAATTCAAATAAAAGACAAACTTTAAAATCGTTTCCTTGACCTTTAAATATTGATGGTAAATTAAACACATGTCATGAAACATATAGAATTTTGATTTCACAAATTCAGAATTAATTTTTGTCATGTAAAATACATACTATCTGATTGTATAGGTGCCATTCAATAACGCTAATTATTCAATTAAATGACATGTAAAAATAGACCTTTTATCTGAAATCAAATGCATTTTGTCGTTGTACTACTAATGGGGTTCCCAAAAAACCTGGAATTATTTTGGTTGTAGAATCGATTGAATGCTTCCTATTAAACTCGATAATAATATAGGTCCCGTTTTATAAGTCTAGATATATATTTAGATATACGCTGCCACTCGTATAAACTTTTACATGCAAAATATTTACTCAGTGTAGTGTTTAAATTGTAAATCATTTTTTTTAAAAAAATTTGCATGATACAAATTGGACAAAGATAATACCAAATTTATAGTTTTTTTAAAAAAAAAAAAACGGTCTACGGTCAAAACATTTGCTCAAAACGTTCGTTTCTGTCAATAAGACTTCATCAGTTGAGCTCGAATTTAACACATTGGTAGAGTTCCGAAATAGAAAGGGAAAAAACTCAAGCAAGAAAATACACAAGACAAAGGCTAGATTTCTCCTACTGGTAACCCAAGTCAAAATACTATTTCATACATATATAAAAATCACTGCTACCAAAGTGTAAGTCTCTAGGATGTCCCGAATACAAACATATACAAATCTGGTGAATATTGGACAGACACGGACCTCTGAAAATACAGAGTACCAGGGTGTATTAAGCATTCGATGTTGACTAGTCATCTTCGCTGTGAGTTCCCTATTAAATCCAATTGAAATAATAAGATAGGAGTAAATCCTAGTCACAACTGCTACCGAGCAAGCAATAATTCATTCGCTGAGTAAAACACATAAATAATTGCAAACAAGGGTATTGTACCGATCGTAAATATGACACCAACGTCAATCCCTATCATTTATAGATATATTACCATTAATAGAAGTGTCGGAATGGGATTTAGTTTTATAAGTAATCTACACTTAGTAAATTTACATGAGCCGTGCATATAAATGATTTTACCAAAAATGACCAGTTATCACGATCTGTCAGAACAGCTGTTTTCAGAAACGAATTTTTATTTCGAATAATACTTTGTGCAAATATAATAAACACGACGAGTAAAACAGAGAGAGAGAGAGAGAGAGAGAGAGAGAGAGAGAGAGAGAGAGAGAGAGAGAGAGAGAGAGACTACGTGTGTTGAATATATGCGATGCGTACAAGACTCGTATATATTTTTACAAAAAACTCAAAATATCATTTACGGGATATATATATATATATATATATATATATATATATATATATATATATATATATATATATATATATATATATATATATATATATATATATATATCACAACGCTGAATTTAACTCCACCAATCTCATAATTATAATCAAGGACTTTTTCATGTAAATAAGTACTCGTGTAAATCATTTTAATATATGTATATATATCAAAAGTTTGTAAAATAATTCTTTATTAAATTCTCAATGTCGGTAGTCACTTTATATTTAACATCTGTTGTGACAGTTGCTATGGATATAATAGTTCGTTGATATTATTAAACGTTGTTGATAATGTCAACAATTCCTATGTGATTTTAAAAATCCCAGTCTAAGTGTCTATACCTTTGAATATATATAATAGTGTTCATGTTTTTCTCATGTTTTTCAATTTTTTTTTGTATCTTAGAATTCCAAATTGTTATTGCAACTTAATGTTAAAAAAGTCAAAAAGTAATTTTACCAAAGGGGATATCAAAAGGTATTATTTGACCGATGATAAACCAGTAAATCAGGTGACGGCATAGGTCTGTGGCATATGTGTGTGACATAGGTCTGTAGCATAGGTCTGTGACATAGGTCTAACATAGGTCTGTGACACAAGTTTGTGACATATGTTTGTAACATAGGTTTATGACATATATTTGTGTCATACGTTTGTGGCATATACTTGTGTCATGGGTCTGTGGCATAGGTCTGTGACATCGGTTTGTGGCATATGTTTGTGTCAAGCTGTGGTATAGGTTTACGATATGTTTGTATCAAAGGTCTGTGGCATATGTCTGTGGTTAACTAGGTTTCTGGCATATGTTTGTGTCATGGGTCCGTGGCATAGGTTTGTGACATATGTTTGTTACATAGGTCTGTGACATATATCTGTGCCATTGGTCTCTGACATAGGTCTGTGACATTTGTCTGTCATATAGGTTTGTGACATAAGTCTGTGACATGTGTTTGGGACATAGATCTGTGACATAGGTCTGTGACATCTATGGCATAGGTTTGTGACATCGGACTGTGGCATTGTCTGTGGCATAGGTTTGTGGCATAGGTTTTTGACATAGTTCTATGACATAGGTCTGAGACATTGCTCTGTGATATAGGTATGTGACATTGGTTTATGATATAGGTATGTGACATTGGTCTGTGACTTAGGTCTATGACATTGGTCTTTGACATACGTCTGTGGTATACCAAATTTTGCTAGAAATTTTAACAGACACTATGGAAGTTTTTTAACGGAACCCAAATCGTTTTTTTCATCATTGGAACATTAAACATAAAAAACATATAGAGTGTATATTTATATATATTGTTATTTGTTAAACGACCCACTCAAGAATCTTTCACTCACATGGAAAAGCTTCAACTTTTTGCCTGTTCTCATTACTTATGGTCATTGAGCAGTAAGTGTATATGTACAGTGCAACTACTTAACCGTTTATTTATATAAAAATAATTATTGTACTTAAAGCTGCCATCTCATCTTTTAAACCAATTTAATTAAAAAAAAATAATGTAGTGTTTTGAAATATCCCCAGTGTTTTACTTCCATTGGTAGCAATATTTCTTCAGTATTCTGAATAGAATCACTCACAACCGATACTCTGTCTGGACATTTTGTCGGCTAATATACAGTTCACAAACATGTCAATAATGTGTCACGGGTTCCAGGGGACAGTATACAAATATTATAAACTTTGGACAAACACTGATTTTCGGAAAACACAGAGGTGTGTTCAGGTGACACGGAGTAGTAAGCTTCGTCGTCAACGAAATGAAATCTTAGCAGAACGCTATCGTACAACAATATTGAATAAAAGACCAATTGAAACATTATAAATCAGTTTATCTAATCTTTAGGCTTGTCTACAGTCAATCTGACAATCTATCTATTTATATATGTATGTATCTATCTATGTATGTATGTATGTATGTATGTATGTATGTATGTATCTATCTATCTATCTATCTATCTATCTATCTATCTATCTATCTATCTATGTATCTATCTATCTATGTATCTATGTATGTATGTATGTATGTATGTATGTATGTATGTATGTATGTATCTATCTATCTATCTATCTATGTCTGTCTGCCTTATTACCTATCTTTTAATCCAACTCGAGTGTATATCTTCATAATATCTACTTTGGGATTTTTAATTATCGTTGCCTGTTGATGTTTTATGTATAACTGTTTTTATTTTATTTCTTGGTCTGTTTTACACGAGTTTCGCCTACACGAGTTCATTACTGTGGTCTAAACTATCAGAAATACTGAGTGAAATGACAATATTGATTCGCAATCTTTCTTAAAATGAACATACCGTTGTTTTAATGATGTAATAAAACTACACGAAAACTAAAATAAATCTTTGACAAATCGTAATTTAAAAAAGAAATAACAATGCATCGTAATGTTCTGAGTCACCTTGTCAAGTTCCTATGTCAGTTTTGCTGATATATATATATATATATATATATATATATATATATATATATATATATATATATATATATATATATATATATATATATATATATATATATATATATATATATATATATATATATATATATATATATGGACGGGGATTAGAAAAACGACACTAGCGAGATTTATTGGGTCAGTGCCATTTTTCTAACCCGAGTTCTGTCCGAAATTATTTTAATCATTATATTTTACTACCTGTTAATTAACTCGTCCATACCTGTTGTGAGCTATTTCTTATATGTTTTGTTTTGGAATTGTAATTGGATTGTCTTTGTGTGAGGGTGTGGTGTGACTAGTCAGCGGGGAATGCTTACTCTTCCATTGTTCCATTGCACCTAATCCCACTTCTGATTTTGATCTCCATACCTGTAAACTGTCTTGTGGATTAACCGATCGTTAGCCCTTTTTTTTTCTTTTACTTTTGATGCTATGTATTGTAAGGTCTAAGGCATCTGACACAATAAACAAATAAACAAACCAAACACAAAAACAGTCGATCGTCGATCAGGAAGAATAAATTAATCATATATGTTACACTTACTTTGTAGTCATTAATCTACCAATGAAAAATACATGTAATAGAATATGATTTTCATTTTTTACATCCCCTTCTCCTCATGACCTTCGAAAATTACATTTTCTCGAGTGATTATCATTATATGTTTTCGTTTCGGTTTCCAATAGGAACCATGTTTTTGTAAACAATGTGTGTAAATAACCATTTTGATAACTAATTTTATTTTTCCAATTTACACGTTGTAGTACGTTTTTTATTTCGCGTTTATGTCAATCTGAGTTCAATTTTCTTCATTTCCCTTACACATTTATTGTTACGACAATCTCCTAAAATCAAAATGAAAAGAACGGCAAATAATCCACTTTATAAGATTAGCAATAATGACATTACAACAGAAAAAATATAATAAAATTCCGTATATTTTCTCTTTATATATCATGTATGCTAATCAGTGTTACTTGCTCTCTGGTGGTGATGCGGTTACTATCAGTCAGGTAATAATCATCAAACTGTCATTTCATCAATTATGAATGTCAAATGAATATTAATCTGAAAAGAGGGCATACGATAATGTTGCTATAAAATTAAACCGATCCCTTTTTAGTATATTATGAAATAAGATATGTTTAAACTAGCCTAACACTGAAATTGTTAAAATATTGGAGAACAGGTGCAAATGATAAAGAGCAGTGGCATTTCTTTCTATGTTGTCCTCCAAATTAGAAATGAGAAATATATAATAATATCGATACAGCGAAAATTGCTGATAAATGGAAACTAAATAATATAAAAATCACACACACACACAAATATATATATATATATAAAAAATATCACTACTTCATCTGCGTAAATAAACCATACATTAAGCACAAATACAGAATTAACAAGGTACCAACACATTCACTAAGCCCCGGCTGGGATTAACCACTTTTACCTCTATCTCTGCGACCGAGTTCTCATGTTTGGAATTCTACTCACCGCTATCGAAACATTCATTTTTTTTAACGGGAAGATGGCCAAGTGATTAGGACGTCGTGCATAAAATTCAGGTGATTGGTGTCGTAGGTCGGGAGTTGGAACCCCGACCAGGGCTTGGTGAGATTGTAGGTACCCTGTTGTTTGTCTATTTGTATATATATTATATATATATATATATATATATATATATATATATATATATATATATATATATATATATATATATATATATATATATAAACAAAACGACAGAAAAATCACACGACAAATGCACATATGAGTATTTTCCCAATATGTTTAAAAAAGAAAAACAAAACTAAACTAAAAACCTGATCTTTGATACATACTAATAAATAAACTATTGAATGTTCGTTTTCACAATGATGAAAATAAATGTTCGTCTTTAACTGATTGTTGTACAGCTTTGTTCCAAATTTTCCCCCAGTGGTTTGAGTGATTTATTATCTTAAAACTTATCTATCAGCGGATGCTAAACAAAGAAAAAGCTTGGAATGGTTATAAGTAGCAGTCTCTGTAATTTAAACAAACTGTATACTGATAAGTGAAATTTGGATGAGAATTCTTACAACACGTGTCCGTTATGGTCTATATATACTAAGTTGCTAGGACAATTTGGGAACTTGATATACAGTGACAACCAGAGCGGTCACTTCTACAATTTTCCTGGCAAATGTAATCTACATCCTAAAATAACCACAAAAAAAAATAAAACAAACAAGCAAACAAAAAACCCAAAAACAATAACAACAAAAACACACCCACATAAAAAACCAAACAAACAATAAAACACACACACACACGCACACACACACGCACACACACACACACGATTCCAAATTAATTGTATTTAACTATTATAACTAGTTACCTTACAATAGCTGTTGTTGAGTTGTCTGTACAAGTTGTGACGAGGATTAATTTCTCACTTATTTCATTTGAATTTTACTGTGGACGGCAGCTGTGACCGGTCAACACGGATGGTTACTCCTCCATGACACCTGATCGCTCCTCTGGATTTTCAGAAGTCCGTGCTTGTACAATATTCACCTGATTTGTATATGTATCCTGGACATCTTGAAATTAATTCTTTGGCATCCGAGATCTATATAAATATATTTATTACTTGGAATACATATTTTTCCTCGATGAATGCACAAAAATTTCACAATTACTATTTTATATAAAATTCTAAAATAGCACATTTCAACAATTTCTCATTTATCTGAAAGGCATTTATACATCATATAACATATTCTGGAAATAATCATTAGTTGTACCTTTCAAAACGAAAAAGATACAAGTTGAAACTATGCTCCTCTAAGGTTGCTAGGCAACTCTAATACTGTCATTCACTTCTAGATTACAGACTGATATATCTTAATATATACACAAAAATAGTAAGCTCTGCTAGGTGTCAGGTGGTCTGCTTAACCTCTTCCTTCAATAAATGCAGAAAAAAATCTTAATAGTGATTCGTACCTTGCAGGAAATCAATTTTCAAAAATTACACAAAATTAGCCTCCTGATTTCTTGCAAAGTTAGGGAGACTCTCATCCCCCAAAAATACTACATGAGTCGATTTTATCAGTTCGATTGTGACGAGGATACACTCCTCACGTATTTCATTGGACTTGACTGTGGACTCAAGTCGGGTGTGACCGGTCGACAGGGGATGCTTACTCCTCTATGGCACCTGATCTAACCTCTTGGTTTCCAGAGGTCCGTGTTTGTCCATTTTTACCGGATTTGTATATTTGTCCTGGACATTCTATTGATTTATACTTTGGTATCTGAGATTTTTTATATTCGAACATTTTCGGTATAATTTTAAGTGTTTATTTTATTGATAACTTCTTTTAGAACGGTAGTACTTACATATTTCTTATACAAAGCATCCATTTTTGAGAGCTCTTGTGGGCTATTTATTTAAGTAATATTTACAAAAGCTCGTGTTATTATGAAAAGTACGAGTCTAGACAAGAATTAAGTGTAAAGACTAAACTCTCACGATAGAAATGTTTAAGAAATAATTAGCATTTACGAAACATTCTGACCCCCTTCTGGATTTTGTATGATTCCTCTAATACAAGCACTTAAAGCGTGTATGTTCAATAAAGAATGTAACATCAATTTAGACTATGGATATTTCTATGATTGATTTTGATACACAATGGACGCCTGTTTAGCAACATCCGTGCCTAAGTATTGACAAGCGATTTGTTTCAAACTTGAATATAAACATGCACAGAAAACACATTTACTGGCATATCTTATTTAAAAGTTAACTTGACGATACATCAATAATTTAGTTGACAGTGTGTCAAAAGCTGTTAGTTTGATAGTACTAATATTTTGAAACTCCGTTACTCGGGAACGCATTTCAGGTAAAGAAGACGCTTTTTTATTATTAAAGTTGTTAATATGCAAATGGTTTTAAATATTCAAGTACATGCAATTTCCTATTGTCTTGTGACTCATAATTTGAAATTTGATTTTTTATAAATACGATTTTCTGTATTAGTAAACATTTAAAGTTGCCAACACAAAACGATATGTTGATCTACATATTGATTTATCTTTCTAAGGCATTATAATTGCGCACGGTGTATACATAGACTCACATCAGATGTGACAAGTCGGAAGGGGGAATCCATACTTTCCTGACACTTGATCTTAAGTCTGGATTTACCATTGTCTGTGTTTGTCTTCTTTCTCTCTATTTATGTATTAACTTCGGATCTCGCTGCTCCTTAGGGCCGATTCCGACAAAATCGGATATATATCCCAAACAAGAATCACTAGTTTTGTGATTTATAGATTTTGATTGTTTGTTTGTTTTACATCTTTGTTTGTTTGTTTTTCACTTATATTGAGCTGTCACCGGCTTTGGGTGAAGGGCCACACATTTTTACCTGTGCTCTGGACTTATGTCAATGCGCCTTTACGTGCCACGCCCATCACGACCTCGATTTTCGGTCACACGTGACTTTCATTTCGTATGCCGAGCACTTGGTGAAGGAACAGTCTCTACCATTTTTAAAGTCTTTGATATGACCGGCCCTGGAATCGTACCCGAGACCTTCCATTTACGAGTCGAGCGGAGCGTTTACCTCAGTCCGGTACAAAAATGACAATATCTTCAAATTCCGGTAAGATAAGAAAAATGATGTACAAACTGTTTTCCATTTTTGAAACCATTTCTTTTTTAAGAAAACTTAGATATTTTTTTTAGACTTTTAAAATTACATTATAATGCTATGGGAAATCCAGCATATTCTACCGTTAAATGTAATTTTTTCAAAAAATCTACTGTAAATTTTGACAATATAAAAATACGATATAAGCAGTCCGATTATTTGACAAAATCACTTAACACATAGACCCCTATACCCAAAATTGGGCTCATCCATTAAAAAGAAACATTGAGTCCACTGTCAGAATTATGAATGATATATAATTCAGACTTTATAATGATTTAACCTCCCAAATTATGACTGAACTATTCATTGCTTTAGAAGAGTTTGAGTATTGCCACAGAGGTTATTTAGATTATTTAGTTACCAACTAAGTTTTCTATTTAGTAGGAAGTGATTTTATTAACCCTGCGTGAGTTTGTGCGCAAAGGACCTAAATTTGGAATTAAGCACGTCATCCCCAAGTGATAGATATCGTTTGAAATATAACAGTTTAATAAAAATGTAAAAGATTTATCAATTTACAATGTTAGTTTATTTTACCATCCCTAATTTCTTCAATATGGTGCTATATTATACCCTAATAATTGTCTTGTTTTCCATTATTATGTGTTCTTGAAATATTACTTTTAACTGAATAAAGTGTACATAGAGCAATCAGTAAGAATTGACGCGTCATTAATTTTGTATTACGAAAACTGAAACGCTGTACATGACACGTACGCATTGGTTCTTTTTTGCAAAATTTGAAGATCAGAAAATTCATATACAACACATACAGACACAAACACTCACACACACACACAATACGCACACACACCGCACACACACACACATACACACACACACCGCACACACTATATATATATATATATATATATATATATATATATATATATATATATATATATATATATATATATATATATATATATATATATATGGAATAGATAAATAGATAATGCCGTGAACTAGGTAAGTCCAAAATGATGACTCGGTTATCCTTACCGGGTGTTTCGACAAGTAGATACTGACTTAGGTTACATAGTTGTTAATTACTTAGGCTCAATCAAAAAAGAATATTTGTGTAGAAACGCATTATAAGCAGACACAACGATTTTGAGAGGGATATGTCAGGAGGGATATATAAGCCAGTGGAATTCTAGTCACGAGAAATAGACTTTTATGTGTATTTATTTAAAATTGTATATCAAGCCCTGTTGCAATGTCACATTTGTCTTTTCCATATGCGCGCGACTAAAATACATGGTTAAAGAAATAAATATACGAACTTTTTTTTATCTAAAACCGAGTTATGAGGGCTATTAATTAGTAGAAAATGCTAAGAACCAGGCAAAGAAACAACCCTTAGTTAAAAGTGGTATAATCCTAGGAACATAAAGCTGTCGAAGCATCGAGTCATGGAACTCTCGAAACGTGGTCCTAAGGACTATATATATATATATATATATATATATATATATATATATATATATATATATATATATATATATATATATATATATATATAGATATATATATATACAGATAGATAGATAGATAGATAGATACGGTTCAAATAGTATATTTGAATTCTGTTCGTTTTTACAGACATATACAGTCCAAAGGCAAGATTGATGATCAGCAATCCAAATGGCTGCGGAGTATATTGAGGTCGTTCGTGGTAACCAGTCGTTCAATAATTCATTATACATTGAAGACTTCATTGAAGAAGGCGATATGGATATATATCATTCCGTTAATGCAATGAGAAATGTCATGATTCCTACCATTGTTTTAATTGGTGTCCTTGGAAACTCAATTTCCATTTCTGTTTTTACATCAAACTATCTTCGGCAGACATCTTCATCAGCTTTTTTGGCTGCTTTAGCTTTAACGGATAACATATTTTTATTGATTCTGTTTTTAACATGGTACGATGGAACAATAGATAATATCATCAATACTCCATTTGTGTGTCAGTGTTTCGCTTTCATCACTTATGTGTCTAGTTTTCTCTCTGTATGGTTCGTTGTTGGGTTCACAAGTGAACGTTATGTTGCAATATCCTATCCTCTCCATGCAAAATTATTGTGTTCCCAAACACGTGAACGTGTTGCGGTGCTTGTTCTATTTTCAGTGGCGTGTATATTGTACAGTTTCGCATTGTGGACAACAGATGTAAAGAAAATATACGAAAAAGTTCGGTGTGGACACAGACAAAAACATATTGAATTTTTAAAAATAGTAACGTGGGTGGACACATTGATTACCATGTTTATTCCATTTATGCTCATTTTGCTGATGAATTTACGAGTGGTTTGCAAAGCATCAAAGTTCCATTATAAACGGAAACACTGTCTTCAGCCAAAGGAAACAAAATGTATGAAACATCAACATAACCTGCGATCAAAATCTCAGATGCGGCTAACTCGAACACTCTTAATCGTTTCCACAACATTTCTTGTGTTGAACTTACCGAGTCATATTTTGCGATTATACAACTTGATATCATACTTACAAAGTAATAGGAACAGCATTGGAATGACACAGTACTTGATTCAGGAAATCGCTCAGATTATTTATTACACAACATTCAGTGTTAATTTCTTTCTATATGCAATGTATGGAAGACATTTTCAGAGGTCGCTTGTTCTCATGTTCGAATCTCTTGCATATAAAACAAGGTGCCTGAAAAGAATGACTTATATTGAGCGATCAAATACCATAAGAAGCTGGACACGATCAGAACAATCAAGTATCCGTCGTTAAACTAGGTCAAAGTATCCGTCGCTGAACTAGGTCAAATTTACTATTTCTGTATGTTAGTTACTCAATATATTTATATTTTACTCTATCCCTGGAAATTTTCACCTTTTAATTTAGCCTTTTTCGTCCCTAAATTTGAAATGAAATCAAATATTTTAGACAAATTGAATATATGATAATTTTGCTGTTGAGTGGGGGGGGGGGGCGGGTAACTTTAACAGGTATTAGTATGTTTTATGACATTAAAGTGCAAAAATAATCGGGAGCAAATCTAGGCAATAATAACCATTTGCGAAAAGTACACTTAGGTTTACGTTGATTAAAGATATATAAAAATTTGCTGAAGTTCGATGATCTCTTCCCGGTTACACTAAACCGCAGTCCCTCTTCCACCATTATAAACTGGCCGCCATCATATCACTAAAAATAGTTGTGTGGCGTAAACACTATTTAAACTAAACAAAAATAAAACATTTGAAGTCGTTCAAACATCATAGGACAACCAGCAGTAGTCTAATTGTAGATAGCTTGAATATTAAACTGAGGATTCCATGTTTTATTTCCGGTAGCAAGTCAAACGTAAGTCCTTAAAAAGAGTAGTGAAAAGAAGAGAAATTCTTAGATTTTGGGATGAGGCTGAAAATCTAATGCCCATGTCAGGACAGGCATAGCACGTTAAGGAACCCTCACTGGTGTTAGTCATTGGCATACATCAATATTTGTGACGCTTCATAAAAATCTGGTGACATCTGAATGTAAGTTAAATCTTGGCGGGATGTTAAACAACAATAAAACATATCAAACGTGAGAAGGTAGTACAATTAATAGTTCATCTTATTGTGTAAATAGAAAATGAACCCACACTTCATGATTTGTAAACAATATTTGTGTCATTCTTTCATCATTTTCAATTAATTACTATTCTGTGGCATTATAGAAAAGTATCAATATCATTCTTCTGATTTGTTATGTTCTAGACAGTCACGTGACATCTATATGCATGCGATATCGTTAGCCGTTTGCATTATAAATTGCACGAAATTGTGAAACAGACTGGAGCCCACGATCTCTCGGTCTCTCATTGCACTATACAGAGATATATTCGTTAATTCCGAGACTTTAAATATAATGGTATAAAATTGTTTTATGTCTAGATTAAACGACACCTTGGCTTACAGTTATTGTAATTTCGCGCCTTCGCCATTCTTAGGTAGAAATAGAAATAGTTTTGCTTTCCATATTTTTATTGTTTTTAAAATACAATTTTGAAATTTGTAATTTATCTGTAATTTACCTTTATAATATTTTAGCAGTTATTTTACTGGAGGCTATTTACAAAACAAAAACTAAATTGCTCACAAAAGGGGAAAACTAGAAAGAAAAGTGATTTGTATTTCAAAGAAAATATCAGCTTCCGGTACTATGTGTCCCAGCAAACCTGGAAAGTATTTTTTGTAAATATTTTGTAGTAACGTCGTCGTATGGGAACATACATACAGTAATTTTAAAGATATGACCAGTATCATAAAATTTTACCCCCATTAATTACATTTCAACCTACAGTAAATCTTAAATAATCGGCAATTGGGAATTCTATTCAATATCAATGAAACCGGATGTTTACAAACAACGTTCTTGTCAACGGAGGAGTCAATTCTCGTGCATTTGTGCTTCAACAGTATTTTCAAACCACTGTCTATGGTGACTAACGTTTGATGAGATGTATACACCCCGATAAAAATGGACAGTTCCAATGAAAATCAGCAATAGCAATGACCGCTGGCATTACCGCTAATCGAGGTCAGAAAATCATAAAGGGTTTAACTAGGATCTCGAGTATTGGAGGGTCTCCTTCATATTTAAATGCAGAATTGATTGCGACTATGACCTTCTTTAAATAAAATAGCAATTTTATTGATAATATGATGCTCTCTTTGATGTAAATTTAAAAAATTCTTTCCGGTTTTCCTGGGATACACAGTAGTTTGTGGATACTATTTAAAATCCATACGCACACTCATTTGATAGAAAAAGTATTGCAAAATACAATTTACTTTTATTGTTGATACATTTTATGTATTCTGGTAAAATATTTACGCTTATATTGATCAACACGAATAATCAAAACCGTAGTAGTAAACGATTTTGTTTAGTCGTTATTGTAATGGTTGAAATTTAGCAGAAAATCAGCGTAGGATTTGTCCGATTCACATAAGATGGCGGGGCGGAGTAACTTTTTGATTATCATACGGATGATTCTACTCACTTTTCAATTATGACAAGCTGTACTGGCAAAACGTTTTATTCCCCACTGCATACTCTCTTATGTTTGACGACAAGTAGGACTACAATTACTCTAGTCAGTGTAATTCTGTGTCATCTTATGTTTTATTACCTAAAATGTAAACTCGCACAGGTGCAGAAAGGGTTCACAAGACTCCAGCCCGCCAGCGTATATGGATTTTACAATAAAGTAAAGAAAATTCTATTTTTTTTTATTTAAATCATCCTGATTAGATTTCCAGAGGTAAACATATTATGATTATGTAAATTATTTTGTGATACGTGTGCATATATTAAATATTGTATACGCATATAGTAAAATCCAAATAACCTGGCGGGCGGAGTCTTGTGAACCCTTTCTCGACCTGGGCGAGTTTAAATTTTAGGTAATAAAGCATAACATTAAAATGATACTAACTAGAGGGTATCCAGTGAAGAATAAAACGTTTTTCCCGTGCAGCTTGTCATAAGCGAAAAGTGAGTAGAATCACCCATATGAAAATGATAAGTTTACTCCGCCCCACCATCTTATGTGAATCGGACAAATTAAGTATTATTTTACAGCTAATGAGAGCCGGCCTGGCTCAGTTTCCTGTCTTTCGGATGAGACAGTAAAAACTCGAGGTCCCGTGTCACAGTAGGTGTTGAAGAACCCTCACTGCTCAATGGCCGTAAGTGCATAGGCCAAAATTTGAAGCCCTTCACTGGCATTTGCTGACGTTTCCATATGAGTGAAATATTCTTGAGTGGGACGTTAAATAACAATAAACAAACATACAGTGAATGACTGTGGGAGTGTTTGAATAAAATGACAGAAACAAATGTGTTACCCGTACAATGTAGTTATTGGACTGCGGTCATTTTTTTCACGTTTTTCCATGGTTTGGATATTCGGGTAGCCATTAGAGCATTTGTCACTGCATACTCCAGTTGAGACAAATATGAAATAATAATAATAATAATAATCATAAGTGTTTTTATAGTGTATATTTGTTTCAAATGTTTTATTTCATTTAAGTTGATCAAGAAAGAAGTGAACATACATGTATAGTTAAACAACACCGTGTTATTCTATGTGCACTACTTGGTTGTTAATAAACGCCGAATTGCTTTGTCCGGCAAGAGGCTTCTCTCATTACAGTGTTGTTTCAGTTTATAAATAATTTATGCTGTTTCTGAGAGCGAATTTGATTATCGTGAAATCGAAAACTAGAAGGTTAATCAGAACAGCTGACTGTAATATCTTCATTGAAAAACATTTGGTCATACGTTTGCAATTTGTGGTTTGATAATATTGCAGACCATATTTAGATTCAAAGATTCCAAGTTTATTTGATTTGAATATTTTATTTTGAATTGTTTTACGTCACACTCAGCAATTTTTCAGTTATATGGTGGCGATCAGTTTGTAATGGCGGAGGAGAGAACCCGGTTACCCGGGAAGAGACTATCGACCTACCGCAATTAAACCTTCAAACTATCTCACAAAAATTAGCTTGGGTCAAGCAGGACTCGAATTTGCCTTGACCCGAAGTGACCCCCTTCGTGGTTCATGCTCTAACCACTCGGACAAGGGGACCCCAATTTGATTTGACAGTTCTGCTGGGAATCAAGAATATAAAATTCTTTGGTGGAAAAAGATATTTGCCAGCAAGATAAGTTTAAAACAATTTTGTTTTAATTTTTCAGCAACATTTTTCAATCATATTGCATTTTAAAGTTTTTCGAATGGATACAACGACTGATTATGAAAAAGCTAAGAAAGAAAATCTTAGTCAAATAATTCAAAATTTAAAAAATGATATTAGATATTACTTTACACATCCAGAGATTCAAATCGATATTTTAATTATTTTCAAGTTGTCTTGTATGAAATTTTCAGAACACCATTTTTGTCAACGTAAAAATCATTTATATTAATATGTCAACAATTAACAGTACACAGTTATAAAAAAAATTCATAACTCAGTAATGGTTCGGTCTTGAATAATTTTAAACTATAAATTAAGCTTAAATAATATTTTTTTCCGTTTTAATTTCTAATATTGACAGTATAATTGTTTCACTATTGTTAAAATATATGATATTTAGAACACGCTATTCTCGTTGACTGTCAAACATTGTTGATGCAATCATTACTCTCTTTATACTGTAACAATTTTTGTCAGTTCAATTTTCCATTTTCATTTAAAACAAAAAACGCGTATTACATTTTAAAGTGTAAAGTATTGTAAATATTATAAACGTAATACCAAAGTTAATATGCTCAAGACGTTCGTTTCTGTCAATTAGACTTCATCAGTTGAGCTCCAATTTTACAAAAAAGGTTTTCTAAAGGAAAAGTGATATAAGACAAGGCCAAAACAAATTAAATCTAAATGCATAGCCAAATCCGTCTAAGAGTTACCACTGTAAAAAGGTGACTATCTTAGCTTTAAAAAAATTTAGAATTTAAATGGTGCTATCAGTGTCAAAGATTACTTTAGTATAAGATTATCAGCTGGTACCGAACTACCAGGTACTAGGTTTATGTATACCCACGGGGACTCAAATGGTCCACCAGCAGTGGCAACGACATAGTGGTTATAAATATCATAAACATAATACCAACGTTATAATGCTCAAGATGATCGTTTCTGTCAATTAGACTTCATCAGTTGAGCTCCAATTTTACAAAAAGTTTTTTATAAAGGAAAAGTGATATGAGACAAGGCCAAAAAAAATTAAATCTAAATGCATAGCCAAATCCGTCTAAGAGTAACCACTGTAAAAAGGTGACTATCTTAGTTTTTGAAAAAATTAGAATTTAAATGGTGTTATCAGTGCCAAAGATTACTTCAGTATAAGATTATCAGCTGGTACCGAAATACCAGTAACTAGGTTTATGTATACCCTCGGGGTAATGGTCCACCAGCAAAACGATCTTTTAGTAATAAGTAACATTTCTTAAAGTACAATAAATGTCATATTGTTCTAATACTTTTCTGGAGAAACATAACACAGAGTAATAACAAAAAGTCGTTAAAAATCGCTTTAGAAAACAAAACTAGCAACCACTACCGCCAAATGTTTGGTAGCGCTTGAATCAGATATATTTGGACTAAGCACATAAAATCACTTCGAGGTTCGTGTATATGTAGGTTTGCTCGAAATGGATTTTAATCCAATTCACCAAAAAAGACAAGGGAATAACTAGAACTTTTCCACTCTGTTTATTCAAGCCGTTTTCTGAAAGACACATATTTGCCAGTCTTAAATTGGCCTCTAGTGCATGTTTTGAAAATCAATACAATGTTATCTGATTTTTAAAATTATATCAATGCTTCATGTTGTTAGCTGGCAATTTTCGCCTCTATTTTAAATTTCTTTATTACTCTCATCTAAGGGCGAAAATTAAGCAGTAACGAAATTTTCCAGTTGTGCATTTTTTCTGTTTGGGGCTTTTCCGTTGTAACTTGGTCGTGTTATCTACTCAAACCAACAAATATCTCTAAAGGTGAATTTATCGTCTAGAAATTGGTTCCGGTTTATAAATTATTCATGTACTGAGCCAAACTGGTTTTTAAAAAGTTTCATTTTTCATAACCAACAGTTTCAAAATAGTGCGGGAAACCAACCAAACGCCCTCTGGCGGTGGTTTCAGCTGTTTGCATGCACTCCAAAGCAGCAGTAATGAGGTAGAATTAATAACTTGCTGTGAAATGTTTTGTTTTATCAATAGAGTTTAGAAACTGCTTTATTAAAGATAAGATAATGTTTCACTGTTAAACTTGACAAAATATAAAACATCTCAGATACCAAAGTATAAATCTTTAGGTTGTCCAAGACACATATACAAATCCGGCAAAAATGGACAAACACGGACCTCTGGAAACCAAGAGGTAGGATCAGGTGCCATGGAGGATAAGCATCCCCTGTCGACCAGTCACACCCGCTGTAAGTCCACAGTCAAGTCCAAATGAAATACGTGAGATGCGAATCCTCTACTATAAGACACGTACAATTATTTTTGTCATTTTGAAAATGCAAACCTTTCATTTACTGCATAACTGCAAACGTAACGAAACTAGTTGCTTTTAATGATTTACATATGGACGTCTCCTTCTTTAGCATCAAACATCAATCGAATGGAACTTAAACAGGATACGACAAACATATTCATTGAAACCATTCCTTCAGCAAATCGATTTTTTTTCTTTATGGATTGCGAGATACTATAGACGTCTTGGAACACGTACAAGCCTTTGCTTCAGTATTAGAGTGAAAGATGAAATTCTAGATAGTATTCAGGGGTACAATCATATGCAGTGACCGTTTACCAATCAGATTTAAAACGAACTGATGACATTTTCACCTAACTTTGGTGTGACCTGCTTACAGCCGTTACAGGAGACGCTGACCCCCTCCGGACACCTGGTCCCATCTCGTTTGTAATTCGCAATTGTTCTTCATGCTGAGACCATTTTTAATACTCAATTTGTCATATTCTAATGAACTAGGAATTTCATTGTGACATTAACATTCAAAGTTTCACATTATGTATATATACTAGCGGAAAAAATTAAATGTGTAGTTTAGTAATATCATTTATAGATTCATATAAAAATTATTATGTATCAATATGTATCTCATTATTTAATATAATGCATTGTCTTTGAATTCAAACATCAAATCACGGATTATGTCCATTACAAACAGCCACTAAAAGTAAGGGGTGTGCAAAAAAGTTTCAAATGTTTAATAGCGTGTTTAACCGCCATTTGCACAGATGCATTCTTAACACCTACGACGCATTGAAAGAATCAGGTTATGCAGACATGCTTGGGCAATGTACCGGCATATGCGCAAAAAATAACGACGCAAAACATTCAACGTAGCAGTGGGTATGGCTCTTGAAGTAGACGTCGTTCCATTTCATCGCAAAAATGTTCTATAGGCGATAAATCTGGCCAGGGTGGCACATTCACGTTATATATATATATATATATATATATATATATATATATATATATATATATATATATATATATATATATATATATATATATATACTTGTGTGTGTGTGTGTGTGTGTGTGCATGTGTGTATATATATGTGAGAAAACTATATCGTTATGGGCTTATACAATCCACTTTTTTGTATAAAACAATATATTTTGTGTTTGCTATAAATACATGTGCATGTGTAAACGATTAGGTATGTATATGTGAATGTAGCTATGTATGTATGCATGAACAAAATACTTATGAGTTTGTATGCATATGCGTGTCTGTGTAACTGTATATATGCATGTTAGTGTATACTGTATGCGAAGTGAGAGAGCGGATATATATTATTTTGTATATATATACATATGTTTGATTGTACATATAAGTAAAATGCATTCATAATTATGTATAAAGTAAATATATACTCAACAAATGCAAAAAAGCAACTAAAAAATGTATATTTAAGGAACACTTATCTAACATGGGTGCCCCATTATCTAAATAATCAAATCACGTCTTCTGTTACCAGATAGTAAAAATCATTTTGTTACCGAACTTTTTGTCGTTGTGAATTTAAACATAAATATTATAAACATAATACCAAAGTTATAATGCTCAAGACGATATCGTTTCTGTCAATTAGACTTCATCAGTTGAGCTCCAATTTGATTTGAAAAGTATGTGTATTTTCTAAAGATAAAGTGGTATCATACAAGGCCAAATTATATATCTGAAAGTATAGCCGAAATCCGTCTAAGAGTTACCACTGTAAAAAATGACTATCTTAGCTTTAGACAATTTTCGAATTTAAATAGTGATAACAGTGCCAAATATTACTTTAGTATAAGATGAACAGCTGGTATCGAAATACCAGGTACTAGGTTTATGTATACCCTCGGGGACTCAAACGGTCCACCAGCAGTGGCAACGACCTAGTGGTTATAAATATTATAAACATAATACCAAAGTTATAATGCTCAAGACGATATCGTTTCTGTCAATTAGACTTCATCAGTTGAGCTCCAATTTGATTTGAAAAGTATGTGTATTTTCTAAAGATAAAGTGGTATCATACAAGGCCAAATTATATATCTGAAAGTATAGCCGAAATCCGTCTAAGAGTTACCACTGTAAAAAATGACTATCTTAGCTTTAGACAATTTTCGAATTTAAATAGTGATAACAGTGCCAAATATTACTTTAGTATAAGATGAACAGCTGGTATCGAAATACCAGGTACTAGGTTTATGTATACCCTCGGGGACTCAAACACTATCTCAAAATATACTCCATTCCAGATTCCAAATATACACTCCATTGAAATGAACAGCGCCGATTAATGTCCTTCAAAAGCTTTGTGAAACGTGGCGTTTAGACCATTTTCACAAAATTTCCGTGATCTCTACAGAACATGTGACAACAAATTCCACGAGGTTAAATTGAGTTAAATATGCAGTAAACGGAACCTTAAACGGAACATTGTGTTCCGGTTTATATGCATGTATAATTTGATGTACTTTACTATTTATATCCATTTCTCCCAACCAGAGGGCCCCTTGCTTGGGAATATACGGAGGGCCTCTGTGGAGGTATTGCCTTCACTTTATGTTACACAACATTAAATAAATTTATGAAGAAAAGCGGTTGGCAAAAGGTTCTAATCTGGTCTGAAACAAATATAATCTGATAGAGAGTGATCCGTCGCCAAACACACGGCGTGGAAAGTGAATACGTATACAATTGGTTTAAAGACGGACCGAATTTGAAGAACTTAGGCCTACTTATTTTAAGATAGGTCTACGGCATGAGTCAAAGTTTAAAAAATTACATTTCATTTTCAATCAAATACTTTTAAACTAAAATTTAAGGTATCTGACATTAAGCCGATGACCTAACCATTAATGAAATTGAAAATAGCAGCACGTGTCTAGGTATTAATAAAAAAAATTCCAAGCATAAAATAAAATTGATTTCTCAGTCCATGTTGTCTATTGCGCAAACTCAAAATTATATAATGCATTTCAAAATTGAATAAACTTGAATGTAATTATATCTTGTACTTTCATTGAAGTAAATGAATTAGAAACATCACTTCTTTTCATATCTTGTTTCCGATTTAATTTTCAGTGAAAGAAAATTTGGATAGTTAGCACAAATATTGAGCCAGATTTTGATATTTCCATTTTGCTACATGAAAATAAAATAAAAAATATAAAAGAAAGAAGTCAATTGAGAAATACAATTTTGAAATATTGAAACGCATTGCTGTTTAAAGAGGCATTAGCTGTGCTTTTCACTACTTATATTACTGAGTTGGTTTTTATTCTTGTTTTGTTCGTTTTGTTGTTCTTGTCTTCGTTGAGTCGTCTGTACCAATTTTGACGAGGATTAACCCCTTACTTATTTCATTTGAATTTGACTGTGGACTCACGGTGGATATGACAACAGGGGGCGCTTACTCCTCCATGACACTTAACCCCACCTCTGGATTTTCAGCAGAGGTCCGTTCTTGCCCAATATCATCAGATTTGTATATGTATCCTGGGCATCCTGAAGAGCTATACAGACATACACATTCTTATATTCCTGTATATTATGTGAAAATCAAGGTCAGGTCCAGCGCAGTATGCATATGCAAATAATAAGGTTAAATTGTATGCAGACAAATGATTGTCAAATTGGGATTCTCAAGCAATATTCACAAAAAAGCAAAGGAGATAAAGACTTTGTATGTCTGTGTTTATCTCTTTATGTCTCTGTATTTTGTTTTTGTTGCACTGTCTGCGTTAAGACAATAAACACTTTTTTTTAGATTGGGTCATGGAATATTTTTCATCATATACAAATTATTCGACTAATTGTAACATAATTATGGATAATTGAATAAGCCTCCCAATGTCCTTAACTGACCTGAGCTAACTTTTTGACTGAAAACTGTTTTGAAATGTGATTGATCAATATAATGGTAAGCTAAGAAGACTTTACAATACGAAACAATTATTTGTTATGAGTCAAAGGCACTACACTGTACTATTCTATAAGTAAGAAAAGGTTTCCATTGTCAAAAGAACCATAAGATTAATCTTAAGTACAGGTGTTAAGGTTAGAACTTTGTCGAAACTCGTTTTGAGGCTGATAACATTTCTGTTAACAAATGTTAACAAAATGTTATCAAACAGTGCTATCACTTTAGAGTTAAGTAATTTTCGAACACCCTTACAGGAGATTTGCTTTTACTTTCATTTTAGCCTTTTACAAGAGAAGAAATGTCACAAGACATTTTCTATTTATCTACATGTATATAATGTTTGACGCCGGATAGAATTCAGATTCAGCGACGTTATAAAACATAACATATGCTATGAATTCATACACAATTATTAACTTGAAAATGTTTGTCCCGTTTATTTTATCTCTATCTGTCATAAAAAGCGAAAATACCCAGGGCTTTATACTTATTTTCCTTTTCAGGATTTTGTGAAAATTCATGGCCGATTACTCATTTATTCGCCAAATTATGTTTTTGCGATTACAAATGCCCATCTGGTCATAAGATTATCGCAAATCATTACAAAAGTTGTTCCACCGTACAGCAGTCTTCTTATATGAGCTTACAAGAAGTTGTTTTTACTAAAGGGAGATAAAATGGGTTTTTTTGGGGGTATTTTTTGTTTGTTTGTTTTTTAATTTCCCCCTTTTTTACCACTGAGATAAATAAACAATATCAAAATAGAGATATACACAGGCATACAAAAATTTTTTTTTGTGAACATTGCTTGTGAAACCCAGATTTGGCACTTTTTCAATTACAATTGATAATCTCAACTTTACTATTTGCATATGAATACCACACTGGACCTGACATTATCATAACAATATATAGCGATATAAGATTCTGTATGCTTGTTTAGAATCTTAGTTCTGATTGTACATCAAGTACTAGTGAGTAAAAGTAGAACAAATCGTAATATATATAATATATATATATACCAAGTAAGATGCAAAATTCATGATTTTAGATTTTATATATCTAACTTGAGCAGATACAATAAACCGATAAAACCTATAAGCTATTATTCATATCAAGATGATGAACATTGGAAGTCGCAGGCCGTTTAAAAAAATTATCATTATGGGTTTTAATGGCGCATACAGACTGTCTGAAATTACTACATGTCTGGTGTGGTTTGTTAGTACATCATATATATCTTCGAGCAAAGAAGCAATCGCACGTGCAACGAAATTGAATTTTCTCAACAGCTATATAACTAACAAGAGTTGATCCTTATTATTTCGAAGCATTTTAACAACATAATAGTTTGAAACCCCCCTTATTATTTTCTCTTAAAATGGACACACTCTCTTGCGGCAAAATTGGGTACATCCATTGACAGAAGGGGCAAATTATTTTCCAAACCAGTAAAACTGTATTTTCATATATTCTTTAGTCATATCACCAAAAAACAGTACAGAAAATACAGTCATGATATGAATATTCTAGTGGACGTACAAATAAGAAATAAGACATGTAGGGGAACAATGCAGATGTGGCGGTGTGGAAAATTTGGAACAGGACTGGGGAAAGACCTGGCAGGCAAAACTTAAGACAGTCATAAATAACATAAAAATATTATGGCGTAATAGAACAAAAATATCGTAAAAATTAGGACATATAATTTAAGCGAGAAGTAACTCTTGCCTGCGATGAGAAATATAAGAGAAAAATAAACTAATGACTTTTACCAAATCATATACTTAATTAAATCCATATTCTTACAACAACAGAATGGTAAACTTATAACAGCTATCCTTCTCATTTTAAACAATATTTGCCGGAGGACAATTACTATATCAAGCATTTCGATAGGGTTACATATTTGAATGATTCAGTTAGAACCAAGATGCTTCTGGATCTAACAAGTAGCTTTCTTTTATGTGAGATAGAACTAAATTGTCGATATCTTTAGGTTTACTCATCTCTAACAGTTCCTAGATAAATTGTGTATGGATTTGGCGGTAAACTACGACAAATTCGCAGCTGCGCATACTCTCGTTATAATAGCAATTATGTTTGGCGTTCACTGATTTATTCTGAAGATGTAAGCTACAGTGTAGAACCTTCCAAAATGATGTTAACACCATAACATCTTTAACAATTTTTTAACAAGCGAATCTAAACACTCAGGGATGATGATGATGATGATGGTGATGATGATGATGATAATGATGATAATGATGATGATGATAATGATGATGATGATGATGATGATGATGGTTGTGGTGATGTTGATAATAATGAATGTGGTGGTGGTGTTAATGATCATGAAGAAGATAGTTCATAGATGATGATGGTGTGGTGATGATGATGATGATGATGATGATGATGATGATGATGGTGATTGTTGTGTTGTAGTTGGTGGTGGTGATGAAAATTATGGTGGTGGTGGTGGTGTTGATGATGATGATGATAGTTCATAGATGATGATGATGATGATGATGATGATGATGATGATGATAATTATGATGATGGCGGTGGTGGTTCAGGAATGAAAATGATGATGATGATGGTGTTAGTTCAATGATGATGACGACGACGATGATGATGATGGTGATGGTGGTGGTGGTGGTGATGATTATGATGGTGGTGGTGGTGATAATTGCGATGGTTCAGGGATGATGATGATGATGATGATGATGATGATGATGATGATGATGATGAAACCCAATTTGTTGCTGTTAGTTTTGTTCTCGGTAGAAATATTCCTAGAATAAATATAGATCAATGCTTTTATGAAACAAATTGTCACATAGTCATGTCGCTTATTGTTACATTCATTCCGACCCTATTCGACTTCCACAACATTTTAATTAGAAAATATCCTCTGTTTGTGTGTGTGTGTGTGTGTGTGTGTGTGTGTGTGTGTGTGTGTGTGTGTGTCTTTGTTTAATCACATGAGCTGCTTACTTTCTTGTATTACTTTGATACATACTAGGATATCTATCAGAGAATGTACAGGCTAATTAAAAAGAGCCAATTTTGCCGATTTATTTCTAAAATTGTTAATAATATTCTATACTGTCTTCTTAACAGCCTGAGGGTTATTTGTCTTATATATTGACAATGGCCTAAGTATGCATTATGGCGTCATGTTTTATTGATCAACCCAATTTCCTGGTGTATTTTTAATTATTGCCAGTGAACATTCATTTCCCCGGACCTGTGTTCTATTTTTAACTCACCTGAACCGGAGGATCATTCAGCTTTTCTGTTCACCTTTTGTTCGTCGTTTGTCTGTCTGTCCATCCATCCGTTTGTCCGTTCACTTTTCATCTTTTTCTCCATGGCACCTGATCCCACCTCTTGGTTTCCAGAGGTCCGCGTTTGTCCATTTTTACCGGATTTGTATCTATATCCTGGGCATTCTATTGATTTATACTTTGGTATCTGAATTTTTATATTTCTCCAAAACTGCTGAAGGGATTTTGATGAAACTTAATTGGAAGCAAGTACTCAAGGTCATCTACCGAATTTGTTGATTCCAGGGCTGGATCCAGGATGGACCAATAAACGTCTCATGGGAACCCTTCATTAAAACTTCTACTCCAGAACTATTCCATTGAAAAACTAATTGTATTTGAGTGATCTACATAGATTTAACAGAAACTTTAAGTTAATTAATTTCGTAGAAATAGGAAAATAAATGTTTTACACGGTTTTGACATATCTTTAGACTTTGTTATTTCAAATAATTTTTGTATGATTTATTTTATTTCCCCCCCATGCATGTGTTTTACCTGTAATTACATAGATAACTGCTTTCCGGAAATAATTTATTAAAAAAAAATTAATTTTTGGAATTTTTCATGAATTTTTAAAGACTGCAAAAATGGAGGGGTAGGTAACTTTTTCACACTCCACTCAACTTTTTCTTCAAACCGTTTAAGGGACTTTGATAAAGCTGTATAGGAAGCAAGCGCTCAAATCATCTATCAAGTTTGTTCAATTCAGCGAAATCGGCCTGGGATGGGGCAAAATAATTGTCGCATGGATTTCCATGGGCGTCTTCGTTAATAACTTTATTTCAAATATCAAAATTTGCCCATATAACAAAAGGCGCCTGACATCGGGCAAACTTGTAACATATAGCAAAAGACAAGACAGAAGAAATTATAGATTACCAGGTGAAGGAAGAGCACCTCTGTCTAAGAAACTATATATATATATATATATATATATATATATATATATATATATATATATATATATATATATATATATATATATATATATATATATATATATATATATATATAAAGCACTAAAACCAACAACACTATATGTCCTAGGATGTCGGATCTAAGCAATAATTACAAGTCAGGAAAAGAATATATAAAGCAGTAAAATGACTACGGACAAAATGAATGTCAAATTTTCGGGACGACGCAAACATACATACACAACCGGAGAGTGAAAGAAATACTACATATGAGTGAGTGGATGTATGTCGTGAGAGTGTGTATGTGTACGTTTTTTTCATGTTATTTTAATCGTTTTGTCCTGATGAAAATTTTGTCCGTGTCGTTACTCATTTTATGCTTTATATATATATATATATATATATATATATATATATATATATATATATATATATATATATATATATATATAATATATATATATATATATAATTTAGCATACATTAATGACATTTATTATAGAGTGTCGGATATGTCTTATATGATTTGAAATTAATGTTAGATTTTAATTTTAAGGTAATAATTTTGATATGAAAGTTGATTTCTCATAAAGTGTTTAATTATATCTCTTCTCTCTTTCTGTGTCTAATCTTTGTTTCATTTTACATTTATGAACTTTCAAGGAACAGATAAAATCTGATTTAAACTTCTAGATTGTATATTTGTTCCATAATAAAAACCTAAAACTAAATGCTTTCATGTCAGTTTTATTTTTAAGACATTTTGGGCTTTCTTCCAAAAATGTTTGACATTTTCACATTGAAATATTAAAGGCGCCGTGATTTTTCCAAGATTTTCTTTTCCCTATTTTACTACTTAGATTGATAAACAATAACAATAAGAGATATACACAGGTTTAAAAATTCTTAAATTCCTATATATTTTGTAAAAATTGCTTGAAAAACCCAGCTTTGGCACTTTTTCAATTGATTAACTCAGCCTTACATTTCCTATATAAATAAAATACTGGACCTGACCTGATCTTCACAAAATATATAACAAATTAACACTTTTATGCTTGTGTATAGCTTTTATGTGTTGTTGCACATTATGCACATGTAGTACAAGTAGAAAAAATCGAAATAAATGTTTTTGATAAACACATCTAATGCCCCTTTAAAGGTCAATTATCGGCGGTTTACGCTCAGCAAGGTTATTAATTTTGTTTTAATTGATTATGTGCTTTGCAAAATGCTTATACAAAGTTATTATCTTCCCTTTGATTACGCTTCTAGGTGATTCATTGTTTTCCAGTAATTTGAGTTTAAAGATCAAAAAATGATTTTTACTCGTATCGACAATAAATACAAACGAGGTTGCATAATATTCAAAGCAACCTCGGATGAGTAAGTTCAACATATGGATTATGGTCATCTCGTACCCATCACAACTCATACCTAAGTGAATTGGTTGACTCGTACCCATGTTTTAGTTGACTTGTGCCCATTGATTAACGCACTCGTGCCCATCTCCTGTTTGATTGTAGAATTATTTATGAAAGTGTGCACGTACTTGTCAAATAGGTATTCACCATAATGCCGTTTGGTATTGAAATGACATACAACTATCTGTGGAAATGAATTGGCTTCAGAATTACTTCGCTGACAGAGGTATTGTCCGATTCACAAAACGTGGCGGGGCGGATTAACCATTGCGGATGATTACATTTTTCGGACAATGAAAAACTTTTTATTCCATAACTAGATGCAGATGTGAAAAGCAGCCTACCGGTTATTACGACACATGTATAAAACTTTTTATTCCATGCAGTACTAGATACCAGATGTGAAAAGCAGCCTTTACGACACATATATGGGTAAAACTTTTTATTCCATGCAGTACTAGATACCAGATGTGAAAAGCAGCCTACCGGAAAGTTACGACACATGTATGGGTAAAACTTTTTATTCCATGCAGTACTAGATACCAGATGTGAAAAGCAGCCTACCGGAAAGTTACGACACATGTATGGGTAAAACTTTTTATTCCATGCAGTACTAGATACCAGATGTGAAAAGCAGCCTACCGGAAAGTTACGACACATGTAGTCGTTACAAGAAAGATTTCCAACATCTATCAACAATTAAATCCGAGGAGTAGTACTGAGACAATATATCATTGAATGTTGTCACTGTTAATATTATGAAACCGGAAGCTATCCTGCCTGACATTCTGTTAAGGTCATATGATATAAACACTAACTATGCCGACAAAAATGAAGGGAATGGAACAACCCGAGATAGCGGATAGGGTATTCATGATTCTTACATAGAATAATGATCGAGCCGAATAGTTGTTCTATGTGCTTCAGAACTATGTCATCGGTGTAACTATAATTCCTACGCTATAGTGTACAAGTCAGTAAAACAATGGGTACGACTCTTAGAATTGTTTTGGTTACGAGTCAGTCAATCGTAGGCACAATGAAGTAAACATGTTGCCATACAGGTAGCAAATAAACAAAATACAAAACAAGAACAGACAAAGAAGAGAGAAATGAGTCGATAAAGGAATTGTGTTGGAACAGAAATAGAGCGTTGAAATGCTTTGAAGAAGGAAATGAAGCTGAAAACATATTAATAATTTCCCTTGAAGAAACCTCAATCTGTCAAACCTAACACTTCTGTTCAATCGTGGAGTTAAACTGGTCGAACACCAATAATACTTTCTTTTGTTTTTATCTTTGTAACTTGAAAAGTGATGAAAGTATATGTATTTTAATATTTGGAGTTTTCGGTAAAATAGTTCTCACGATTTGACGTACATGTTTTACATGCTTTCCGTATCGATCTAACAGCAGTGAACGGTAAACGTGCGTTCGCTAATTAGGGGTGTTTTTATCATGTTGTTTTTATCATTTTCTTATTAATTCCTGTACATGTGTGCACTAGTTTTGATTAGTATGTCTTTAAACTGAACAATGGACTGTCTACGATATTTCATGCTGTTAAATTTAAATGGGCATGGACCTATAAAGATTTAAATTTGGATTCAACGTCTACAATATTTATTCACCGTTGGTCTAATTTTCCAATTGAAATGTTCCGTTTAATTTCATTGTGAGAACCCCATTACATTAAACTGATTTGAAATTTGAGTTTGCCATACTTTTTTTACAATGATTCCAGTTTTTATTGGTGGAGGAGAAATTTACGGGTAAAAGACCAGAAAAGAAAACTGGCAAACTTTCCCACTTATTGTAGCCCTAGTTCGAACCAGAGGTATGTGATTTCGCGCATAACCAACCACGGAGGCCCCTTTACAGAGTGATATGTCTTTAACATGGTTTTATTATTTCGTCAGAAAGATATTCTATCATTGTAGCACTGTAATATTCCACAGAGTAGGTCTCATTTGCAATGAGTTTAATTTTCACACAAGAGGTCTATTTCAATGTTAACACTGTTGTTTTTATTTTTTATTTGCATGATTCATAAGTTATCGTAATTATTTAGCTTCTTATAATTTACCTAGATGAACGTATGGTTGAACGTTTATAGACACGCATAAATGTAGCCAATATGTTTATATACGTGACTATAACGCGGTGTTTAAGTTAAAGCCACTTGTTATGATTTACTGATTTTACTGTTTTTCACTGATAATATTGATCATTCTTAATTTACAATACTTAAGTTATCTTATCATTTTCCTTACTATATTTATGCGATGTAGTATTCTCAATTATCATTCTCACAGTCACTGTGGTTTCTATGTTTGAAATATCGTCACTTTTGATTATCGTTTCGGTGCAATGTTTGAAATAGCCCTAATAGCTATTCTGATTATCATTGAGGATTCTGTGTTTGAGATATCGTCACTTTTGATTAACGTTTCGATGCGATGTTTGAGATATCCCTAGTTGCTATTCTGACTATCATTTAGATTTTTATGTTTGAAATATCGTCACCATTGATTATCGTTTCGGTGCGATGTTTGAGATATCCCTAGTTGCTATTCTGACTATCATTTAGATTTTTATGTTTGAAATATCGTCACTATTGATTATCGTTTCGGTGCGATATTTGAGATATCCCTAGTTGCTATCCTGACTATCATTAAGGTTTCTATGTTTGAAATATCGTCATTTATTTTGATTTTTATTGAGATGCAGTATTCAATTTGTCGTAATATTTTCCTTATTATAATGGTGGGATGAAGTGGTATCACTGCTCATTCTGACGATTACTGTAATTTATTTGTATCATATTGCAAATCGTTGTGGTGAGATGGTTGAAATATCGTCACCTATATATGATTCTGATTATCATTGAATTTGTTTGACGTCCCACTCAAGAATCTTTCACTCATATGGAGACGTCACTAAATGTAGGTGAAGGGCTTCATATTTTGGCCTATGCTCGGCACTTACGGCCATTGAGCAGCTAGGGTTCTTTAACGTGCCGACACCTACTGTAAAACGGGATCTCCGTTTTTAATGTCTAATCCGAAGGACAGAAACCATCCTTCCGCCTGCTGGGCTCGAACTCACGACCTCACGATCAGAAGTCGAACGTGCTACCGACTGAGCCAGGCCGGCCCGATTATCATTGAGATTTTTTATATCTGAGATATAATTTTGCTAATCATTGTGATTCGGTTTTAGATATATCATCATAAATTATTTTGATTATTATTTTGATTTCGATGTTTGAAGGATATTATTATCATGACGTGATGTTGATGTTATCGTTTCTGATTATCTAAATCATTACCATGGCATCACCAAATACGCTGAACTGCTCATTTTACCTTTATTACATACCTTTGTTTCCTTGAGTATACTATTTTCATTATCATTACAGGTGGTGTATCCGTGGTCGAGTGGGTAGAGCATAGCGCTTTGAACCATGCGGTCTCTCAGCTCCGGTCAGCGCAAGTTCGAGTCACGCTGAAAGCTAAGCTGAATTTTGTCAGAAAATAAGCTAGGTTTTTTTGTTTTGTTTTTATTTTTTTGGTTTTTTTTTTGTAGAAAGCCGGTGGTCTTATCATGGAATCCTTGAAAGCACTCAGGGCCTCTGTTGTAAGTCGCAAGAGCATCGCGCTTTAAACCATTACGTTTCTCACTATTGGTCAGCGCGAATTCGAGTCGCGCTGGAACCTAAATTGATTTTGTGAGAATGTTTGCCAGTTTATTATTCAAAATCAAAATAGAAAACCATTATAAGTTGTTTTAACGTTGATACAATTTCATAAAATGGACATACAAATGTTATGCTATCGTTGGCGGCTGTTGAGACGTCTGTACCAATTGTGACGAGGATTTGTTCCTCACGTATTTCATTTGGATTTGCCTGTGGACTCACGGCGGTGTGACCGGTCGAAAGAGGATACTTACTCCTCCATGGCACCTGATCCAACCACTTGGTTTCCAGAGGTCCGTGTTTGTCCATTTTTACCAGATTTGTATCTACAATGTATATCCTGGACATCCTATAGATTTATACTTTGGTATCAGAATTTTTTTTATATCTTTTAGTATTTTTTGAGGTTTTGGATGTTGTTTTTACGAGACATTTTCAGTCATATGGTGGCAGCCAGATTTTAATGGTGGAGGAGAGAACCCGGTTACAATGTACCCAGAAATAGACCAACGGCCTCAAATCCGCGAGTAAACGTTCTCACAAAAATCAGTTGGACTCGAACCTGCGCTGACAGGAAGTCGGAGACTTCATTGATTTAAAGTCCGATGCGCTAACCATTCAGCCATGAAGGCTAGTGATCTTTTACTATGTATAAACAATAAACACATATAGTCAACAAGATGGATATCCATACAGCAATATAGAAAATTAGCGGACGCACAAATACCAACAAATCCAGAGGTAGAACCAGGTGTAACGGAAGAGTAAAAATGTTGACAGGTCACAGACTGCTTGTTATAAATAAAACGAAGAAGAACAGTCCGCTTTCTCTTCATTGAGAGTGGGCTTTAGTATTTTTTTGCAAAGACTTATCATTGTTATCTTAAAGGTTATACATAACTTAACATGAATTTTAATTGCAATTCAAGGGGGAAAGTTTCCCATTACTAATAATGTACGTTTGATTCAGATAGGACAATATGATAACCTACTGCACATACTCTACATATACTCTATGTAAAAGAATGAGATATACAGCTATATATAGTGCACAATAATATGCATGTATCTGTGTGTGTGTATGTGTGTGTGTGTATGTATCTGTGTGTGTGTGTGTTTATCATACATAATGCACATATATGGTCTACTATGTCAGTATGTGCAAAACTATAAGAGTATACAGTTATATTGACTAAGCGTGGACTAGGCTACCCATGTATGTATATTTATATTGGCAATGCATGCATGTATTTGTGTGCATGTGTGTACATGTAACGTCATATAATATATAACCTTCTGTATACAAGAGATTATACTTAACATATACAGTTATATTTACTTAGACTGGTATAGGCTACCCATGTATGTATCTCTATATACACATATGTCTATATGTGTGAATGTGTGTATGTATATGTCATACATGGTGCAAATGCATGTACATGTAAAGGCCTTAGGCCACTATATACAAAAGAATAAATATTTATTAATATTTATTAAGCCTGTTATCGGCAACCTATGTATATATATTTATGTGTACATATACTATGTATGTATTTGTATGACTATGTACATGTCGTGCATGATACAGGTGCATATATGTGGCCTACTATAGTATATGCAAAATAATAAGATAGACAGATATATTTATTAAGCCTGATATGGACTACCCATGTATGTACAAGTATATCTATGTCTATATGTATTTGTAGACGTGTGTATATTTGTGTCATATAATATATAGCCTACTGTATGCAAAAGAATAAGCTTAATGACATATATTTACTAAGTGTCAGCCTGATATGGACTGCCACTGTATGTGACTCTATATGTCCATATACCTGCATGCTTTAGCTTGCATGTGTCTGCAATGTATGTTTATGCTATGCAATATATAGCCAATATATACAAAAGAACAAGACTAAATATAGAGTTATACATGTTTTTACTAAGCCTGATACGGGCTATTAGGATACTCAAGTACATATAGGTATATTTATATAAGTGCATTGCCTTGGTATTTGTATATATGTGTCTAATGTTTGTTTACAGTGCAGGACCACGTGTGTTTATGCATGTATGCAATGGGTAAGATGTTCGATGCAACATCAATTAATTGATATTGTCAATCTATATTATTATAAAGTGATATCTCGTGCATACATGTACATGTACTCGTGCATGGTTTGTGACATGTATATGTATATGTGTATGCATGTGTGTGTATGTGCATGTATGTATGTTTTTTGTGTGAATGCATCATGATCCTGTTGATGTCTGAACACTTGTACTTACATGTATTCAGATTCGAAAATTAGTATTATCCATGCACACATGCATATCTAATATAGATAGCTACATGTAGTATATAAATACTTGTATATATGAGATCAATAAAAGCAGACCTTTTTGCTACCTTGTATCTCCCTCTACTGATATATTGTGAGAGGAATATGACAAAAATATTCTTTGTAGGAACATTCTTTTTTTTCGATGTAAATACATGTACATGTATATATATATATATATATATATATATATATATATATATATATATATATATATATATATATATATATATATATATATATATATATTCCAAGTTAGTATTTGTTCATAATATTGACATTTTTCAGAACACATTGTTATCATAGTATTTTTCAAATTTGGTTTTTAACCTCAATCCCCATCCCCTCCCTACCCATATTTTAAAAGATGGGTAATACACTGACCCCATTTGTACTTCTTAGCTCAACCACACTCAAGCTACTTGTACATGCTTATTCTACCTTTCTTCACCTCAGTTGTTACTATAACATGATAATCCTGGCTATCCTTAACCTACCCCTCACTCCAGATCCCATATTATACTCCCATATAATTCAGTACTTCTCATACAATTAGAACCTTCAGTTTTTTAAGCTTAACTTGACAGTTTATCCAAAGACTTTTGAGCTCACCAGTGTACACATTTTCACTATGATTAAATTCCCCCAAAAGAATACATATACCAGTAGGTATGTATATGTATACATAATTTCATTGAAGATTAGCAATCAATGCAAGTGAATCATATTTCTGCCTTCCTTCGAAAACACAAATATTCAAAATGTTATATTAACACTAACTGCTGAAATGTATCAAACATATATCCATATGTTAACTTTATTATATATGTGTATATGCACATGTCTGTACATATACACTAATAATAAAACTACACCATTATACCATGATGGATGAAACAAATAATTTAACTATATTATCAGTCAATTGCCAAGGTCTGAAGAATAAAAAAAGACTAGATGTTTTCCATTACTTAAAAGATAAAAAATTAATATCTATTCCTTACAAGATACTCATTTTACAAAAGAACAAGAATCTCGAATTGCCTCTGAATGGGGATATAAATGCTTTTTTAGTTCGTTTCTTCACATTCACGTGGTGTAATTTTGAATACAAAATTAACAATACTTTTATTGATAATCAAGGTAATTATTGTATTGTAGATTTAGTCCTAGAACAAAACACTAAAGTAACCTTAGTTAACATATATGGTCCAAACATTGACTCGCCAGACTTTTATAAAACATATTGAAAATAGAATAAATAATATAGGTAACCCTAAAGTAATAATAATGGGTGATTTTAATTTAACGTTAGACCAAAATAAGGATACATATAATTATAAGCATATAAATAATCCACAAGCTAGAAAAATAGTAACAGATATGATGAAAAGTATGGAATTATGTGATCCTTTTAGAGAACTACATCCAGATTTCAAACATTATACATAGAGAAAAAAATCCTATTAAACAAGCAAGATAAGATTTCTTTTTAATTTCTGATACTTTGATTTCGAATGTTAAATCATGTAAAATTTTACCAAGCTACAGATCTGATCATTCAATGATCACAATAAAAATTGAATTAAAATAATTTATAGGAGGAAAAGGCTTATGGAAATTAAATAATTCCCTTTTACATGATCAAAGCTATATTTGTTAAAAAAAACTCTCTTAGAAACCAAAAAACAATATGCTTTACCAATCTATAATCTTGATAAATTATCTGATATCCCAAATGATCAATTACAATTCACAATCAGTGACCAACTGTTTTTAGAAATGTTATTAACAGAAATACGTTGTAAAACAATTTCCTATTCATTATAAAAAAAAGAAACAGATTAACAAACTTGAAAATCAATTTATTAAAGACATAGATAAATTAGAGTCAAATTTAGATGCAACAAACTCTGAAAAATTAGAACAAGTAAAAACACAATTAGAAAATATACGAAATGAAAAAAATGAAAGGTGTTATCATAAGATCTAAATTACAATGGCCAGAAGAAGGAGATCTACCCACTAAATACTTTTTGTCCCTAGAAAACAAACATTTCACATCAAACTTAATGTATCAACTAGAAAAAGACAATGGAAAATTATAAAAAAAATCAAGAAAAAATTCTAAATGAAATTCAGCTTTTTTATACAAATCTTTTACTAACACAGATGAAAAATTACAAGAAAATTTTTCCTTGAATGAAACATTCAAAAATACTAAGATTGATAAAGTGTCAGAAAAAGAAAATAAAACAATACAAGGAGAATTAACCAACAATGAAGCATTAAAAGTACTTAAAAATATGAAAAATAACAGAAGTCCAGGATCCGATGGTTACACAGTTGAATTTTTAAAAATGTTTTGAGATAAGATTGTCGATTTTACTATCAGGTCTATAAACGAGGGCTATAAAACAACAATTATGTCAATGACACAGATACAAGGTATAATTACTTGCATTCCTTAAGGCAATAAACCTAGACAGTACTTAAAAAATTGGCGACCAATTGCATTGTTGAATTTAACCTATCAATTTGTTTCAGGATGTATAGCTCAAAGAATTAAATCAGTATTAGATAATTTAATAGATGAAGATCAAACTGGCTTTCTCTCAGGAAGATTTTTAGGTGAAAACATTAGAACTGTATATGATATTATGAATTTTACTGAACACTACAATATACCTGGAATGATATTTTTAATAGACTTTGAAAAAGCCTTTGATTCAATTTCCCGGAATTTTATTTTTAAAGTGTTAAAATTCTTCAATTTTAATAACTCAATAATACAAAGGGTAAACACTTTTACAAATGACATTTTTTCAAATATAAACATGGGTGGCAATCTTTCTCAACCAATAAAAATATCTAGGGGTTGTCGACAAGGTGATCCTGTTTCAAGTTATTTATTTCTTTTATGTGCAGAAGTAGTATCATTAAAACTTAAAAACAATAAAGATATTAAAGATACTGAATATATTTTAAGTCAATTTGTAGATGACAACAATATTTTAGATGGATCAAAACAATCGTTAAAGACAACCTTAGATGAAATTAGATGATTTTGACAAATATCAGGTCTTAAAATAAATCTGACACAATCACATGTAATTTGGATAGGCTCTAAAGCATTTAATCAAGATAAATATTAAAAAAAGACTGTCATGGAACAAAACAAAATTTGAGTTATTGGGCATTGACATTGATGTTAATATAGAGAACATGCCAAATATCAACTTTTCAAAAAAAATTAAAGAAATTGAACAAACAATTAGACAATGGAAACAGCGATTCCTAACTCCTATTGGAAAATAACCATTATAAAATCTCTCTTATTACCTATGCTAGTACATTTATTTCAATCATTGCCATCCATCAGACCAATTTTATACAACTTTAAATACACTATTATATAATTTTATTATGGATGGGCCAACAGATATAATTAAAAGAGAAATATTAATCAAACAATATTCAGAAGGAGGTTTAAAAATGATACATGTCAAAAATTTTGCATCAGCTATCAAACTTACATGGGTTAGGAGAATACTGACTGACAAAAAATGGAAAAATATAATACCAAGTGAAACAAATACAACCATAAAACAAATTATCTTATATGGAAACAATTTTTTACATAACTTCTGCTCAATCAGCAAAATCATATACATAATCTCTATGATTTTACAAAATACTCTATATGGCACTCAGATATAATCCAAATAGACAAAAAACTAATTATTTAAAAAAAAAAATGGATTGAAAAAAATATATTTACTATCAAAGATTTAATTAAATCAGAAAATAATACACTTAAAACATTAACTTATACTGAATAACAACAAAAGTACAATTTTACGTCAATTTTTTTAGAATATCTTGGAATAAAAAATAACATTAAAAAATTACAAGCACATTTAAATGTAAATGAACTAAGAAACAAATTGATCACAGGACCAGTTTTACCATACAAATTTAACAATTATCATGTCAAATGCAAGAGGCACTAAAACATATATAATACACTTATAAAAAATAAAATAGATATATCAAATAGTCAGTCAAAATGAGAGGAACAATTTAGCAGAAATGATTTTGAATGGAAAAAAAATTCAAACATAAAATGGTTACAATGTAAAAACATTCAGATACCAAAGTATAAATCAATGTAGATTTAATCACCGCATACTAGCAACAAATCAATATTTAAAAAAAGTAAACATAACAAACAACGATTTGTGTGATCTATGCCAAACATTACCAGAGACATTGAAACACTTGTCCAAAAACTAAAATTTTAATATCAAAAATTGAACATTGGCTCAATGCATCCTTAAACTGTAACATCATGTTCACAGAATTAAATATAATATTTGTTATTACAGATAAAACACAATACTCTGAGATAATTGATCTTATAATTTTGACAATAATATATATATATATATATATATATATATATATATATATATATATATATATATATATATATATATATATATATATATATATATTAAACACAAAATACAAAAAGAAAATACTATTTGTAATTCAAGCTATAGCTGCAATTAAAAATTTGATAAAATTAGGAATAATTCAAAATAGATCTCCCAAGAATATAGAACTTTTTGAAAAATTAATACAGGAAAACTAGTATATTATTTATAATTATTATGCATGTGTGTATATTCATCTGTGTGAGCCCTTCAACTCTTCCTCCCTTTTGTTGGCTGAGGGCAATGTAATATTTGTAATACATTTAAATGTTGTTTTTTACCATTGACATGATTAGTGTTATCTGTACTCCCTAGTCAGGTGGAGTTTAAGCGGTTGATGTCAAAACCCTGGCCATATACGATAATAAAATTTATTCTTTCAAATTTCAAGAAAAATTACGTGGTTGTAAATCCAATGCATTGGACAGCCATAATACTGTAAATATAAACAGATTTTAAACAACATGGTTACCTAAAAATATTCAATCTGTCTTATATGCAATACTCCTCATATATGATAATATATCAATCCCTTGACCCAATATCATATTGCTATAATATCCAAAGGATGCATTTTAATTTATATATATGATAATTGATAAACAAATATTTTAAGTACATGAAATTAACATTTGTAACAGGAAATTTCATGTATGAATAGGCCTCACTGTCAAACACTTTATTGATGCAGACTGGTAAATAAGGGATCATCTCACAATTGCAAGTCAACATGAGTTTCAAGATAACATTTTTTGTTTGTTTTTTTGTTGTCGTTTTACATCCAGCATGCCAAGAATACTACTTATAAGATGAAAATATTTCAGTAAGATAGTTTTGTGCGTTATATTGAAAATAATGCAGGCTTATAATTCTGATTTTCTTTCAGTTCATGAAAAATAAATTTAATTATGATACAATCCCATGCCAGGCCACTGTCATTTGTCCCAGAGTTCCTGATTTGCATCGACCTATAGCTACTGATGTATAAATATCAACTCTGCATTTACCCACACAAACTATTACAAAATATTGTATTGCAGTAAATGGGTAAAAGTTGTCTTAGCAACCCCCAAATCTGCATATTTACAATTAAGTTATGTATGTAAATTTAGAAATATTGCTGTAAAATTCAAATTTGAAGATTAAGTGAAATTTAAGAAATTTAGCAAAACCCCACTTTCAATGGAGAGCAAACGGACTATACCAATGAATGTTCCAAACTCCAAGTCCATTAGAATACGACAAATCAAATATAACAACGGGCTCAACACGAAGAATTATTGCGACTCCCAAAACGGAAATGGATCAGGTGTCCGGAAGGAGTCAGCGTCTCTTGATAGCATGCCACACTCGTCGAAAATGTTTAATCAGAAATTCCTATTTATGAAGATATGATAAAAATCTATTACCAGGAATGAAAAAAAAAATCAGAAAAAAATCAATTTTATGATGAAATGAAAGTTTGATGGATAATATCAGAATGACCTATCACCATGGAATGTCAATATACAATAGAAATTTTCTTACTGTTGTGTAATAAATGTTCGCATAAATTTCTTTAACAAGACATAATTGATGTCATTATACTCAGTCTGCTTAGTAAGTTACCCAGTTATAGTTATACAAATGGGAGATACGTGTGGATAAAATCATTTTGTCATTTTAAGGTCACAGTTTAGAATATAAAGAATTTAGATTTACATGTGACTAGGCTTTTTTTTCCAGTTACAAATAATATAATGTCACATTTCAATATTGATTTTGATGTTGAATGTTCCAAAGGAGGTAATATTGATGATAATGATAATGATGGTTATGATACTTCTGACGAGGTCAAGGTCGTCGTGGGTCCATAGTAGAGTGCTCGATTCGCAAACTTATAATCGCTGGTTCGAGGCTCGACGGGGGCGTTGACTTTACCTGTCCTTTGGATGAGATAGTGAAAATCGAGGTCACGTATCACAGTAGGTGTCGGCACGTTAAAGAACTCTAACTGCTACTTGGCTTAAGTGCCTAGCATAGACCAAACTTTGAAGCTCTTCCCCGGCATTTGGTGATATCTCCTTATCAGTGACCAAGGTTTTATCACCGAGCCTGTGGAGCGACGGAAATGGGATGCATATCGATTTACATTTTAATACACTATACATTTGGAAAAGATATTTCGTTCTTAGACTCATAATTTAAAAAAAATCAAATACTTTTCCTCGAATCAAGAAGCTATCATTTCTCCCTTTCTTAAGTCGTAGAATTCGTGGCAGAAAAAATAGCAGAACAAATATTCCTGACATTTTCTTATGTCGGACTATGTATCAACTGTTAGAGATAGTGAAATTTGTTGTTTGTGTCAGTCAATTGACCTTTAATTTGACATTAAGATATATATGTACGACGCGTCGTCAATTAATACTTACAATCTTTATACATATGTGAATGTGATGCATCACAACTGACTAGCAATTAAAGATATACAACAGAATCAAATACATTCGCTCCCTTTATAGACATTGTATTTACTATAGACGGGAAATTAACAACCAGGCTATACAGCAAACGCGATGATTTCCCATCTTTAATTTCCCACATCTAAGCAGGCATATCCCGCATTCACCTGCATGTGGAATTTATACTCAGCAGATGAAATGATACACCACCTGGATTTCCAGAGGTCCGTGTTTGCCCATGTTTACCAGATTTGTACATTGGCTCCAAATCATTCTAAAGATTTATGATACTTTGGTATGTGTTATATATATTTTTAAGAAAATGCAAAAAAAGATTTGAAAATTGGTAGAATACTGGCCTTAATTTAATGTTGAATATTCAATCATTCGTTTTAGCTGTGATTGAGATAAATACCAGATTTTCAAAACAAACAAAAATACAAAAAACAAAGACAGACCACATATAGACATTGAAAACTACGAACGTATTCATCTTTTATAACGTTGGTATTATGTTTATAATATTTATAAAAACAAAAATAAAAAATAGAAGAAATACAGATGCAGCATATTTGGTAATTATAAAAATACGTTTCCCCAATTATTCTACCTTTTTATGAATTGCAAAGCCTGCTGACCCGCGGATTTATATACTTTTTTTCTCTTTTGTAGTAACAGAAAATTAGTTTTAATTTCTTGAATATTCTTAGTCCTTTTTGGCATCTGCAGTAGTATTTCTCACTTATTTCATTCAAAATTATGAGGGACGTTTTCACAAATTTTGAGTGTTACAATATAAAAAAATCTCAGATACTAAAGTATAAATCATTAGGATGTCCAGGGTATAAGTACAAATCTGGTGAAAAAATAGACAAACACGGACCTCTTGAAATCAAGAGGTGGGATCATGTGCCATGTATCTGTACTGGAAAACTTATTATAACCTTTACCTTGGAAATTTTGTTGGAAAATCATGTTGTTTTTATTGGTTAACTATGCTTTGTTGGACGAATTTGACTTTTGTTTACTGTATATGTGTATATTATTCTTTGTATGACCAAATATGAGATATAAACTGTCAGTAAATTCCATATGGGACAAGAGCGAAACTTCTATTTTGGACTATTTTGGAAGCATTTAAGATATATACGGCATTGATATTGCTTAAATTATCTCAATTTTCGAGAAATTCAAAACATTGTGTGATATGAATTAACATGTATATTTTGATTTCGAATTATATGTAGGAATGATCCCATGCTTTTAAAGAAATGGGAACCAAAACGTTTTTGAAACATCGAGAAATTCGACTCTTAAAAATTCGAATCATAAATTGTGTGTGTGTGTGTGTATATATATATATATATAGAGAGAGAGAGAGAGAGAGAGAGAGAGAGAGAGAGAGAGAGAGAGAGAGAGAGAGAGAGAGAGAGAGAGAGAGAGGTTGTAATCGGTAGTAACCGGATAAGCGAATGCTTTGCTTTTCCGATCTATTACTCAGATACTCGGTCACTAATTTGATATTGTAGTTGCAGATCCTGATATAATTAAAGTGGGGGTGCACGGATATAATTATTTGCAATTGCCGGAGGAGGTATATTATCTTGTTCCCTTTAATAGCTCTGCGGGTCATTTAATAGAATCCAGACATTATATAAGGAAGGACCTTTTGTCTCCTCTAATATATCGCATTGGAAGCTATATATATCATACTGTGAGGGTTTTGACATGCTACAAATGTCTCCAAGTATTAAGCATAAGACGTTTACCGGAATTTAAACCAGAACTTCTCGCTTGCACGAATGGTCCGAATCATCACAGGGGTCAATTCCATCCTGTATCTGCCTGTTCTTGCGAAATAAACTTACATTTTATAGCTAACATACCATGGAGTATTCTAGACTAAACATTTAACATGGAAACTATCTTTTAATGCAGAAGAATTTAGTTTGGTGCAGTTTTGGGTGGAGTTTTGACGTTCTGACCCTTTTTATCTATTTTAAACTAGACGCTTTAAACATAAGTCACAATTAATGAGCACTGGTCTATGTGTTCATATCTACCCTAAAAAAATCAGTACTTTTAAAAATTGAACGCATGAATGTATTGACGTAAAAATTGCAAATTTTTAATTCAGTGAAACTTGGATATAAAGTACCCCCCCCCCCTTACGGACACAACAAATGTTTATAGGCAGGTGGCCTTTATATACAAGTTGTTTCGTACACAAATGGTACTATTGGGGACAGTAAAGACAGTCTTTATGACCAGGTGATCTTTATACACAGGTGGTACCTAAAGCAAGTTTTACTATAATTGTTTAACAGTATTTGCAAATGATAGAGCAGATGTAATCCACGTTTTCAAAAATGAGCATTTGTTTTGGAATTTGGTAAAACTATAACTGTGGTATTGTTAATAATATGTAACCTGAAAGACCTGTATAAAATACTTTATCAAAACCTAAAATATAGCAGATTTCGGAAGTACATGGAACCTGATTTGCGAGTTTACATGGGGAAGGTCGTTGTTCTACTTCCAGGTACATTGTAAATATAATTTTTTCCCCTATTACCATTACTGTCTTAATATCACTCAAACATTGTTGAGTGTGACACGAAACGAAAATAACACAGACCGAAAGAAGATATTGAATTCCATTCGGTATCAAAGATTACATTTGGTTTAAATCTTAATTACAACGTCGATTATCAATTAGAATGTAAGAGGAAGTTAATTAAAACGTACATTTATACATAAATTTTCAGAAGAAAAACAAAGCTTCTAGCATTGTTATGTTTTGATAGTGATTACAGCCAATTTCTAGATAATGTTACTGAAGATATTTCTCAGCTTATGTCTTTTTGTAGTTTATACATAAAATATGCCTTTGTTGTTTTAATGGCGTTCTGTGTCACATTCAACAATATTTTAGTTATATGATGGCGGCCAAATGTTCTCACACAATCAGCTCAGGTTCTGGCGAGATTTCAACTCGTAGAAAAGGTGAGAAACTTCATAATTCGTGTTCCAACCACTTTCTCACAGATGCTCCCTCAATTATATTCTGGGGCAATGTTATCAGTGTTTACAGAACATATATCAAGACTATGTCAGCTACCGTTAACATTGAATCGAAGATAATACCAAAGCAGATTTATCTTGACAAGTCTTTTTATGAAATCAGGTCACATTAGTATGATTCTCAATAGCATTTATCACCACCGGAAATAAGATATAATAACAGCATATTATTCCACGGGATCCATACTCACGTAAAAATGTAATGCTGCTTCTGTCTTCCGTGTCTTGTTCTAATTATACGGCAATTCTTGAATACTAAAATACCAGTTTACGAGAAAAACTGATAATGGAACATCACTGTTATTAAATTAGTGTAACAAAATATAATTGGTCAAACAAAATACAACGCATGTACATACGATTTATACAATGTTTTATTTCTTTTTGATGTAGTTGAAAGTATGTATCTATAGTCACATCAATAATATTGGAACTCAGCAAGCAAGTAATTATACAGGGCAAACCGACCTTTCAGCACCAAGATCTAAAAACATTTGTGTCTGTATCAAAATGTATATATATATATATGGTATATGATTATACGGGAATGCATCCTGGGAATTGTTTCTCCCTTCTTTAATTTTCCCTGTTAGATACAACGAACGTTTTCAGCCTTAAATTTAAAAAAATAGACATACATTGCACGCAGATGAACATGATCATTCAGTACAAATATGTTTACTGTCACAAATAGGCAAAATAAACAAGTGACGAAAATTTAAAAGTACACAGTATTTCATTAGTGTTTCTTTGTATTTCTTTTAAACAGAAAATCGAATCGGATAAATCTTGGAAATCCATTTTCGCTTAATCCCATCATTTGTCAAGTCCGTCAATTCAATTCTCGTTATTCTTTACAGTTCATCAGCTAATGATACAACATATATCCAAACGTCGAGAATACCTTAACAACGACATTTTGCTATAAATTGTCATGGTGAAAACTGATTCTCAAAAGAAGCTATATTTACTATAATTAATTAAAAGTTTAGGAAAAAATATTAAGTCATGCGCACGACATAATTTTTTAGGAAAGAAATAATAAGTCGTGCGCACGAGATTAAAAAAAATCCACATGTCCCTTCCATACTTCCGTACTTATTTTTTATTGTGCATCAATCTTAATATTATATCAAAGGACTGAAAGTTTAGATTTACACGTAGATCTATCATACTTTTGAACAGCTTTAAAAATGTTGCATTGTTCAATTCTCTTTACTTTCTAATTTTTATAAACAGCAATACATTCGTTCAACAACCTTAAAATAACATCGTTACTTGGTATGTCAAAAAACCGGAATAATAAATGTAGATCGATAGCTCAGATACGAATTGGGTTGACATTTTTAAAATTGAGTCGAACCGGTTAAAGGTTAAACCACCCTGGTAGCGATGACCAGTGTAAACACATCAACTAAAACTGAATGGCTTTACTTCAAAACTCTGACAGGAATCATGCCATCACTAGCTGCATTGAAGTCTGTGACTACTACCATGATCGAGTAAATTTATCTTTTATTCTCTCGTGTTTATACCACACCAGGAATGCATCATACTCGTCGTTAGACATGAAAGGATTAATTATGAAATTGTCAATGATAACTTCGGCGAGTATGTTTGAAAATTTCAAATAATTTATCAGTTATGTGTTTAACTAAAGACAACATCATGTAGTATGAATAAAAAGAAAACGATAACCAATGTCAGTTTCTAAAAAACAGCCGCGAATTACAATGCGTGTCAATGTCAAAATCAGCAAAGCTGAACTGACGGAAATTTCTTTTCCGACAGTTTTTCCTATTTCACGTGACTAAATAGTTTCGATTGTCCTCGTCGTTCAATTAAGTTTCAACGGGCTTTCAAATTAAAATAAACGGCATCCTAGTTCAGGAATAATAATGTGAGAGTGTGCAAAGAAGTGTTTAAAAGTTGAATCTTAAGTAACTATTTTCTACAGCGCAAGATAAATTTGTAAAGCCAATCCTATGGCATTTTCATTTTTGTACGATACAGCCCGAGGATGCTGAATTGAGTACACGGAAAAACAAAGTAGCTTTGAGTATGTAATAGCAATAAGGCCTTGCCTTGAAAATAATTGTTTTGGGAAAACAAAGCTAAATCTCCTTTAACTATATGTATATTTGCTTTACTAAACTATATATATTCACCTTAGTAAAAGGGGCATTAGCTGTGGGTTTTTTTTTAATTGTTGTTTTCCGTTTTTACTACTGAATATTTGGCACCTTTTCAATTATAATCTATTAACTCAATCTTATTATTTGTTTTTAGTTTAACACATTTTATTTCATTAAAAGAAATGTCATTGGGCATAAGTTTTACCAACATATCTTGTGCCCTCTCCCTAGTATGATAACAAAAAAAAAATGTGTCACAGATTGCGGTATATACAATGCGTATATAACAATTATCAAATAAACTTTCAACGAAGAAAACAACAAGAGAAATGATGATGATGATGATGATGATGATGACGACGATGATGATAATGATGATGATGATGATAATGATGATGACCATGATGATGATGATGATCATGATGATGATGATGATCATGATGATGATGATGATGATGATGATGATGGTGGTGGTGGTGGTGATGATGATAATCATGATGATGATGATAATGCACATTAGAACCTATTCAGTAGAATTAAATATTTCGGAGGTGATCAAAAATTTTTGTACAGATAAAAGAAATTTCTCATTATCTTCAAAACGCAAGGAAGAATCACCAAATAAGAAGGATTAATCAATATCGATTAAATCTGTTTATTTAACTGCGACACATTTACTTTCTTATCTATTATATATATCCGAGTAGGTTTGGCACGAATTGTCCACTAATAGAATACAATTTTGGTAAGCGGAACTTCTTTTGCCTTTCTGTCACTTCCGCTAGTATACAAAGACTTGTCGGCTTGCGACATGTCTCAGTTCACCTGGAAATTTTATGGTATTAGTGTATACATGGTATATTTTATCAAGTAATGGATTTAAGGATTGTCTTACTCTGCAAAATGGTGTGGCGTTCTCTGTGCTTATAACTATAAACAGTTAAATTTTAAGGCTGGTATTGACTTAAAGTAACAAATAAACAGTTTCTTTGGGGACAACTCAGCAGAAAGTGGGAAACGTCTTCACATGGATCGCCACAAAGGCAAACTTTACTGTTGACTACATTGACATGGAAAACATCTTCTTTCCATATATTACATTTATGTCTTAAACTAGTTATGTAAATATCACTTTTTCTATTCCCTACATGAATAGGGGAACCTTATTTACATTTCTACTATTAGTAGGTAATTTAAATGGACGAAGTGTAAATTGATGTCTCAGCTGTATCAAGAGAACCCCATAAATCTATTGTAGACGGATAGAAAGAATCTGTTGTACTATTAAGTCTGAAACGGGATAGTAAATAATTTGTTATTATTTGTGTTGGACTACACTGGACCTGTCCTTATTTTCTTTTACAAAATATATAGGATTATTAGATTTTTATGCCTGTCTATAGTTGTTTATTGTTGGGTACAAGTATAGTAAACGATGTATGCCCAATTGTAGTAAATTACAGACGAAAGTATAGATAAACAAACTCAATATAACTTTTTTCAAGAAGCAAGTGATTCTTCAACCCCAGAATACATTCTGAACTCCATTATAATGGGCATCGCTATCACAGACTGTTTAACTCACGCGTTACAAACGATGACTGTTCTGTGAAACGTCTTTTTCTTAAACGGTACAAATAAAGGCAGACGGGCAATGTTCTAAATCACAAAAAGTTCCTCCATTCCACCATATTTTAAACTGAAGACCACGCCTTGCATTTCATAGAGCTATACACCGTGCATTGTCCATTTTTACAAACAGGTTTTGCAGTGTAGACATCAACGATCTTCTGGTCACATGTTTATGTGCTTCATCTGATTTCAAATACAATCCTATCGGGCATGTCATTACTGAGATTTTGAAAATGAAAGCCTCAAAAATCTTATTTTGAGGGGCCCTAAATATCGGGAAGCCCGTTCCTTTAATTGGCGTCAGAATTTCAGTTTAGTTATGGATTCTGTCAAGAATAGCCAGACGGGAAAGACGTTATTTACATTCTGAATGGCTGAAACATACGATGGTTGATAAAAGTCTCTCGTATTCGAAAACTTAAAGGGACTATGAAAACACGTTATCCCTCTGTATTTAATTCCACGTAACTCAACTGGATAATTACATGACCAATATGTACTGAACCGCAGACAAAGCCTCAAATAATATAGTTTTTAATTTGTAAGGCACATTACTATAATTGTTTATTAGAAGAACTTGGGTTTAATACGAACTCTGGAAATCCTACATACACACGTAGCTCACTTTCAAAGGACAAGATCCTTCAAAATCACGTGTCCGTATTACGCACATTTGATATACCTGATACCGATTTCGAGCTACCACATTTATAATGGATACTAAACTGTAAAAACCCCATATAAGCAAAGTAAGTACCTTCAACCCGCCGTTCAGCAGGCAAGTCCAAATATACGTAAGAACGAATCCTCGTCAAAATTGGTAGATCTTCAACATTACAGCCAGTGAAACCGAGTAATCGCAAACAAGATTATTATACCAACCTTAAAATATTGTTACATCAAACGCGGTTTTTCGCTGGTCAACAATTTTATAGTGAGTAGTTTTACATCGTATATGAAATGTTCATATGTTGTGCACGTCCTGGCATATAGTAAAATTTGTGACAGTATAAAATCATATGTGGGTGATTTGTTTTATTCGAAACTTAAATGTGGAATATTTACGATTAAACCAATCGTCGCGTTTGTCGTATAGGTTAGTTGCCAAAAGTCTGTGTCTATATTAAGTAAAATGTCAAGAATGAAGCGTGCGTGCTTGATTCTGTTGTATCTTTAATTTCTAGATTCTTCATATCGCCATATAGTATGAAAATTTTCATTATTAATGACAAAACGTCGTCTATATATCTAAATGTCAAATTTAAAGGACACCACAAAACTTTTTCTTCTTTTGATTCAGCAGACTGTGAAGGAACAGGTCGGCCAATAAAGGGGCACAAATTGGTTCCCATAGGAACGACAGTTTTTAAAAGACCACGTCTCCGAACATTAGAAATATATTGTCTATTAGAAATTCCAGCATGTTTTTTTATATCAACTTCTGTGTAGAATCAGAGTGGTGTTTGACAAATAAGTATCCTGACAGCTAATCACTAGATATTTAAATTTTCGGGTATCACCATTAGTGAAAAACAGTTGTGTATGATGCTTAAGTCTTTCACAATTTTTTTAAATAGTTTCAATCCTGTATTCCAGTCGTATGTTTTGATACTGAATTTGAGAACCATTGTGTGCCTTGCATTTTTCTAAAAGTTGTTTAGAATTTACACCGTTTTTTGGAATAAGTGTACAGCATTGCCAAGTTTCTCCTTAACGGCTGTCAATTATCAAACAGGTTTGGTGGAACAGTGGATACTGCTATGTACCTCTCGTATATGGGGTTTTATGAATCTAAGTATCCAACATATGGTAGCTCAAAGTTTATGTGGTTCATCCCGTAATACGGACAACGTGACAGGATCTCGTTCTTTGAAAGAGCGCTGCGTGTGTATGTAGGATTACCAGAATTCGTATTAAATCCTAGCTCTTCTAATAAACAATTATTGTAATGTGCCTTGCAAATAAAACCTATATTATTTGGGGCTTTGTTTGCTGGGACCAGTACATATTGGTCAGGTAATCTATCCAGTCCAGTTACTACCTCTGGATCATTAAATACAAAGGGATAGCGTGTTTTCGAATACGAGATTTTATCAACCATCGTACAGCTTTTAGTCATTCAGACAAAGTCTTCGCATCGGCATAATCGACAAAATTCATTACCCTGAAATTCTGACGCCAATTAGGATTTGTAAGGGAGATTTTTATGAGGTTTTCATTTTCATCAATAGAAATCTCGCTGGCGATGACATGCCCGATAGGATTATATTTGAAGGGAGATTATGCACATGAACATGTGACAGTATTGTGTAGAAGATGGTTGATGTCTAGACACTGCAAAACCCGTTTGTAAATTGATATACAATAACAATAAACGAGATATACACTGGCATAGAATTTTTTTAATTTCTATATATTTTGTGAAAATTGCTTGAGAAATTGCTTTTTCCCATGGCAGTTGATTAACTCAATCTTCCTTTTTATATATGAATACCACACTGGACCTGACCTTATATTCACAAAATATATAGGATTTGCTATGTACAAATAGTAAAAGGAAAAAATCGAAATAATTTTGGGGGTAAACAAAGCTAATGTCCCTTTAACTATAGTTAACTACATTAAATCAACGTTTTTGCAACTGCAATCAACTCAAACTTACCCTTTGTATAAAAATACCACATAGGTCCAGACCTTATTTTCAATCATATATAAAGATACCGGTATAAGATTTTTATGCATGTGTATATCTCTTATTTGTTATTATACATCAACAAAAAATGTCTTATTCTGTATACGCAATTTTTATTTACTGTGGATTTTTTTTTACATACACCACTGAAGTAAACACGTTATTGCACGGTATAGAACTTGTATTCACAGTAATATATTTCTCGTTAGCGTTAGGACAGGTGAGAAAGTGCCATTATTGATCAGATACATGTACAATTTAAGTATCATTAAAATAACTGATTTCAAAAGAATGGAAAAAGTTTCCAATTTACGAGTATAAACTAAAAAGACAATTCATACCTATATATTGTAGATTTTTTTTTCAGATTACATAAATGCCTAATACTGGGAATGAATAGTAAGAGTATGCAGGGGTCTAAGTTCACGGCGGGTGTGACCGGTCGATAGGGGATGCTTACTCCTCCATGGCACCTGATCCCACCTCTTGGTTTCCAGAGGTCCGTGTTTGTCCATTTTTACCGAATTTGTATCTATGTCCTGGACATTCTATTGATTTATACTTTGGTATTTGAATTTTTTTATATTTTAATATACATGGCCAACTTTAGTTGAATCGTTTGATCTATATGTAAATAATGAAATTCTGGGCATACGAAAACAAAGTAAAACCCAATAAATTGTTCATTACAGAATTTGCACATGCGCTTTTTTGTTTCAGGATATTAGAAAATATACTTGTTTCAATTTCCAAGATTACAAATTTTTACGTCATTTTTGTGTAAATAGGTCTTTTATTATTTGCTTGTTTATTTTTTATCCCAGAATTTCAATAAACATTCAAATATGTTTGTAGCATGTGGTTCAACTCATTCATCCCCAATGATATATTTGGACTGGTCTAAGTCATTCATTTACAGAAGAGTCCATTGCTTTTCAGGGATACATGGCTTTAAGAGACTTTCCATTTTAATTAGATGGGCCGATAATAATAATAATAATAACAATAATAATAATAATAATAATAATAATAATAATAATAATAATAATAATAATAATAATAATAATAATAATAATATCCATTGTCATTATCATGTCAATAAATATTACTGCCATTATTATAAATATTGTATTGTTTCTAAAATCATCATCATTTTCTTTTTACATTTGTAAAAAATAATTCATTTTGAAACAAATATACACAGTCAATCTCATTTCTCATTTCAAAACCATTTTCCCATGGGTAGAATCTTATTCAATTCATAAATGTTGTTTAAAATTTATGTTATATTCGAAATTTCAAATCTATTTTTTTTTTCGTCGTTTCCGTTGAACCACTGATTACAATTACAAAAATCAGCTGTGACTATCATAATACTGCAATATTATCGGCAATACATTGCCTCTAACACGTACGCAAGTGATAAATGCATTTGCTTTGTTTCACTGAGAATATTCATTTCGTTGGACTTCAAATATGACTTATTATCCTTTTCTGTTCATAACAAAACCAATTTGTGAATGGATTAACATTATATGTTTTCAATTTAATTGATATGTGTATGAGTGATGCAATTCCCGACAGAAGTTAATTCAATTAAGCTTCGAACATAAAGATATTATATAATGTGGATACCCAATAGATACATTAATGTTTTAAAATCAACTTTATATTATATAACGGAAAAGTTTCTGGTTCGTAATAGATTCCAGGCGATCGAATATAAAGTGTATATAAATCCAGAGCCTAACGTGATTAACAATACAATAATGAACATAGCATAGATGCCAAATAGTTAACATGAGCAAAGTCATAAGTCACGACCGATTAAGAGGAGATCCTTACTCATCCTTGGCACGTGATCCCACTTCTGGTTTCCAGATGTCCGTGTTTGTCCAATATTCACCATAATTGTATTATGTCTCCTAAACTCCTGAAGATTAAAACTTTGGTATCTGTGATTGTTATATCGTATGTAAAAAAAGATACCAAGGATTTATACTTTCTATACCAACCAGTGGCCAAATACGATAATATCAGGAGGTGAGATCTGGGCCCAAAGTCACCAAATTTACCCAGTACTCAAGCTCAACTAAATTTTCATGATTTTAAGGTAAAAACACGCAAAATTAATCCTGTAACTGGACATGTTTGTATATTAAAGGCGTACAGTTGTAAATAATGGTCAATATTATTTCTCATTCGAAGATGACTTCAGAAATACTAAAACAATGTTTGAGTATGTACTTCAATCTTGGGTAGCATACTCAACGTATTTATTCATTTTTAACAGGAAAATCATAAGTATGACGCATAGTTTCCTACGTGAATGATGGATAATAATAAATATGTTTGCTAATCACTCAAACCCAAAAGTTTTACATACGATTATATAGTCAAAATAATAAAAAAAAAGTTGAGATTGAGTATTAAGTAAATTTGATGACTAGTTTAACGGGGATTATGCACTATTTTTGCCATGGGAACCAGTTTTCGGACCCTAGTGTCGCTATACTGATTCCATTGTATCTTTTTTGGGCATAAACTTTATTTTATTTATTTATTTATTTATTTATTTATTTGTTTGTTTATTTGTTTATTGCTAAACGGAGATACTTTGAACATATTATTTTTAATTTTTCCATCTGAAGCCAAGGTCATTCTAAGGTTTGAAACTGAACCGATCTTCCAAATTGATCAAGCATGCAATAGATACCAAGGTTTTAAACCTAAATAACAGACATTTTTGTAATACCAGTATTGAAGGGTAAAACGAAAGTTATTTAGAAAGCAGTGATATAAAAACATAAACTTGGAACCTGTCCAAGCATATAGGACAATAATTGCAGCTGTAAAATAAAAAATAAAACGTAAAACAATCAGAGAATTTGTACTTGACATGATACAAAGGAGAAAATTAATGACAAATTAAGTCTTGTACTGATCAAAACTGCTGCACTGACTATATGTGTGAAAGGGATATTAGCTGTGTTTACAAAAATATATAATACAGTAAAACCTGCTTTAACAACAATCTGTGTATAAAGACTCCCTGGTATTTTTGCTGTCATTTGTGTACAAATAAATCTCTATATAAAGACCAACTCCTTACAAAGACTTGTTTTGTTGTGTCCTTAAGGCGATCTTCATATACATGTTTCACTGTATTTAGATTTTTTCTACTGTTAACATTACTACTTGTACATGATGTACAATAATAAATAAGAGCTACACCCAGGCACAACCTGATACCACCTTTATATTTTGTGGAAGTAAGCTCAGATCCAGTGTGGTAATAATATACAAATAGGAAGGTTGATTTAATCAATTGCAAGTGAAAAAGTGCCAAACCTGTATTTTAAAGTCTTCATACACGTATGTGAATGCGATATATCCCAACGGACTAGAATTCAAAAACATACGCTGCGAATTCCTACTTTTACATTTTACTTAATATAGACACAGACTGAAAATCAACACTCATTCTTTCAGACAAACGTGATAATTTTGGTTATCCTGCTGTCGACTTTCCACATTTCAGTAATAATATCAATTTTAGCCTACATATCTAGTGTTTATATCTCCCAGATGACCCGACATCTTAGATCGTCTTCAACATATAAACATTTCATATACAGAGGCAACTAATAAGTTGTTGTCAGAAGCATATCAGTAATCGCTTTAATGTCATCATTTAGCAACTTTAAGAGCGGTATAATGACCTTTGTTCGCAATTACAGTGTTTAAAATGTTGGATTGCCCTTTTCAAATCTTTTTTGGTATCATATTTTTACCAATAATATATCCTCAGGAGGTTCAGAAAATCTCGTGAATATTGGATAAACAATGAAAACCGAAATACCAGACGTGTGCTCAGGTGCCATGGAGGAGTAAGGATCACCTCTTGATCGTTCACACAAGCTTACGAGATCAAAGTCTAAATCAAACGAGATCAATAATTAAATACTTTTCAAAATTAGCAAAGACGATTCGACGATCTGAGTAATTCATTCAACATCTAGTGTAAATCCGGAAATATTGTTGGGACTTAATTTATAATTTATATTAATATTTACTTCTTAATTATTTGCCCACTGATATTTTTGCGATTTCGAATGCCCATTTTGTCATATTATTATCATACGTCTTTTTACGCAATAATAGTATTTTCGCAAGCGAAATCTCTCGCGAAATTACGAGAAAAAATGCTCGCGAATAAAACCGGATTTACACCGGTAAAACATCAGCAAAAGCTAAGATAGTGATCTTTATAAATTGGTTACTATTACAAGGAATGTATTTAGATTTTATTTTGTTGGCCTTGTATGATGCCACTTTCTGTTTCGGAACTCTACATCTATTTCAAATTCGAGCTCAGCAGACGAAGTCTTGTTGACAGATACGATCGTCTTGAGGGGCATCCGTGGCCGAGTGGTTAGAGCATTGCGCTTTAAATCACAAGGCCTCTCACCTCTGGTTCGAATCCCGCTAGGGTCGTTTCGAATTATGTGGGAAAGTTTGCCAGTTTACTTGCGGAAGGTCGGTGGTCTTTACCCGGGTAACCGGGGTTTCTCCCCCACTAATAAAAACTGGACGCCATCATATGACTGAAAGATTGTTTAGTATGGCGTAAAAACAAAAAATAAAAAAAAATAAAAATCGATCGTCTAGAACATTTTTCATTTGCCTTTTTTCTGCAAAAATATATATTTGGTAATGTGTTTATGTTTATAATATAGTTATTGCAAGAAAAGTCATTATACCGACCGTAAAATTTGCGAAATGTTGACATTAATCGCGATTATTGATATCTTTTGGACAACAACTTATCAAATATCAGTTAACCTTTTTATATTAAATGTTGAACACGCCATGGCATATCGGATCATTTTCCAAATATGAATACATATGAAGGTGAAAAAAGATACATTACAACTTAAATATGGAAAGCTGAAGATATAAAAAAAGAGCCGAGATCATCATATTCTTCGTTAAGCTGGGTTGTTTATTTCCAGCATATGTAATTGACTCTTTTTTTAATTTTTAAAATTTTGATATTGTTTTACGCCACACAACAATTTTTCAGTTATATGGTGGCGGCCAGTTTTTAATGGTGGAGTAGATGACCAGTTTACAATGTACGCGGGAAGAGACCACCGGCCTACTGCAAGCACAATGACAAAATGTGGTGTCTTTAATTTCTAGTTTGTTAGGATATATATCACATTCATCACATTCGTATGACAATTATCATTACTAATTGAAAAAAATATCTTCAGTCGAACAGCTATCGTTAGCTTCCTTTGATTCGAAAGCTTTTGAATGAAGTCTGCCTTATATGAATAATGTAACAGCTGGGCCAATAAAGGAGAACAATTGGCCCCCATTTGAACACCGACAATTTGCTGAAATACCTGGTATCCAAACATTACATACTTTGTTTTAGAAATTCCAGCATCTTTTTATATATCAAGTTAAAAGTGTATTTTCGAGTTGAATCAGAGTGGTATTGCACAAAATGAGTATCATTTGATTTCTGTTGTAATCTATGTACAACTGAAGAAGTACCAATCAATAATCAAAAACTCAAGTCCATTATAACACGGCGAATTAGATGTGCAAATGGTCTCAACATGAAGAACAATTACGAATCCCAAACGGGACAAGACCAGGTATCCGGAAGGAGTCAGCGTCTTTTTGGCATGCCACACCCGTCGCAAATGTTCCATGTAAACCTTTCTAGTTCAATGAACGGGTCAATTCGGCAAAAAGGTCAAGTTTGGTGATGAGGTCAAGCTCGACGAAAAGATTGATTGGTGAGTCACTGTCTGTTGCCGCGATCCAGAATACTATTTAATATCTCTGAGTGGGGGACTTCATAATGTTTAACAAGATCCCCGTATCGACCATAAAACTTCTTAAACGACGACTCCAAACGTTCAACAACGTAACCTTGTGTAAGTAGTTTATTGGCTAGTCGTTTAGCTCTCAGAATAAAACATTCATAAGAAGAGCATGCCCTGGCATAACGTATAAGTTGTGAAATGAAACGCCATAGGCAGGGGAAGATGGAATATTATTACTTAAAAACGGGAAGTTTGTGATATGGAAATTGAAATCGTCTTGTTTGTCATAGAGGGATGTGTGAAGTTGACCGTATTTTCCAATCGACAGGAGTAAATCTAGGGAAGAAGCAGATGTTTTGCTCTCTGTCGTCTCATTGAATTCGCGTCATTTCAAAACTCTGTGGTCTACCATTTAAACTTGTTTGTGACCTCGGCGATAAAATCTTGGATAAGTAGCTCAGTCACGTGTTTACTAATTACGGGTATTTATTTGATATTAAAAGGAGTGTTACAAATTAACCGGACTACCGTTCCATAAACATTAGAATCACAACATGGATAATAATAGTATTTTACTTTCCTCCAACTAAAGCAATAATTTACCAATGAGATAGACAGTAATCTTATCGAAACTACGGAAACAATCTAGGCCAGAACGTCTGTTACCTCTTATCAGCGAGGATCTTGCTTGACCTTTAGCATATCATGTATGTAATATGCAAGGCTTGTAATTAGCACTGATCCTTTCTAGAAACATTAGAATCACAACATGGATAATAATAGTATTTTACTTTCGTCCAACTAAAACAATAATTCACTGTTGCGAGAGACATTAATCTTATCGAAACTAGGCAAACAATATAGGTCAGAACGTCTGTGACCTCTAGTCAACGAGGATCTCGATTGACCTTTGGCATATCATATATATTATATGCAGGGTTTGAAATTAGCACTAGTCCGTAAATAATAGGACGGGCCAGTAGATTTCTCATCTGTTCTGGTCCAGTAATGGAAATAAAGATAGAGTGTAAATGGTTGTTCAATGTATGTAAATCCTACAAAATAATCTATTTCAACTTTAATAGTTGGATATTCTTTACCTAAATATGTCAAAATTGTTTATTTTGAGTCATTTATGGGGCGGTATAAGTGATATATATACATATATATGTAACAGGGGCTGAACAAATGATGAAAGCCACTGCTGGGTTCGATATCATTTAATCTCCATGTGGTATTTTATCCTACAAATACATATGATAATATAAGATATTTGTATGCAATAATCAAGCAATTCAAAATAAATAATATAGACATTTGATTCAATATATATATATATATATATATATATATATATATATATATATATATATATATATATATATATATATATATATATATATATATATATATATACACGTGTGTGTTATTGTTTACTTAGAGTAGTTTCCAGATAGCATGATTACGTTGGGCCAACGTTGGGTAATGATTGTACCGTGACAGTATAATTAATACCGTATGTGCATATTGTCAGCGGATCTACAAAAGGTTAACGTTAAAATAGGGTGAAAGATCCTAAAAGTACTTCTGTCCACATTAAATGTAGGGCAGAGCCGTTTGATATGGATGCTTTGATACGATTGAAATATAAAAATATCAATATCTAGGAATATTAAGGGGGCAATTTCGATTTTATTTCATGACGAATTTATCCATCCTAATAACTTAGCCTGTTCACTGTAACAACAAAAGTGTTTAGGTTTGCTAATTATTTACTTAATTTCCTTCTCCATTACAAATATGTACTAAAGTAGACAATAGTTTAATTCATTACCTCACTCTAAAATGTACAAGCATAAGGAGCAGTTTCTGAGATTAGAGTGCATTTACTCCCCAAATATATAAATAAGTGTAATTAACAGTATTGGACTGGTCAATAATTATGGTTACCATGAAATATGATAAGCAGGAAATAGTTCGATATATTTGAAAAATTGAAAGGAAAATGTAAGTACCATATGTTTTGTATTTTAGTTAATTGTATGAATTTAATTGTTTGATTAATTAATCAATCAATTAATGAACATTTTTATGATGCACAACTGGAATTTTGGATTTTTTTTTCAGTATACGAGAATAAAAAGTAAAGTTATAACAAAGATGTATACAAGAACAATCAATAAAATATTTCACATATTGAAAAGTGAAAAACAAAATTAAAATGTAATAACTATAAAATTTTGAAATCATTGGGCGAACGTTGGCTGACAACGTAGTCATGCTATCTGGGGAACATGGTGTTGGAACAAGTACTGGATGCTCTTCAAGTGGTTGACTTCTCCACCCATTGGATTGTTTTTTCTTCTTCCTTGATTCACGATAAGAACATAATCAAGAGAAATCCGTCGTGGATTTATTTCAGTTTTAATATATACATTGTTACTATTTGTTTTGGTCATTGTAGAAGAAATATAACATTTGTACAGCACCGTCTGTTTGCTGAAGGTGTGAAATTGTATTGTTTCTATCCAAAACGTTTTTATTGATCGATGATATTTTTAATTTCTTAGTTTTCGCATCTGGCTATTTTTGTCCTTGTTCGTCAGAAAATATTCGCCCCGTCTTAAATTCGCTCTAAATCCCCAATACCGTCAAGCAGATATCACGGTCATTGGAATCAATTGGTTAAGTGAGTTGAGCCAATCAGGGACTAATATAAAATTTTGATCCATGATAGCGGTCACCTTGGATTATATATATATATATATTTATACTGGATACCTAAACTTCATAAAACCCCATATAAGCAAAGATACATAGCAGGATCCAGCAAATGTTCTACCAAACCTTTATCTTTACTCCTTACCAAGATATTGACAGCCATTAAGGAGAAACTTCAACAATACTGTACAGTTGCTTATTCCAGAAGCGGTGTAAATCAGATGTGGATACTTAAAAATTCTAAACAGCTTTTAGAAAATTTCAAGGCACACAATTTTTCTCGAATTCAAAACTTATGACTTCTCTACTCTTTACACTACTATTCCACATAAAAAATTAAAAGAAAGACTTTTCAGAATCATAAACAACTGCTTTTTCACTAAAGGTGGTACCCGAAAATTTAAATATCTAGTGATTGGCTATCAGGATACTTATTTCGTCAAATACCACTCTGATTCTACACATAAATATACTGAAGTTGATATAAAAACATGCTGGAATTTCTAATAGACAATATATTTGTAATGTTCGGAGACGTGGTCTTTCAACAAACTGTCGGCATTCCTATGGGAACCAATTGTGCTCCTTTATTGGCTGACCTGTTCCTTAATTCATACGAAGCATACTTCATTCAGAAACTGCTGAATCAAAAGAAGAAAAGGTTAGCGGTGTCCTTTAATTTGACATTTAGATATATCGACGACGTTTTGTCAATTAATAATGACAATTTTCATACATATGTCAATGCGATATATCCCAGCGAACTAGAAATTAAATATACAACAGAATCAAGCACACAAGCTTCATACTTAGACATTTTACTTAATATAAACACAGACGGGAAATTAGCAACTAAGCTAAACGATAAACGCGACTATTTCGGCTTTCCCATCGTAAATTTTCCACATTTAAGTAGTAATATCCCTCAGTCACCCTCATGTGGAGTTTATATTTCACAAATGATCCGATATGCCTGGACTTGCACAACATATGAAGTAAACTACTCACTGACAAATTATTGACACAGGGATATCGAAAACCGCGTATGTTATAGTCGGTATAATAGTCTTGTTTGCGACTACTCTGTTTCACTAAGTGAAATATTGAGTTGCCTTTTCGTTGGCGGTTGTTGAGACGTCTGTACCAATTGTGACGAGGATACACTCCTCACGTGTTTCATTGGACTTGACTGTGGACTCACGGCGGGTGTGACCGGTCGACAGGGGATGCTTACTCCTCCATGGCACCTGATCCCACCTCTCCAGAGGTCCGTGTTTGGCCATTTATACTGGATTTGTATCTATGTCCTGGAAATTCTATTGATTTATACTTTGGTATCTGAAATTTATATATGTATATATATATATATATATATATATATATATATATATATATATATATATATATATATATATATATATATATATATATATATATATTAATCAAACTTGTCTATAAAGGCAAATCAAGAGAACAGACATTAGCTGTTATATGAAAGGTGGTCATTATAGAGAGGCTTATTCATTTTTTATCACGGGTGACTGACCCATCCAATCAGTTCACTAGGTAGTATTATTTTGTTGCTAAGTATTAAAAGTGGTCAATATCTAGCCATCGCTCTTTGAGTAAACATGCAAAATAGACGCCAGTTTACAAGCTCAGATTCGCTGAGAAATTCAAAATGCCGTTGTTGACTCACAAAATGCACTTATAACTGAAATGAGAACTTTAATCACTAAAGAAATGGGGAAAATACAGACGCACAACGTGAAATTAGCAGAAGGCCAGCTTAGCAAAATTGAAGAAACAAAGAGTGACTCTTATAAATTCAAGGGAAAGGGCAACGAAGAACAATACAAACAATATAATAAATTATTTCAAAATTCCAAGAAGCAGATAAAATGCTAGCGGACGAAAATATCACAGAAGATAATATTACTGACTGAAGGTATATCACAAATAAAACACAGACAAAAACTCATTAGAATGGCCTATTCTAACGATGCCGGGTGGCGTGTAGTTCAAGAATAAAGAATACGAATCGAACCCACTTGCAGATGATTCTGACGAGAAAAGGATTCAAAACGGAAGATCAAGGCCGAAAAGGCAAAGAGAAAGGATTCATTCAAACGATATAATCCTTATCCAAATGGGGCTTACAAGCCGGGTAGATGCTTTGGTTGCGGTGACAATGGTCACTGGAAAAGGAAATGTACAAAGGAGCCGACTGCCAATAAGTTAAGTAAATTTACATCTTCTAATAATTCTATGCATCTGCACAATACAAAAACATTTCTTTATGTAACAGCTTATTAGAAAGTGTACAAACAGACACGAGTGATGGTTACTCAAGCGTGAACCAGGTACATTATGTTACGCCAGGATACATTATTGTTTATCTCAATGGAGAGAGATAGGTTCCAGTGATTATGTTCTGAGTATTTTAGAAAATGGTTACAAATTACCATTCAAATAAGAGCAAGAATCGGTTTTACTTTATAATAATAGTTCTGCTTTAAAAAGTCCATCATTTGTTACAGAGGAGATAAGTAAACGTTTGAAAAAAGGTGTATTATGGAAACTGGCACACAACTTAAAATTGTTAACCTTCTCACAGAAGCACAAAATAAGACAGGCAAACTCAGACTTGTGCTGGATTGCAGGCATATTAACCAACATTTGTTCCAATTCAAATTCAGATACGAAAACAGCGACGTTGCAAAAATACAATTTAGCGAAAGTGATTTTATTTTTACATTTGATTTAGAATCAGCCTATCATCATATTATGATTCACGAATCTTTGGGGGAATATTTAGGCTTTTACTGGGATAAAACAATTTATATGTCTAAAGTTTTGCCTTCTGTCTTGGCCACTGCTGGTTTCATTTTCAGTAAAACCACACGGGGAATTGTAAAATTTTGGAGGTCATCAGGTCACAAGGTCATCATGTATCTAAATGATGAACTAGCGCGGGCGGATTCATTTGAAATCGCCGAGACTCTTAGTGAATTGATTATAAATGATTTGCAAAAATTTGGATTCCTTTTAGCTGATGAGAAATGCGATTGGAAACCAAAGCAAAAAGGTTTGATTTGTAACATGGAAATGAGTAATTTGCATCTAACGACAGAAAGAATGCAAAAACTTGAAAATTATATAGAAAGCTTGCAGGCGCATTTACGGTGTACTTGAAGTAGAATAGCGAAGGTAAAGTTTTTAGCGTCTAATGTTGGTCAGTTGATCTCGGCTCAATCAGTCTTTGGGCAAGTAGTCAGATTAAGAACAAGAAATGCTTATAATTGCATTAACGACAGACTATGTTGGGAATCACTGATTTACGTAACAAATGAAGTGGAAAATGAAATGAGATTTTGGCTTCAGATTATAACATCTCTAAATGAGAAAGGAAATTCATTTTGTCATTTGACAGAGTGTTAATTTTAAAATGTATTGTGATGCCTCGGGAGAAGGTTATGTTGGCTATTTAGCTTTTGATAACTATGAAATAGTTTCAAGTTCTGAAATGTTTGGTAACTGGATTTCAGATGAAATGAAGCAAAGCTCTACATGGAGAGAGCTAGAAGCTATGAATCGTGTATTACACCAAATTTTGAACCAGGTGAAAGGTAAAATGGTTCAAATATTTACTGACAACAAAAATGATAAACATATACTACTGGTAGGAAGTAAGAAACATTGCTTAAATAAAATAGGTTTGGAGATTATGAATGTTTGTGATAGAAATGATGTAAAAGTTACCTCACATTGGATTCCTAAGACTAGCAATACACAAGCTGATAGATTAAGTAGATTATTTGATTGTAACGATTGGGACGTACAATGGTGGGTTTATTTAAGTCTAGATTTTCAGTGGGGCCCACATACTTACGACAGATTTGCGTCATTTTATGAAAGGAAATGTGACAAATTTAGTTCCAAATTTTGGTTCAAAGAAGCACATATAATAGATGCCTTGAAACATTCATGATTGAACGAAAACAACTTGTTTGTGCCACCTCCATTATTGATTTCAAATGTAATCAAAACGATCATAAAAGAGAAAGCTATGGGTACTTTATTTATACCCGTTTGGAACTTGGCTGCATTTTGGCCATTGATTTCTTTTATCATGATTCATATATGCCTTTTAATAATAGCTCATAGATATTTCAAAGGAAACAATGTTACACATAAGGGCTGAGGAAGGAACGGAATCTTTGGAAAGAAATCACAAAAAAATGATTTGCAGGTTTTCTAAGATATTACGAAATTAGTTCATTAATCTGTAATGATGTAAAATTATTTAATGATCATGTATCACTGAACATAAGAAAAAGTAAAAAAAATATTACCAATATAAGCAAGGGGATGAAATTCTTATTTCTAAAGGTACAACAATTGCATGTCCCGTTGTTATGCTCAGAAAATACCTAGAAGTTGCTCACATCGATTTGTCATCTGATCATTTTTATTTAAACCTATTTGGTTAATAAGAAATGTTTTGAAAATGTATAGTGAATATATCCTCATAATAGAGATTTCCAAACAGGTTCAAGAAAGATAACTCTTAAAAATAAATTTGGAATGTTTTATTGCTACAAATACAACAGTTTGTATATCTTACAAGAATAGCAAAAATAACATTCTAAAAATGGAAGTGAACAGTTAATTAACCTCACATTAAATTTTGTTAAAAATATTGTTTTTAATTTTGTAAATACATACATTCATGCATAAATGAACCTCACAAATAAATTTATCAATAAAATGAATAAAAAACAATGATTAATCGAGTCAAGTTGTTTGCTTGAGGAATAAATGAGTTACATTTTATGACAAAGCTTGGACCTGAAGCAGCATAAACCACAGCTTCCGATGACCTACACACCAGAGTTCAAAGGTTATAAACCTGACGGCAAGAACAGAATTGAAAGATAAATGTATGGATTCTTCAGGAGCTATTTATTAGTGCAATCTTAAATTAATATCCAAACTGAACAGTGACCTTGACTTTTGATCTGACCTTGAAACTTCACACCAATGTCCTTCCGTATGTTTTGTACAATCTTATATATGAAACGGTTTTAACTAATTAGCGTTGAAATTTTCTAATTGGCCTGTAACCTTGACCTTTGATTTGAAGACCTTGAAACTTCCCACATATATACTTCAGCATATTTCCGACAAATCTTTAACTCTAACATATATATGAAAACTCTTTAGCTTTTTTCTACTTTGAAATAAAATTTTCAAATTAAGCAATGTTTTTTACCTTTAATCCACTTACCTTGAACTTAACAAAAGCATTGACAATTGTATTCCCATAAATCACAATTATATACATGCAAGTCTATACTAGAATTTGAGTCTTAGAAATATTTATATCTCAATGTAACCTAGCCATTTTCTAAGCTTGTTAATCTTGTTAAAGTGAACAACTTTCTCGTGCATATATATCTATACTAACTATGCTTATTTTCTACAATATTTTGACATTTATTTGATTTTAAACGCAAGAAAAACCACCCCTATTTTAGCCCCTACTTGCACAAATAACTATTTTTTAAACAATTTGTACATTGGAGGTTTTTGATAAGAAGATGAAAATGTGAATTATTTACGGACGGACGATGCATGATGACCGACAAAAGGCGATAAGAATTGGTCACTTGAGGCTTTGTTTCAGGTGATCTAAAAAGGAATGAAAATGAAAAAAGTCTGAAAAACCCTAAAACATGAATCATAATTTATTTTCTGATTTCTATGAAAAATACAAATTTGAATCAAACATCCATGTAGATCATTCAGAAACAACCACTTTTTCAATTCATTGCAGTGGTCCTGGAGAAGAAGATTTTCAAAGAGGTGTACCATTTGAGACATTTTTTTGCCCCATTCTGGACCCACTCTTGAGCTAATCTGGCCCCAAAACACAAACTTGGTAGATCATTGAGTAATGACTTCCTATAAAGTGTCATGAAAATCCCTCTCTGTGATTTTAAAAAATAGGTTGTAGTGCAATCAAATGCAATTAGTTTTTCAATCAATAGAGCAGTTCTGGAGAAGATGTTAAAAGAGGGGTATCCCCCGAGGTTTATTTTTCCCCACCCTGGATCCACCCCTGGGTCGATCTGGCCGAAATGAACAAACTTGGTAGAGGGCCTTGAGTACTTGCCAACGTTTCAACCGTTTAGCGATTTTGGAAAAGAAGTCGAAAATGTGATACGCTAACGGACAGACTCGCGAAAGGTGATCAGAAAAGCTCACTTGTACCTTTGGTTCAGGTGAGCGATCATCATTAGACGTTAAATTTGTGGTTCTTTTGAATGAGACTCAAAACTGAGTTCCTGAGTGTCACAATAAACAACCTTCACTGTATTGGTGTCATGAAACCTATCACACACGTCAATATTTTGGACATCACTTTGGTTGCATCACAGAAACGGTTCCTGAAAACAGAAGGAAATGCAAATCAGAATGAAAATGAAACTTCAAACAATGCAGTATCCCATGGGCGACAATTGCTTCATAGTGCAGTACTAGAGAAGCATAGAGGATTTTGTTTCTGGAAGCTAGAGAACATATCGGGGTTTCCGAATTGATAATTTCAACATGTATATACTTCCGAATCGCTAGCCGTCGCTGAATTCCACATTCAGGTTAAATTAATAATTCCATGAAATATTTTAAAGAAATAAAGGTTAAAATTAAGTATCTGGGGGCTATTATGGGGCTACATCTCTCTTATATAAAAAAAATTCAGATACCAAAGTATAAACCAATAGAATGCCCAGGACATAGATACAAATCTGGTCAAAATGGACAAACATGGACCTCTGGAAACCAAGAGGTGGGATCAGGTGCCATGGAGGAGTAAGCATCCCCTGTCGACCGGTCACACCCGCCGCGAGTCCACAGTGAAGTCCAATGAAACACGTGAGGAGTGTATCCTCGTCACAATTGGTACAGACGTCTCAACAACCGCCAACGAAAAGGCAACTCAACATTTCATTTAGTGAAACAGAGTAGTCGCAAACAAGACTATTATACCGACCGTAAAATTTGCGGAACGTTGACATTTAACGCGGTTTTCGATATCCCTGTGTCAATAATGTTAATATATAGATTGCATTACAGCGGCTGAATCAATTTTCTTTTGAGAGAGACATCATTATGATATCTTACCGGATAGCCAATCATATATATTTTAGCATCTGGGTCAATTACGGTAAGACAATCCCCAATACAACTATATCCCTGGTATTGATCTATAAAGGTGCCATGTTCTTTTATTGGTGTGCCGAAAGATTAAATTCTTACTTAGTCTTTTAGTAGTTATTCTAGTTGACACCTCTTCTTTACTCTTTATCCCCAAACAACTCGAATAAATTATTCCAGGTGGACTGGCTAATTACAAAATACATATAGCCGAAAAAATTACAATTTGTTTACCTCGATATGTCAACATGTTTGAATAATTGAACTCTAAAATAGATAACGAATGACTTTTAAACTTATTTGATCAAAAATTCAAATTTTCACAAAAATGTAAATTCTGCAGTTTGTACAGTGTTATAACAAATTTCAGCTTAGAACATTCAATATGGGTAAGTTTTATCATTTAGTGTTCATAAACCATACTTTTAAAATTCCGAAATTATTTATGTAAAAATAAATTTTGTTATCCTACTCGTATGAAGATTTAAATCATATTCACTTGTTTTCGATCGATCTCACCTGTCCTTAGACTTCAGACGAATATCTACGCGTATATTTTTGTATAAACCTTTTAGTACGGAGCCCGGGAGGTGACATAGTTATGAAAACAAATTATTCCATTCGCACGGAATATTTTAATATTTTCTCTCTCTAAATAACTATTCCATTCGCACCGAATAATTTTTTTTCTCTTTATTTGTTTTATTGGAACAATTAAGAAGTTGATAAGCCGTCTAGGCTGTTAATAATCCTGCTATTACGGGATGTCTTATCTAGGCTGTTACTAATCGGGCTGTCCACAAACCTATTGTACTCATCCGCGTGAATAATTCAACCAATCAGATTAGAAATATACTGCAGCCATGTTTCTAGGAATCCGTATGCTGGAGCCTCGTTTGTGATGTGCCGGTTGAAACTTTTTGAAGCTCATAGTACACACTGGAGGACTAATTATTGGACTTGACTCAAGTTGCGACATTTCTACAATAAAAAGCTCGTTAGCGTTCGCATATTAATTATGATTTAAAAAAAGAAACCGATCCAATAGACATTCCACTAAATTTCGTCAATGTCTTTACCGTATTTATACAGAAAAACAAATGTTAAATAAATGTCTTTACCGAAATTAACATAACGATGATAAAAACTTATGTTATGACATCTTTGAAGCTGTAAATCATAAAAATACCAGTTCGTGAATACAATGAGTAGAAATCATTTTATCTTTTTACATCTTATTTCAGATTCCCTTGATTATCAGTCCGAGACGGAATCAATTATACATCACACGGTTAGAAAATATGTAAGTTCACGTTAAGTTCCTTTTTTTAATTTTTAACAAAACATCATATCATTCATTAAAAAAAAAATCATTCATAAATAAAGTTTGCATATATAGGTAAACTACTTAAAAGTGATATAACCAGAGTTACACAAAATAACTCTCTTTAATATGATAGTGTATATATCTGTCATTCCAGTTCGTAATTACAAGTTTATATGTATCTTAAATATCATAGGAACTGGGGAGGGGAGGAACGAAGTCACCCAACTTGAATCCAGATAAAGGTTTACCAGGATTTTTAAAAATCAAACTTTTATGAACTTCTTCATCATGCTCATACATTTATGTTTGCTGAAACTCCATTTGGGTGAATGACCGTGAAATGAATAAAAACGAGTCTGTCTGGACCTTTAAAATTGAACATTACTGAACCAAAGGGGAATGGCGATTTTGTGTCTGGAAGCTAAAGAATGACTCATCGGGTTTCCGAATTAATCTATCGATGAAATATATTTAACGATAAAGAGGTCATAATTCAATGTCTTGAGGCTGTTAGGCCGAGATTCTTCCCCGATTTTAAGTAACTTTTTTCCTGAACCAAGCTTCTTTTGGGAAGGATAACCAATGTTATTTATTAGCGGACTGCTTTTCGCTTTTGGACGCTAAAAAAACGGAAGATACGTCTATGGCCTTCCAAATTTCAAAAGAACTGAAAGATGTGTAAAACCCTACCCTCATAAAGAAAATGTGTGCAATGACCAGGGAGGGATTCAGGCAGGAGCGCAGTTGATAAAATAGGTGTATAACCTTTTAGTTTTTCTATAAAAAGTCGGAAAATTAATAACAGTTCTTCCAAAATCTAGCGCCTCATACATGACAAATTATTTTTAGGGATTAAATGGTGATAATTATAGGCAGTTTTGTGTTCAGAGAAATTTTCTTTGTTTGGAACGTATTAGACGATTTCGAAAAAATGCCACCGACGAGAGTTCATTACTTAAGCGGCATTAGGTGTGTTTTCCCCAAAACACCTTTCCTTTTTAATACATATATTAAGCTGCAATAACAAAAAGAGATATACACAAGTAAAACATACTTAAATTACTACGTACTTTGTTAAAATTGCTTGAGAAGCAGTGTAGTAATTATTCACTGGCAAAAGATTAATTCATCCTTAGTATTTGTATATGCTCACATAATTTGTATATATATATATATATATATATATATATATATATATATATATATATATATATATATATATATATATATATATATATATATATATATGTATATACATAGCACTAAAACCAACAACACTATATATCCTAGGGTGTCGGATCTAAGCATTAGATACAAGTCAGGAAAAAAATATATAAAGCACTAAAATAACTAACGACACGGACAAAATAAATTAATGTAAAATTTTTGGGACGACCTGTCCCTTCATCAGGACAAAACAATTAAAATAACATGAAAAACGTACTCATACACACTCTCATGCAAACATCCACTCAAGATAACGTAATGAATAAATGAAAATGGTTAATGGAAATCAAACAGAAGGATAACTAAACAACTACTAACCTAAGCTCAAACTACCAATGAAATGTGAATCGAACAGGATCTAAGTGAAAATAACAAGCAGTTGCTTGTAAAGACACAAGTGAAAAAAGTCTGGCATTTTAGTAGTATTATATTAACGCGCAAATTTTGAACCAAATCAATTGTTGAATTTTCAAGATAATAGTAAAGAGATAATATGTATTGTTTACTCACTAGTCACTTGCTAATCACCGTTTTAACTATTTGGCCCTACATGATACAATGATTCAATACCTATATATTGTAATGGTTTACATCCTTAAGCTCATTTTACCATTAATTAATTTTGTTTATCATTAATTTCAGAGAAATGTATTCAACATTCTCTGGACGAGATACTGGAACACAGTACATAAAAAACAAATCGCCATGCAAAGTGATAATGCGAGTTACTTGGTAACCAAAATTACTGATATCGAGAAAGATCTAGGGGACAACGGTCAAGACAAAGCCCAACACGAGGAAAGCATTCGAAAGTTCCAACAAATGGAGAACATTCTCGAAAAACAGTTACTGGAGGCGATGCAGGCAAGGCATAATGCAGATTATTCCCATATGATGTCGCTAGTACTGAAATTTACTCAACTTATGACAAATGCCGTCGAGCGGGAGATTATCAGGAGAGTTTTCCCAATTGGACAAAATCTGCAGGAAGAACAGGAAAGAGGCGTCGACACAGAAAATTAAATTGTACTAATAAACCTAAAATCGGAGAGAGATGAAGTCCAAAATCGTCAACTGTCGACAGTCCATGTAAACGTTGAGATGCAAGTCAAAGAGAGAGAAACAATGAAGAAGGAAATAATGGAGAAGAATGAAAAAAATGCTAAGGGAAAAAATAGCAAAAAAGGAAAACAATCTGGAGAATATCCTTCGACAACAGATGTTAGAAGAAATTAAAAGAAAAGAATAAGATATGATGGACGAATTAAACTCTCGAATAAAAAAAAAGGAAAGATTATACCATCATTCATTGAACACAGACAACGCAAAAGCTTATTCAGGAAACCTGGCCGAAGACCATTTGCCCCACTGATAACAATATGAATTTAACAGATAAGCAATTGTCAAAAGAAAAGATTGTTGAAATAGAAAAAAGAGTGGGAAATGAAATTATGGAATATGAGAGAAGGCTTTCTGAACTGAACGAAAAAGAAAGCCAGATTTACATTTAGTACAGCAATACGTTCACGTGATGTGTTGTTTCCTTACTTATCAATGGCGTTTTTCATTTTTGTTTGTTTTCTTTATGCTGTGATGGAGTTTTCCCCCAAAATTCAATAGAGATAGAAACAGTTTATGGTGCTTGCTAGAAACTATTTTCATAACTTAAGAGACCTATGGGGAAGTCGACAACAACTACCTACACCGGCATGATACTGGGTAATAGGACATACCGTTATAAACTTTCAAATATTTTTGAAGTCATATGTTTTACCATAGTTTATTATACTTTCTCAGTTTTATTTGGAATCCGGAAGATTTCGGGACAGAGCACGTGGAATTCGAACCTGATAGAGTTCAGAACAGACTATGAATAATTCAAACCCTATTCAGTTTGAACAGAGCATGAGGAAATCAAATCCGGTAGGATCAAGGATCCAGGACAGACCATGAAAAATCCAAACCCGGTAGATTTTGGACAGAACTTTAGGAAATTGAATCAGGGGTTCAGGGTAGGGCACAAAGGATTCTAGTTTTTGATCAGAAACATCTTATTTTATTGCTGTACAGATTAAATATTATTGTAAAGGTAGCAGAAACATGATTGCCGAAGTCACAACGAGAAACCTTCCTTCCATATAACTTTTAACAGAAACAATATTTCATACATTATATGATTGTTGAGATCACAGAAACTTCTTCAATATAGTGGTAAGACCACATAATCCTTTGGCCATATGTTTGTTCAAACCACATATTCTCTCTTTTCAATGGTCAGAGTTATCTCTCGATTGTGACGTCATATCTTTAAGTGAGAACAAAAGGTCGTTTCACACAAACATACATCACAATTGCCAACTTTTCTCATTTTACGCACAAACATATGACATCACAATCGATACCTGCTGACATGGGAGATAACTCTGAATAACGTGTTATGAGGTCAGAATTACTTTAAAATATGCCAGCAAAAATCAAGAACACAGTTAAGAAAATTTATAAATTTTATTAACAATAACAAAATAAAAACTTAGTTTTAAATGACAGTTTACAGTAATTAAAATCAACTCACAGTTCAGTTCCAATTCAGAGATCCACGCGAATACACAGTAAATTCCGATCCAAACGTAATATTAAAAGGATCCACTCGAATACACAATAAATTCCAATTTGTATGTAATATTGATGTGCACTATTCTCGTATAAATCCCAATATAAAAATGTGGTCTGCTCTCCTGTAACTTGGTCTTAAAATAGTCTCAGCTGTTATAAACTTGTTCTGTCTGAAGACTTGACCATCTCTGTATAAATAGTAACATGATGACAAGAGTTAGAGCGTCCTTGAAAAAACACTCAAACAACTGATCTTCCAGAAAGGTCAAGATGCACTAAGTTTAACATGTACAAATATTTATAAACAAGCACCCATCACCCCTCATAGCAAACGAAAATAGCTAATACATGTATCTGCATTAGAAATATATGTACTATTGTTAACAGAAGCACTTTCATATAGATGATTACTAACGGGACATTAACTGTGATTACCAAAAATATTATTTCGATTTTTTCTACTTTTACTTCTTGTACTTCAGTAATATAATCATAATGATAACCGTCATTATTTTCACTGAAATTGTATATATAGGACTCATGAGAATATCCCACATCATCTTTGTATAGAGCTAATGAAAGACTCTGTTACTTTAATTAACACACTGAGTATAGTAAAACACAGCTCTGCAAATATGGTATGTGTTTAGCTATACATAGATAAAAAATACATATTGTATATTTGTTTTGAAATGCACAGATAAGAAACAAACAGTAATTCTTGTATGTGTGGTTTGAAATGCATACATAAAACAGTAATTTTTGTATATCTGTTTTAAAATGCATTAATTCTTGTATATCTAAAAACAAACAGTAATTCTTGTATGTTTGTTTTGAAATGCATTGATAAAAACAAACAGTAATTCTTGTATGTGTGTTTTGAAATGCATTGATAAAAACATTGTCCTTGTATATGATTATGTACTTTACAACGTAATAAGCAGAATCATAGAAATTGTAAGAGACGAAGTACAACAGGATTAAAGGAGTTAAAGTTATTACGTTCACTCTGATCTGTGTTTCCTGTATTATTATGCAGAAATGCTACTCTATGAACAAAGTGAATGTCGTATTCTTGAAGTCTTCCTTCAATCCTTAAAATTTCTATATCCTCTTCAATTAACATACACTTCGTATTCTTGAAGACTTCCTACAATTTCTTTACATTTCTACGTCTGCTTCCATTAATTTTGTTCGGGAATAACGTCATATTATGGTACACGTTGAACTGTTTAAATCTTTTACACGTTTGCGCAAATATTCACGTTTATAAGTTTCAAGAACTTTCATCATCTGGACGTTACCATTGACTTCAGCCAAATTGTACGGAATTTGACCTTCCTGTCGATATAAAACATGTAAAATATTGCAGGATCAGTAATAGGTAAGTAAGAAACATTGTATTATAGCTGGTTTAATTGTTCTAAAATTACATTGTACATGATACACAATTTTGTTTGTTACCCAAATTCACCGCAATTCCATTTATTTCCTTATATTGGTAAGCTATTTTAATATAAAGCACTTTAATGCTAAGAAATATTTAAAAAATCTCAGATACCAAAGTATAAATCTCTAGATATAGATACAAATCTGTTAAAAATTTTACAAACACAGATCTCTGGAAAATAAGAGGTGGGATCAAGTGCCAAGGAGGAGAAACATCCCCTGTTGACCATTCACACCCGCCGTGACTTCACAGTCAAGTCCAAATGAAATACATGAGGAACGAATCTTCGTCACAATTGGTACAGACGTCTCAACAACCACCATCGAACAGGCAACTCATCATTTCACTTAGTGAAATAGAGTAATTGCAAACAGGACTGTTATACAATACACAAACTGGCCTGGATTTCTCGAAAAAAAAATAAGTCAATTTTTAGACTTAAATCTTAGTTTTTACTCAAATACTTGATTTTTTTCTCAAATCTGAGAAAACTCAAATCAGCGTATTTCTCAAAAAAACTAATATTTTGCTTAAGTTGAGTAAAAACTTAAGTCACCTATGTAGCATATTTTACTCAACTATGGCTGTGAAACAAAGATAAAGTCTGGCTCTTCGGGAAACAATGTTATACAACTTACACGTCAGAATTATGTCTGAAATTGTCCTTTTCAGTTTCAACTTTCAAGGATTTAATACAAGGCGAACGTCGCTCGGGACGTTTGGCGGGCTGTTATGTTTTAAACAATACGGTTTCCCAAGAAGTTAGGCCTAGAAGTCATGTCGAAGAGCTTACACATTTTAAAAACAGAAATCGAAGGTACAGCATGGTCACAAAAGTCTTTCGTTTTTTCATCATTTCTTCTTAGTTTTATATAAAACCAACATTTTTAAATGCTCATAGTGTCCACAAATCTAAGTGGAAACTAAATAAAAATATTTCTGTCTGTGTGAAATTTAATTCATATTTTGAATATATTCTATAGATACTCTTCATATTTTGAACACACTGATTTGATGAGAGACAAAATTATTTTGCATGAACAGAGATGAATAGACTTAAAGAACAAGTAAGGAAATTAAAGAAATTCTCTATGGCTAAAACCTAAATATTCCCATAAATATATCAAGTAAAATTTAAGATATATGCATTTTGTAAATATGAACTTATTTGACTATAATTCCGTAAACTTTTGTCAAATTCTGTTCAGATTTTATGATAATAATACCGCTAAAATGCATATCACATACACGTATATGTATATGCATTTTAATATTTTAAATTCATACAAATTCATGAAAATGAGATTTGACACATTTAATTGAAAATACGAATCTGTAAAAAAATATTTAATACAGTTCAAATATATACAGCATACCTGCATGTCTGATGAAATGTAATTCTTTTAGTTATTTTGTCTTTGATTAAGTCCGACTTCAGACATAAATAATGTAAAACCATTGGATGATTAAAGGTAAATCTTATATGTCAACTTCAGGTAACGGCTAAGACACAGGGTATTTACTACTATTATTCGCGAAGCTTAAGCATTAATTTACATGCCTGAAGTTTGACATAAGTTTTGTATATATTTTGTGAACTGTTCAGATTCATACTTCAGAGTGTGATGCTTTGTATGTATATATAATTTAATAAAATATTGAAAATAGGAACATGCAAGTTGTGAATTAGTTCCCTACATGTAACCGACGAACGTAATGGGTATAATTTTATAAACATTAAAAAATTGCTAGTTTTTACGAAAGCCTATTGAGGTAAATTAAGATATGTATAAGAAAAAGTCGTTTTAACGATTTGGCTTCCTATTACGATATGTTTGGTTATAAATACTTCTTTTAGACTATTTTGGATGTATGTATTTTGTTATAATGTTGCTGATTAGAGGTTACACCTTGAAACAAGTGTACAGCATATCGAAATTATGAGATTGAGATAACTGATATTTTTAGAATTTGTAGTTTGACATGCGGAGTGTTGTTGTGTAAATACATACATAAAACATCAATCCTCAAACCGGAAAGACAAAACAAAGAAAAGCAATACTAACAATATCCGATGTCATCTGTTTGCATAACTACCACAAAGAACTTTATAATTCGGATATATTTTCATTCACTTCGGAATCTAAATTCATAATGTAAACCAGAATAACTTTGAAAATCATCTGCCGTTTCACTTTAACATTCGGTATGACTTGAATATTCTAGTTTTACCCGGGTTAATAAAACACAAAATTGTTTACCATGAGTAGTTTGTGAGAAATCGGCTGTTGTTTTTTGTTCAGAAATAGAGTGAGTATTCCGTTTTGTTGTTGTTGATTGACACGAGGTAACGGCTCTGTGGAAAAAATAGTAGGTTGTCTTTGAAAATTTCAGGACATGCCAAACTACATGTTTAACGATACAATAATGGTTAAGACTTGCCCAACATAACTATCAACATCACAAAATCCAGGAATTCGGAAATTAGCCCACTGAAAACTCGCAATTCAGGAAATCCACGCGCACAGGTATGTGTAGTGATATTCATCATAAACATGTTTTCAACTGATGAAGTCCTATAGACAGAAACAACCGTCTTGAGAATTTGATTTGACTTTTTTTTTCTTTCAAAGCTATAACTTTGGTATTATGTTTATAATATTTTTAAAAACCACTGGGTCGTTGCCACTGCTGGTTGAACGTTTGAGTCCCCGGGATATACATAGACCCAGTATCAGCCGATTATTTCATACTAAAGTCATATTTGGTACTGATAACTCTGTTTAAATCTAAACTAATCAAAAACTAAGATAGTCATCTTCTCACAATGGCCACTGTTACGCAATACAGTTAGGGTTATTATATGACCTTGTATGACACCATTTTATGTTTCGTAAATATACATGAATTCAGAATTTGATCAAGACCTATTGACAAAAACTATCGTTCTGAGCATTGATTTGGCCTTTTTACAAAGTTATAATTTTGTTATTTATATATTATAATAATACTTTGTATATAGTAGGGATTACGCAGAAGAAAATGACATTGCAATGATCAAGACAACTACAGAATCCGCACTCAGCACCAGCCTTCGTCTTCATGTTTACGTAAATGCAAAATGTTAAAACAAATGATGTTTTATTGATGAGAGCTTACCATTGTGAAGTTAACATTTTGTAACCGCAGAAGTCATAAAGGAAGAAATGTCCATCGGCGATATGTTTGAAAGTAAAACTAGCGTAGCAACGGCTGACATGCGCATATGTATTAATTTCCACGAAAATGATATGAAATTCCAGTAACCCTTTTGATCATGGCCTTGGCATAAGTAAAATAAATATACACCTAGATCGCTGTAGAGAAATAATACTTCCGCATACGGTTTATATCATACTCACCAATCCAAAACTACAGACAGGTAAAACGGGTGGTGTGTAACTGTGCATGGGGTATCGACCCGGATAGCTCAGTTGGTAAGAGCGTGTTTCTAGTGTTAGAAAGGTTCTGGGTTCGATTCCCATTCTGACTGTTCGTTTTCCCTCGCCCACAAGCGGTGTGATGAACGTACACTATAAGTCTTTTTCATTTTCACAGGAAATGTTTGGTTCAGTATCAAAGTAAAATGTATAAAGACCCGTCATGATATTATATTATATACTGGTGTATTGATATTGATAAGTTTCTTCAAAATGGGGAAATACATAGTGGTTTTACGTTTCCAAAGCGCTATCACAAAATCCATTAAGTTAGGAAATGTTTCCATTTTATTACAGATACATATGCTTACATGTTTCACAATATTATTGCATTTGAACTATATACTATGATCCCGAGAATTATACGTGATATTAACAATTTTTTTTAAAGTAACCACATTTGTGATAAATGTTGCAGGATGTTGCTGATACTCGATTATTCCTTGGAACTTTGTTACATAAAGCAGTATCACCAAATTCGATTAAAATTTTAGTAATTTATTTAAGGTTTAAGAGAAACGAAAATGTCTGAAACAGGCAAACGGATCAAAGCAATATTACTAAATGTTTAATTGTTCTTGTTTAGTTTAATGATGGTCTTTGAGTAAGATGCTATTACCGTGAATTTCAATTTTCTTCAGAAAAATGTATTGCCGGGTCCGGTTGAGTTGCGCGTCCGGTGGAAGTTGCGCAGTTCAAGTTTCAATGACGTAGTTTCACTTTCGCTTTATCGGAAGACGTCTCCGTCTTGTGCACCAGAAAAATTATCCTGTGATTTTTAGAAAATTCATTTGAAGAAATGAAAACTAGTATGTACTAAAAGAATTTCCCCAGTATAAGTTGTGACGTTTTTTTTATTTTCACCGAAAGAATTGAATATTACTCAAATCGGTCATGCCGTGACGTAATCTTTGGACTGAAAAAGTCTACTGTAATATTAATATATTCAAGCAGCGGGAACAAGGTCAAGCCACTCAAGGGTACCGTAATCGAAAACAAGAAGTTAAAATTAAAATAAGAAATACCATTCCAATGAAACATCATATTTACTATTAAAAGAGCATGAAATGAGATTTAAGATGCTCTTTGATGGTTTAAATGGTCTGACAGATTAATCTATCCAAACAAAGAAGCCGTGATGATCGACTGCAAGCCTCTTGTTTGTTTGTTCATTGTTGTTGTTTAACGTCACACTCAAGAATCTTTCACTCATATGGAGACGTCACCAAGTGCCGGTGGAGAGCTTAAAATTTTGGCCTATGCTCGGCACTTACGGCCATTGATCAGTGAGGGTTCTTTAACGTGCCGACACCTGCTGCGACACGGGACCTCGATTTTTACTGTCTCATCCGAGGGACAGGAAACCAACCTGCTGTCGGCTGGATTCGAACTAATGACCTCACGATCAAGAGTCGAGCGCGCTACCGACTGAGTCAGACAGGCTCGCAAACCTCTTGTGATTGTGAAATGATGCAATTGATATATATGCAAATGAGAACGGACCTCCATACTTATTGGACCTTGTTATAAACTGTAAACAACCCAGTCGTATTCACTGCGCAACTACATCGGATATGGCGACAGCCTTTGAAAACGGTTAGTTGGTATTTATCTGCACTTACATTAGTGTTAAAAACGGAATTATAAAATTACTTTTTATACCTTATGAATGATTTTAAGATAATCTTTTGTATTGACAAAATTGATGATGTAATTGTGGTTTTAACCGTCTGTAAATCGACCGGTAAATGCTTTAGTGCGCAACTCCACCGGACAGCATCGTACCTATTTTCGTTTTCTCTCGACCTCAGAATTAAGGAGACATCAATCTCTTACACAGAGTTGTCGGTCATTGCACTCCTCAACAGTATCTGTATTCATTTTAAAAGGCATTTTCATCTGAAATATTTTTTTCATGTCCAGCACTAAATATATATGCAAAAGACCGATACCTTATAAAGAGCAAAATCTATAGTAGATTATATTGCCAGAAACTGGCAAAAGTCGTGCCGTTGACGGAGATTGTTAAAGAATGCAAGCACTGACAACTCTGTGTAAGAAATTGGAACCGAATTTAACAAAACGATATTGAATTTCAAACGCTTTTTGCCAGATTAAAAAACAGTAAAAAACGTTATTGCTTTTATTAAAACAGATCTTCAGGCGTTTTTAAAAAATCAGCATTACACATTTCAAAAATGTGTTTATTTAACGTTTAATTCTGCATTTTATATATATATATATATATATATATATATATATATATATATATATATATATATATATATATATATATATATATATACACTATTGCGCGTGTGAACGCTTAGATGCAGAACAATGAAAGTATTCTTATAGCAGTTATCTCCCTTTTAGCAATTTGTACTTGTCCCGTCTTGTGTTGAACGCCCTAATCTGCAGTGTGCAGTTACATATTAAAACATCATCTTCCTTATGCACACAAAAGTTGTAATCAAGAAATATTCAAAACAAATGCACTAATACATTTGAAACAATAATCAGTTTTCTTTCGAACGAATTATTTCTGAGGTCCTGGTTGTCATTTTCAGTGTCATTAGTAAAAGTGTTGACTGCATCGATACCACAGACATTACGCTACTGTGTAAATGTATGAAGTCAACTAAAATGTCTGGCGATAACCAGCTCTGTTGGGAAAATTGTTACCATTGTCGCTATTAATCACCAAATCCAAAGACAATTTAGTTGACTACTTTTTCCTATATTATACGCAATTCTCGACCCCCATTGATACAGATAAAAACAGGTGCCGGTGATCAATACCTAGTTCACGACGTGCATGAACATTTCTTTTCTACGGAAGCGTCTTACTGACAATGATAAATTATAATCAAATATATTAAATTAATCAATTAGGATAATGCGAAATTTCGAGATAATATTGTTTACACTTTGGAGATCCGTCGTGACTCTGTGGTAGAGTGCTTTATCGCAACCAGATGGTCGCCGGTTCGATCCTCGGTGGTGGCTTTTCTTGTCCTTCGGATGAGACAGTAATACCAAGGCCCAGTGTAACAGTAAATGTCGGCACGTTTAAAACCGCCGCTGCTCAATGGCCGTAAGTGCCGAACAAAGGCCCAGATTTGAAGCCACTCACTGGCATTTGGTGACATCTCCATATGAGTGAAAGATTCTTGAGTTGAAAATTAAACAACAATACAACAACAACTTACACAGCAGCATATACACTTCCGTGTCTTTCATTTATAACAAGTGCAAACAAGTGATATACATTATATTGCAGATTTAATCGAATCCATTTCATAGATCAATCAAGATACAAGACTTCAAAATAGGATAACAAAGAAAAAAGTATTTACTTTATTGCAATAGGCTATTTCAGAATACGATAAGTGGTATCATCAATTTCATTAAGAAACAAGAAGCCCAATTGGCCTGAACGGTCACCTGAGTAAATATCGAATCGAGTTTAAGTTATTTAATATTTAATATATTCGTTTCGTTTAGGTAACGATCTGTAAAATATATAACAACCATATGACTTCTGGTGTAGAATAAAGTTGCTTGTTCAAAGTAGCTTGACTTTCTATCCATCCATGGCATCGGCCCCAACAGGCCATACACGATGAAACATGGTGGCAGCGATGTTTAAAACTGGACTCATGCTTACTGTTTAGTGACATGTTGTGGTAAAATAACGCACAGTGGATCATTTCAAAGCACCTGGAAAACTTGATTTCAATGCACCCGACATAGCGCACACGTGGAAAAATGGAAGGAGGAATTTGCCCTTTACGTTGATCTAGATATGGATGGGAAAGAGGATTAACAAAAGGTAAAGATGTTTAGATATCTTATAGGAGATCATGACAGAGAGGTTTACGAAACCTTAGTCTTTGACTTTGACCCAGAAATCAGGACTATCAAAACTTTTTCATATATATTTGTATACAAAGAGTCAGTTTGGAAGTATTTAGCCATTTGTATACAACTATACCCTATGATATCCAAGGCCCCCTAGTGGACCGTTTATCAATAGATTTCCTTTTCATTCGCATACAAAATTTGAAAGTCATGAAAAAAGATGACTAAGTTTTGGTCCTTTTTGGTCCCTTCTGGGGCCCCTATAGGACTTAGCCCCTTTTATGACGCAAAATTTATGTGACTTCATACGTGGATGAAACATGCCTTGTTTGGTTAAAAATGGCCCACTGGTTCTTGAGAAGAAGTGAAAAATGTCTCAAATTTCGCAATAAAAGGGGAAATAACTCCCATTAGGTGTGATCTGATAATTTCGGACCTCTGGACTTTTTGTTGACCTTTGCATGCTGAACATTTTTGCTTCTTTCACTTTCTCTATACTTTTCAAGATAATAGACAAAATATGAGAAATCCACTAAAACGGGGAAATAACTTCCATAAGGGTCGATTCTGCAATTTCGGCCGTGTTGACCTTTATGTAGGTCTTTGCGTACTGAACATTTCTGTTTCTTTCACTTTCTCTATATCTATTATATTTTCCAAGATAATAAGACAAAACAGCCCAAAACATGAATAATCCGCATAAAAGGGGAAATAACTCCCACAAGGGCCAATCTGACAATTTTGACCCAATCGACTTTTTTTGTAGATATTTGCATGCTGAACATATTTGCTTCTTTCACTTTTATTCTCCCATGATTATACTTCCTGTCAAATTTGGTTCACATTTGTCCGAGAAATGGTCAAAAATGTCTAACAAAAATCTTATATTTTCCAATTACTTAGGTGTCTGTGACCTTGTCTTTGGGCACTCCTTTGACCTTGGTTGTGAACATCATTGTTCACTGTCTGTTATGTTAAACTTGGTTGCCAGTACTATATTTCACTGTTTGTTATGTTGATCTTGTTTGTCAACGCCATCGTTCACCGTCTGTAAGGCTGACCTTGGTTGTCAACGCCATCGTTCACCGTCTGTAAGGTTGACCTTAGTTGTCAACACCATCGTTCATCGTCTGTAAGGCTGACCTTGGTTGTCAACGCCATCGTTCACCGTCTGTAAGGCTGACCCTAGTTGTCAACGCCATCGTTCACCATCTGTAACGCTGACCCTAGTTGTCAACGCCATCGTTCACCGTCTGTAAGGCTGGCCTTAGTTGTCAACGCCATCGTTCACTGTTATGTTTACCTTAGTTGCAGTTCTATATATTTTGGCCTTGATTGCCAATGCCAAGTTTCACTGTATGCAAGTTTGCTCATAGTTATTAATGCCATATCTCACTGTTTGTATAATTGACCTTGCTTGCCAGTACCATATTTCACTTTCTGTAGTGTTGACCTTTGTTGCAAAGTTCATGTTTCACTGCCTGTAATATTGAAATGGGATGCGAGTATAATATTTCACTTCATGTAGTGTTGACCTTTGTTGCAAAGGCCAAATTAAACTATCGGGAAAGCTGATATTGTCCGGTAGTGGTAGTTTATACCGTTTGTGGCCAGTGGTTATATAAGTTTTTCTTTATCTGGAGTTGATTATGAACTTATGGTGTATAGGTTTTCCAAATTAAACTGACACATGTTTACAAACACAACAAGTCTATAATATATATATATATATATATATATATATATATATATATATATATATATATATATATATATATATATATATATATATAATATATATATTACATACCGACTTTTATTTCCTTCATTGCAAGTACATAGAACGACTGTATTCATATTTCAATAACACAAGTCGGTCGTCGCGTGACCCAACCGTTTTACCGCTTTATTTTTTGGTGTAGGGATACATGGACATTTTAGAAATCCTTTCCATGACCATGTATTTGTCAGACAAGTCTTCTTTGAATATGTGAATGAATCAATAAAGAATAAAATAACACACATTCATTTCGTATTTTTTATTTAATCTTAAAAGTCATTCAATACCACAAAACAACAAAAATCACAGAAAGAAACCGAAAACACAAGACTAGGCCTGCATCTGTAGCACACCGTACATGCCCATATTGCGATAGATCTAGGTCATGTTATGAAAAGAATGAAAATTCGCTTCGTTGTTGCGTTGCTTGTAAAGTTGAACAGACAAAAGGAGTTAGGTCTAGTGCAATTTTGTCAAGTATCTCTGATAAACAGCTTGCTTTGCCGTCACCATATATTCCTATCAGAAACAATTCGTCACTTGCATCGTGTGAAATCGGCTCTCGTTTCACCTCAAATCCTATAATTGAAGGGCTACTTCCCAGGCCCATCTTGTTTTTCACAACCTGTGATGTTAATGCCGAGTATAAGTAGTATTTATAGGTTTCTCAGTAAATTGACGGGATACTCGACATGATATAGTTTGACCTTTCGGTATTGCATTATAAAATAGATCTGTATGATCAGCTGGTAAATACTGAAGTCTGAATTGACCTACATAACAACATATGGGCCATAATGGACCTATTATACTTTATAGGCCTACACGGATTTTCCATAACAAAGGTGTCGATAATTATCTTTTAAACAGACAAATAAAAGCTTGTCATTTCACAACATAATCTGCATTTGTCTTGTTTCAATTGATTTGAAGGATTTGCTAGTGGGCTAGCCTATATACTGAAATAGGTCTACTTACGAAATCGTCACCCCTTCACAGTTCACGGCATTTCCCAGCTGATTCAGCGATTGGTAAAAATGTCAAATACCGTAAAATGGCTACCTCCAGTTGTCATGGACGAATATTAGCAGTCATATTCAAACTTTCTGTGGTATATTCCACTGATAAAAAAATCAGACGATCATCTGTTGCCATCAAAACAAACCATGTGTTGTAAACAACGATCTGACACTGTTAACACATCCAATCGCACGAACTAGACCTATCAACCATTTGCACACGGCCTTAAATTAAACCTTAATTTCATTAGTATTTGCGATCAGAAAAGAAAACTACTTCTCATTTCAAAACAGCTGTTGAGCTATTACGTCATATGAACACCCAACACCCCCCCCCCCCACCCCCCCGCAAAGTCATTGCTCATGGAAAAATGGAAAAAATTTATTGTGCAGCACTAATGAAAAACAAGCAATACAGTTTATCTGTACAACCTATGTTTGGAAAATAGACCGTATTGTTTTGGTTTTTGACAGAACCCCGATGTGCCACTCTTCCATGGTAGATTTGTATGTCACAAGTTAGCATGAGACGAGTGTTACAACACGACTCGGACCAATTTGGTAGATGTCGTAGACGTTCGGGGTTTTTTTTCACTATCCATTGTCTGTGTATCATATAAGACATCTCAGATACCAAAGTATAAATCCTAAGGATGTTCAGGTCACAGATACAAATCCGTCAAAACTGAACAAACACGGACCTCTGGACACCAAGAGGTGGGATCAGGTGCCATGGAGGAGTAAGCATCCCCTGTCGACCGGTTACACCCGCCGTTAGCCGAAATCTCTCCTGTTGAAACTTCGGTATCTATGTAAAACTAAATTCACATAAATTTTTAGTTCAATCTTTTTAGTTAAATATGGTTTTCTACTGTTTCTCAGTTGTCTCGAAACTTGCATCAACTGGAGGTTTAACTGAGAAAAACTAAGTTTGACTTTAGAAAAACCTACATTTAATTTAGAAAGACAAAATGCATGGACTGCTGCGCCAATTAAACTTACCGTGGACTAAAGTAGAGATACTTGAGCGTGGGCTCTTGCTTGCCATCGCTTAGTATATGCATTACCTGGATTTCACCTTCACTAGAGAGACAGCTCTCCTTTTGATTGCTTAAAAGTAAGGGAAACAACTGATTTGACTCGACCTGACCTCTAACGTAATATTTAATCGATTTATTCCGACCTACCTTAATTTGTCCGACCTGACCTCTAACTCTAACCTGACCTCTAATGTTCTAATTTGTCGATTTGACCGATTTTAATGTTCGAATTTGTCTGACCTCTAACGTAATATTTAATCGATTTATTCCGACCTGACCTCTAATGTTCTATTTTGTCGATTTGACCGACCTGACCTCTAACGTAATATTTAATCGATTTATTCCGACCTGACCTCTAATGTTCTAATTTGTCGATTTGACCGACCTGATCGCTAACGTTCTAATTAGTCGACACTCTACATTTTTCTGGTCACTGGCACTTTTCTCTGTTACCTAGACATGGACCGGAAAGATACCGTGATGTAAGTGAATTAAACACTGAAATGAATCCACATTGTCATTAAAATGCATAACTTGAATCTTAGTGATAACATTGAAAAATAACTAATTAGGATATGTGGATATCTCACGTAAGTATTGCCAAATAGACTAACTAGAACTGCTATCAAATTGTTGAATATATCTAAATTGGAAACAATTAACTTCTTTTCACACTATTTCCTGTACTAGCTTTATAATTGTCTTTAAATTGCATTTCTCTCTCTCTCTCTCTGTCTCTCTCTCTCTCTCTCTCTCTCTCTCTCTCTCTCTCTCTCTCTCTGTTTTATTCTTTGAAATTCTGTAATACATTGGGCTTACGGTAGTTTATGAACATCCTATCGAAACGATGAAAATATATGACTTAAGTTTTAGATATGTGGTATGCTCAACATCTAAATGGAATTCTTTGTGTAAATATTTTGGCAGCAATTTTTGTTGACTAGTTACGGGCTATCGATAGTGAAGTGCTGTTTCTGAAGATTCCTTTTTATCTATGGATGAAGTTGAAACTGCATACGATATTTAAAGGGGCATAGGCTGTGTTTATTTTCACAAGATACCTTTTGTTTACTACCTATATTATCATACAATAACGTATGAGAGATATACACAGGCATAAACATTCTTAAATTCCTATATAAGATTTGTATGCCTGTACATAGTTCTTACTTGTTATTGTACATGAAGTAAAAGTAGTCAAAGCAGAAAATCGAAATAATATTTTGGTAAACACGTGTAATGCACCTTTTAAAAAGAACAGGTAATATTAGAACTGAACAAACATGATTAAAATTTCTTATTTTACAGATTGAGGGTTTAACACTGTCTCTAAATGGGTCTCCTGTCAAACCAGGGTCCGAAGTCACCAAATTTACTCAGTACTGAAGCTCAACTAACTTTTCATTATTTTAAGGTAAAATCATGATATATTTATACTGTACCTGGACATGTTTGTATATTGATACAATGGTATGAAATGATCAAAATCATTGCTCATTTGAAGAAAACAGAAATATACAAAACTATTTGAGTATGTACTCAAATTTTTAGTACCGTAACCAAAGTTTGACGCAAAAATATATCTATGAATGATGAAAAATAATCACTCAAACACAAAAGTTTTACAAACGATTATATAGAAAAAATAATGAAATAAAAGTTGAGCTTGAGTACTGAGTACATATAGTGAGTTAGGGCCCAGTGTTCATACAAGTTCCAGCTGACAGAGTGATGCAATTCGGGTTTTAAAATCGTATGTAAGTTTGGGAAAAATGTGGAATGTACAAATTGGACGTATTCGTAAATAGCATTTTAGAGAGAAACAGTACACTTCGTCTATGGATATTTGACTTTCAGAAGGCATTTCCAAATGACTGAAGTTGAATACAAAATTGGCTACTTTTATACCCATTAATGATATAATTATCTGCACGGGCCTCAGATAAACTTAACTGGAAAACCGTGTCAGCATTATGTATGTTATGGGAGTATGTTAAATGGAATGTGAAATACACGATAAAGACGAAATACAAGTAAAAACTACTGATACTGACCATGTCTTTGTGGGAGACTTGAAATTAAATAGATCAAACTTGAAATTGTGCTCAGTTAAATGCGTGGCGAAACTACAAACGATTCTGTTTTACAAAGAAAAGAAAATGAGAAAATGTAATCTCATGTGTGCATGTACGGTCTACAGTGAATCCTTTCCTAGTTTAAAAAGTTTAAAGTTCCACTAAGACTTCAAGTAAAATCTGCTTAAATCTTTTTCATTAATATACATGTATAATTTAATGTGAAGTTAATATATAAGAACTAAGTCATACCGCAGACTTTAAAAGGTATCGAATGTACATTCGCCAACTGCTCAGTAGAAGTTAAAATAAAAGAACTTCCTGATGAGACTTACAACCGCGGTCAAGTGACACCATACGTGTGATACACAAAAGAACCATCACTGTCTTGGTGGCAGTTCGTAGCATAATAGGTCTAAATTTGTGGCACTTCAGTTATAGCTGATTACATCTCCAAATAAATGAACAATTCTTAGCGGAATGTTAAACAATATCAAAACAAAAGACATACAATATATAAAAATATTATATATTATATCATGTGAAACTTATTTCATTCTGAAGGTTTTTTTGAAGTGTTGAATCATTTTCCAATTTAACATTGTTCTTCTCTGTATATCATTAATCACGTACCACACCAAAGTATAAATGTGTTTTATTTCAATTACTTATTTAAGTGGGCATTACCTGTGTTTCCTCCACAAAATTATTTCGATTCTTTTCACTTTTACTACTTGTACGTGATGTCGATAACAAATAAGGGCTATACACAGGCATAAAAACTCTTATATTCTTATTTATTACATTTTATACAATTCACGATTAAATAAACGCTTTATTTTTCACTGTTATTTTTCATTGATTTTCCTGTATTTTGATTGGCTTAATGAAAAATATAATATTTTTCAATAAGCCAATCAAAATACAGTGCCAGGCCATTAATGAAAATCTGATTAATTTATCCCGTCATGATAATTTTCAATTAATTGGTTGATTATAATCCGATAACATTTTCTAACAAATGCCAATAAATGGTGATGCCATGGTAAAAATTTTAAACAGGTACTGTATATATGACGTATCAAGAAGGGATTTTCGTTTGAACTATTTATAACGCCGTATCGAAGCTAAACAAAATGGCTCCGCACAGACTTGTACAGCAGGCGATATTATGTTGTGATGGAGTGGGTTTCAGTGGTCGAAAGGCACTGGAAATGTTTAAGGTTATCACTATTTAGGTCAAGAGTTAAATAGTGACACTAGAGTAAGGCTAATTCGAAGCGAGTTTGCTATCCAGGTCTATCGATATAACTTTTTGAAGATCTTTGAAGCATCAAGCGATGTATTTCAATCCAAACCACAGGAGCGTGGAAATCTTTTTAAGAGCGTTATATTTTCCTCCAGGTTCCAGTTTTCATTGAGCATATTACGCTCTAAAAAGATTTCCGAACTCCTGTGTTCATACGTGGTTTGTTTAAATTTGACAAGCCTTAGACTAGTGTCCTATGACATATTTGTAATTTTGTGAAAATTAAAACATGCATGAATGACGATTGTACAATCGTCATTCATGCATGTTTTAATTTTCACAAATTGTACAATCGTCATTCATGCATGTTTTAATTTTCACAAAATTACAAATATGTCATAGGACACTAGCCTAGAACATCGGTTAAATCTAGGGCCTAAAGAAACTTAATTGTAAAATTGTGAATACATATTTAACACGTGTTATATATGTATTCTCCTCCCATGTTATTCACTCGGTGATGTAGTATGGTATTCAAAACAGATAGCAAGGTTATTCAAGTGAAAAAAATTGGGTTAAAAAAATATTGGATGGTTTTCACGTTTTTTTAGTTTGTGTGTTTACAAGGCGTTTTCCCATTTTACAAGGCGATATTTATTTCGCGTTTTCATGTTTGGCCAGTTGTCGCGTTTTAAAACAGAACGTTCGCACAAGGCGAAAAGGCGAAGTTCCGGTAACAACACGAAAAGGGGCTTCGAAAAAATTTTAAAACGGCCTTTTCTGTTAATTTTTTGCATTTTCGCGGACAACGTTTACATATTAGTATGGGATCCATTCTGCTTCTTTTGCAGCTTCTTCTTCTTTTTCTTCTTCTTTCTTCTTCTTCTTATTCTGAGGGTTCAAATAACTTTAAAACGCTTGCCGATCCTTACCTACTCGCATGATATTACGAGGGTCACTTCCAGTGTAACTGACTGTCCAATTTACGAATGTCACTCAAATGGCCGAAAGACAGGAAATCCTTACCACCTTCCATGGATATTTTGTTTATTTGTTTGGGACGTCCCACTCGAACTCATACGACTCACCAGATGCCAGAGCTTCGAGCGGCACTTACGCCATTGAGCCGAGGGTTCTTTAACTGCCGCAAGTGACACGGGACTTCCAGGCTCCAGGAAACCAACCTGGCGGGACTCGAACTCACGACCTCATTACTGTGGGTGAGCCAGGCCAGCTTGGATATTGTATCTGATCTGATTGTCCGTTTTCCAAAAAATAAGGCTTTCTGATTGGTTGAAATTTCAAAATTGTCTGATTTTTATGAATTGGTTGCGATTTCAATCGTATGAGTTTCGTTGCCATCTATGGCAAACTCAGGCTTCTGATTTATTGAAATTTTAACATTTCAAATGTTAATTTTTATGAAATATAGAATTTATAGGTATCAAGGGATTGCGATTTCAATTGTATGGGTTTCTTGTTTGTCTAGGGCAAACCGAAGCTTCTGAAGAAAATCGGATGAATATATGAAGAAATATATCAGGTCATTAAAAGAACATTTCCCTAAATTTAATGTTACTCTGAATGCTGACGTTGACAAAATCAAAACAATATAACTGTGAAAAGTATGCATACCTCATGTTTTACAGTCGTGTCGCCATTTACGGCGGAGTTGGGCAGTTCATGATCATATAGGTCTACCAAGATAAATTGGCACTTGTGTACAAACACAACGAGTCTAAATCAAAGCAGAACAATGGTATTGCATGGGTCCGTGCAAGGCAATATGTTTTAACTGTACAACCTATTTTTGGAAAGTAGACCGTATTGTTTTGGATTTTGACTCAACCCAGAGGAGCCACTTGACCTTGGTAGACCTATATGTGTCAAGAATGATAAAGCCGGGAATGTTATGGGGCGAGTTTCAAAATGGGTCGAGATCACCTGATATACCCGGCACGTTGACAATTTCAGAAACGAATGTTTTGAAACGACGAAAAAGACCAACTTTGCCTGATTTGAAATGACGATGTACGAAAATAAACGCAAAAAGTAATATGAATAGAATGTATATTGACTGCAAATAGCACTTGTTTATTGGTCACTCGGTAATCTTCGCAAAAAATTAAATTAATCTGTAATGCTCAAAGTATGGCGGACAAAAAATAACCGATACTACGGGATACGTTTGGCAAGATTGTTGCAATTTTACACATGCATTTGTTATTCTAACCATCAGACGGTCTAAATGGAACATATATGAGATAGAATATCACATAAAATGGGCATGTAAAGTTTTTCACGACAGCTCATATCGCTTTAAGTACCTGTGCGTGATGTGTTGAGTTTGACTGCATCTTTAAGCTATAACTTCTCCATGAACGATAAAACACAACTACGTGATTTCATTTTCGTCTTGTAAAAGTAAAATGTCAAACATCTTATTTATTACTACATTCTTATCTTATCTCTGTTTCTAGTCTTTCGAATAATTGAACTGCATTTTTTCTGGAAGTTAATTTGTAGTTTAAACTGCAATTTTCTCGATGCCATCGGTGGTTGAATGCAATCTCAAATGAATTAGGTTACATAGGCGTCGGAAGCAAAATGAAAGTGGGGGGGGGGGGCTAAACCAACTTAAAAAACACACACGCCAGAAACGTCTGCGGGCTAAGCCCCAATTTTCAACACCTATGTCTATCTTTGCATAAAAAGTTGCCCCCCCCCCCTCCCCGTTCCGACGCCTATGGGTTAAAAAAACGAGAGAGGGTACCGTATAAACCCTGTAGGTATGTATGTACAGATAGAAACTTTAGGAATGGGATTACCCGGTCTTTTCTGCATGTATTTTATAGTAGACAATGGACAGTAAAGACAACACACTATTCATTTCACAACATCGAACAAAATTCCCCGAGTTAAATGTCGCCACAATTTGATTTTCTTCATCCCAACCATAAACATCTATTATTGGCATAAAACTTGTTATTCAAAACCAGTTTAACAGTATATCAAATCATGTATGTGATGCATGCGATTCCATTTTGGAGACACATTGATTATAATTTGTGTTGTTAATCTTCCACTGTTTTAAGGAGTCCTTGAACTAGAACATTAGCCAGAACCTCCATAAACACCAATAAGGTGGTAGCGACGTGTCATGAAGGTAAAGTAAAACCGACTGCAAGTCTGTAAATTTACTTAAAGCTCTCTCTCTCTCTCTCTCTCTCTCTCTCTCTCTCTCTCTCTCTCTCTCTCTATATATATATATATATATATATATATATATATATATATATATATATATTCAAGTGAGCCAGATTTATGAGGATTATCATTTAAATATGCATGTTTTAGTGACATATGGATAGCAGATGTTGCTCAACGTTATACCAAAAATATGCATTTCAGGATAACGTAGCCTGCAAAGCGTTGAATACATAATATACCAAACATGATTTTCAAACTTACGGATTCTTTCTCTCCTTTAAAAAAAATAATCTCTAACCGAAGATTAAAGATACATAATTACAACACCAAAATAATTTTCACAATTTTTTCTTTTATTTACTTATTATAATTAATCAAAACAAAATAACAAAGCGAGTAATTATCAACAAGAAATAACTTGCCAATATGATATTATATATATTTTTTTTAAAAACTTTTGCTGAAATGTGAATGAAATTAGAAAATATGAATGATATATATTAGTAGTAAATATTTACCATAACATGTACTAAAAGCAGATTTTTTTTTCAGAGCACAATAGCGATATGTACAGTAAAGTTCATGTAATCAGATCCTGAAGTCACCAAATTTACTCAATATTCAAGCTCAACATTTATTAGATTATTTTAAATATACAATCGTCTTTAAAACTTTTGGGTTTGAGTGATTAGGAAGCACATTATTATTTTTTATCATTCACATATAAATGTATGCGTCATACTAATGAATTTTCTGTAAAAATGAATAAATATGTTGAGTACCTACTCAAACAATATTTTAATATTTCTGAAGTTTTCTTCAAATGAGCAATGATTTTTATCATTATTTACAATTTATGCCGTCAATATACAAACATGTCCAGTTACAGAATAAATTTTGCGTGTTTTACCTTAAATCATGAAATATTAGTTAAGCTTGAGTACTGAGTAAATTTGGTGACTTTGGTCCCAGACTTCTTTCTCAAGAGCGGCTACAAATCACCAAAATTACAGTATACTGATTTTTTCAACGTATACTAAATATGCTACTACCGGTCATACTACTGGCAACATTATACAGTGTATATAAAAATCTCACGTACCAAAGAATAAATCTTCAGGATATCCACAATACATATATAAATTTGGTGAATATTGGATAAATATGGGCCTCTGGAAATCCAGAGGTGGGATCAGGTGTCATGGAGAAGTAAACATCCCCTGTTGTCCGGTCACACCCGCCGCTAAACCACAGTCAAATTAATGTGGAAAATTCATCGGGTAGAAGGCTGCACATAATCATAAACCTTGTCCTTTCTATCAATACTTCGGTATATGCCTTACTATCAATACTTTGGTATATGTTATTTTTATATCCTACAATGACCATGTCCGTTCCGCAAATTTTGCGGTCGGTATAATGGTCTTGTTTGCGATTACTCTGTTTCACTAAATGAAATGTTGAGTTGCCTTTTCGTTGGCGGTTGTTGAGACGTCTGTACCAATTGTGACGAGGATTCGTTCCTTACGTATTTCATATTGACTGACTGACTGTGGACTCAAGCGGGTGTGACCAGTCGACAGGGGATGCTTACTCCTGCATGGCACCTGATCCCAACTCTTCTTTTCCAGAGGTCCATGTTTGTCCATTTTTACCAGATTTGTATCTATATCCTGGACATCCTAAAGATTTATACTTTGGTATCTGAGATGTGTTATATTATATATCAAACCGTTAATTTTAATCCTATCAACCTCACAGACCGTTATAGACTGGTCTAAACAATATGAAAAGAACATACCATTTACATAGCTAGAGGTGAATGGGTTAAGAGTGCTGTTTAACTTATGTTGATCAAAATTGTTTTTATGTGATAACTCTCTGGACGCAGTTGCAATATACATTATAGAAATTAACCTATAGGTTAGCCAACTGGTTTAACATTGGTTAAATTCAAATTATATTAAACTTGTTATGCAACTGGAATCTGGTAATTACTTTATAAGTTTTACATGGACTGAAAACATTATGGATCACCAAAAAGCTATAAACCGACAATTTATTGCATGTGGTTTAAATACCGATACACCAATAAAAACATAAATTGAAGACAATGATTTTCTGTTTCAAATAAATATGGATTTCAAACGGTTATGAATAAATTTAGCCACAGGGTAAAAATAATTTCAAATAAAGCGGGATTTCAATGTAACTGAGTTCAATATAACGGAGTTCGACTGTAGTTTATAAAAGAAACTCACCAATCGTCAGAGATAGTATAAATCTTTTTCATCCATATGCTTCTCAACTGAGAATGCGATTTTCCAAACAATGCATTGAATGCTACATCGTTTAATGTTTAGTACATAGCAAAAATAACTGATAAAATTCAAAATCATGACATTCTTTGAAAACAACAATTCTGAATTGCCTAACATTTGACAGATATCACAGTCTTAATCGTATACTTGTTATTATATAAGTTATAAAGTATTTGAAGTGTATTAAATGTACCTGATTACAATAGTTTTATAACAATTTCGAAATCATGGGATGTAAATACTTTTTGGTCTCAAACATGGGATTTTTTTTTCAGCCCTACATTATTAAACTGCTTTCTTCTAAACAATCTTGAATGTCGATACGCAAACTAAATCCATTATTAACAATTTAAACATTTGTCTAAACTAACAATATAGATAATGGTAAAATGTTCTTGTTAATACAGACACACACACATTATATATATATATATATATATATATATATATATATATATATATATATATATATATATATATATATATTTGTGAACCTGGAAATTTTCGCCCTTTCCGACAGAAATTCGTCCTCAATCACAACAATCTTATGGATGGCATATATATCTATTCTTCGATCATGACTTAAAATTTCGCTTCCATTTTAAATTCGTCCTTTCATTTAAGAAAGAAAATGGCGATATTTAAACGGGGGCGAGAATGTCCATGTGAACTATATCTACATATATATATATATATATATATATATATATATATGTGTGTGTGTGTGTGTGTGTGTGTGTGTATGTGTGTGTGTGTCAATCACGTATTTCTACAACAAACTGTCTGTGGGTTGACATTTCAAGATTTCTGTTCGAAACTTATAATATAACAAAGCAACGGCTATTGAATAATGAAATACCACTCTAATACCATTTGAATGTTGTCATACTATTCACTTGCGTATCTCAACATGCAGTCTCTCTCTCACCAATTAATGTACAGACCAGTTGTATAAAATCAGCAAATAAATACCAAATAAATTAAGAATAGTGCTGACGTTAATTAGTCAATAAAATTAATGAAGAGTACGCAAGTAAAAATAACTATTGATATTTTCGAAATACTGACGCTAACACAATTATAAATAGTACATCTGAATATTAAGTATGATATTGGTCCCCTGCATTCATACCGGGATACATGTATTTGATAAATGGAATATATATATATATATATATATATATATATATATATATATATATATATATATATATATATATATAAAACGAATGAAGAATAAATGAGTTATGGGTCTAAAGAAACCACATGCACAAGATTTCATTCGAAATAATGGCCAATTTCAAATATGCATTTTCCGAATATATGTTTCTGAAAAGTATTATCCAGGGGTCTTGTTTGAAATATTCCATATTACTGGAATTAGTCCTAGAAAAATCATTGTGACACGGAAGTATGATATGTAGAGATAGATAAGTTAACAAAAAACTTCCTGTTCAATAAGCTGAATTAGCACAAACATCAAATTCAAATTGGTCAGACATTGGTCCGGCAAAATATGGCAGAAAAAGTTATCTTGGAACATACCATATATAGATCTATAAACACGTCTTATCTTTAGTATATCATACCTAAGATTCGTCAAATGCATTTCCCCATAAAAGAAGTTTCAGTTTTGGATTTGATGACGTCACTATACGAACGCGATATCGAAGATCGTCTGATGTAGCAGACGGATTGGTGAATTCGCGCCCTAAACGGTTGTAGCACAATTTCAAGAGTGTTAGGGTTGGGTTAACCTCGAGTATGTCCAGTAATTTAGCAAATCCATCATTTGTTATGCCACACATATTCAAACCTAATGTTTTAATTGTCTTGTTTCTTTCTAAGGCGGCAGAAAGTTTAGAAATCCCAGCATCACCAATAAAATTTACGCTAAGATCTAAATTCACTATCGTCTTATTCATTAATATGACGTCAGATAACATGGCACATCCAGCAGACGTGATTTGACAATTTTCAAGATTAAGATCCATGAGTGTTGATTTTTCACTAAGGTGTCGACACATCAATTCCATCCCATCATCACCGATAAAGTTTCTACTCAGATCCAGTTCCGTCAGCGATTTGCTTTGTTGAACACCTTCAAATAATATGCCACAACCTATCCATGAAATACTACAACTCCGCAAGCGAAGTTTGTTCAATGATTTATTTTGCTTCAACATATTTCCTAAACACAGACATCCACTGTCTCCAATTTCAAGAAAACTCATATCCAATTCGGTCAATGTCGAATTTTGTTTCAAAGAATCTGCTAAATGTTTGCAGCCATCTTGATCTATGCCAGTGGATGATATGTTAAGCTGCTGTAAGCGATTATTTTTCTGAAGAGGAGCCGCTAATAATCTAGCGCCTTCATTGCCGATTTGGTTTAGTCGTAAATCTAACACTGTCAGTGTAGAACTGGTCTGTAAAGGCATCGATAGGTAACCAACGTCTTTTCCACTCATCTGTGTTTTACCAACACGCAGACCAAGGATGCAGACGTATTTGTTCAAGACCTCAGCTAATGCTTTCGAACGCTCCCCATGAATACAATGACCAGATATACAAATGTTTACCATTGGAATTCCATGAATTTCTAATTCAGTGCCCTCTAGCTTTGCGCCCTCACTAGATACAGATGCATATGAAAGCCTTGATGCTCTTTTGAAAAATAAGGAATCCCTTGAGTATCTCTTGTTCATTTCCCGTGTTCTTTCGAGTTCAACAACGGGTTTCATGACACCAGTTTCAAAATTATAATAGCCTACTTCAAATGCAACACTTTTCTCTTCTTCCAGGACGGGCGTTTCCTCGCTGTCTGTTGCCTGTATATTATAAATCACGTCATATGTATCTTTCATGGCATCCAATATTACCGCGATATTTTGGAAATCCTTGGATTGCTTTAAAATATCACAAAATGAAACGAACTGACTATATTTCCCATCCGTAAGTATCTGTAGAAGACTTTCACACACTAATCGGCGATCTGGATGACCTCGGAATGCTTGTACGTCACCAGATGATATGACTTTTTGTTCCAGGAAGTCATCCAACAGCCCAGATGGGTCTAGTTTTTGACAAAGAAGTTCAAACGAACTCTGGATAATCAGTCTGTGACGTTCGTTTTGAGGAACAACTACTGAGGACTTTCTTATCCTGTTTAGATTTTTCCTGGGCGTTAAATCTGGAGTCACTATTTTTATTCTACTGGGTTTTTCTAATGAACTGATTTTTTCAGAAGTTAAATTTATTGCTATAAGTTCATTATTTTCACAATCCTTAGAAACAAGTTTTTCATTGTCATCTATAGTATTTTCGTCCTTTTTGATATTATCAGACTTTCCAATTAAGTTATTATTCTCGGCAGCAGGTCCATTGTCCTGTCGCACTGGCATTACGTGTGCTGTCGGGATACTGTCTCTAGCACGTGCGGTTTGATATGACTGCGACATGACAAACGAGTTCCTGTCTGGATTACCGACGAATGAATTTCTTGGCGTACTTATTGAAGATGATCGGAAAAGGAACAACCGAGGTGGTTTGGGTGGAGCCTTCAAACTATTACTCCGTCGGAAAAGAGATTTTTCCTCTGCAGTAGCAGGGACATCAGTGGCGTCTATGTTTGCATTTTGCCGATCAAGATCTGATTTGCTGAGTTTACTCGACCCTTTACCATTTCGACGGGCAGTGAATCTTTGCCAGAATTTCCAGCTCGGGTTGTGACTTTCCGGAGAGGAGTCTGAACCTTAAAAAAGAGAAAAATTCATTCAAATCGTTGTAATACAGAATTCATAATATTAGATAAACTGCTAAATCATGATCAAAATGTAAACAAACACATGTACATCTCATTTATACCAATACATGTACAATAATTATTTTTTTTAATTCCTTAGTCTAAAATATTAGTCTACAGATAAGTGGAGAGTAAGTGGAAATATAAATGTATCGGAATCATCACAAATGGATCGATAAACCTTGGAGGAAAGTCAAGGGTCTTGCTCTACACAACATTTTACGCCTACTCATTGGTGCTTTGCATTTGTACTGATTATAGTCCAAAACACATCCACACTACGTATGATTATGATAAATATAGCTGATAATTTATCATTTTATCATTTTTCGCAGGTTAAATGTGCCTGTAGATTAAATTACAGTGTATATATATATATATATATATATATATATATATATATTTGTATATATATATATATATATATATATATCATAGTGTACGTGTACTTTGGCAACATTTGTAACAACGTAATCTCTCTCTCTTCCTTTCTCTCTCTCATATTGTATCTTTCTTAGTGTCTGCCTCTCTCTCATAGTACCTCTCTGTCTGCCTTTAACACTTCTCTCTCTCTCTCTTGTTGACAATTGTCAATTTCAATTTCATCCTTTTGTGTCGGCTACTAGCCACCATATCATAATGAATAAATCTCATGAATGATTCAATGTCATGTTCAATATAATCTCTCTCTCTCTCTCTCTCTCTCTCTCTCTCTCTCTCTCTCTCTCTCTCTCTCTCTCTCTCTCTCTCTCTCTCTCTCTCTCTCTCTCTCTTTATATATATACACCAAGGGAACCAATGAATAAATTATTGCATTGAGTAATCATATTTCCAGGACTATATTGCAGTATTGTCTCTTATATAGTCTTAAAAATATATTTGCTTTTCCCATATCACACTCTCACTTTCTGATTTACCGGGTATTTTACCACAAAGTGAGAACATTTTGGTAAATTCCCTGGTAAATCAAAAGTGGGAGCATGAATCCCATGTTATGTTCGAGGCGTGTTTGAGAAATACCATGCCTTAGAAAACTAAGTCATTTATGAATATTAAAATTCCATAACCCTGGTAAATATTGCCGAGTGTTGGCCGAGGTAGACAACATCCGAGATAACATTCATAGATACCAAATTTTTTCCGAGGGAAGAAACTTAAAGGGGCATTAGCTGTGTTTACCAAACAAAAAATCATCATTCCGATTTTTTGTTCTACTTTTACTTCTTGTACTTGATGTACAATAACAAATAAGAGCTATACACAATCATAAAACATGACTTATATTCCTAAACAAGTGTATACATAAACAAATAGTAAGGTTGAGTTAATCAGTTGCAATTGAAAAATGCCAAACCTGGGTTCCTCAAGCAATTTTCGCAGAACATATAGGAATTCAAGAATTTTTATGTCTGTGTTTATCTCTTTTTTTTTGGTTATTGTATATCAATCTAAATACATGTATACATGTAGTAAAAGGGGGTAAATTAAAAACAAACAAACAAACAAACAAAACGTATGTCTTTTTCAGTAACTAGTATTTGACGGAAACCAAACTATTGCAAAATAAACGAGGATAGCAAATGAACAAATAGATAGACCAACACAATATGTCAAGGCCCCGATTTTCTTATATCGGTGAGGGGGGCATTAGTGTCACCATTGCACACTTTTTAATACTACTACAATAAAAGAAATCTACTCCTTTAGATTTCTTAGTAATCTGATTGGTTCTGAACATTGTCATGTTGTCAATTTTGAATTTACCAGTACTTATTTATATATCCATCCAGATATTGTATATACACTCATCCGGGTACTATATTCACACTCATCAGGGTATTGTATTTACACTCATCAGGGTATTGTATTTACACTTATCCGGGTACTATATTTACACTCATAAGGGTATTCTATTTACACTCATCAGGGTATTGTATTTACACTTATCCGAGTACTATATTTACATTCAACAGGGTGTTGTATTTACACTTATCCGAGTCCTATATTTACACTCATCAGGGTATTATATTTACACTTATCTGGGTACTATATTTACACTCATAAGGGTATTGTATTTACACTTATCCGGATACTATATTTACACTCATCAGGATGTTGTATTTACATTCATCGGGGTACTGTATTTACTCATCGGGGTACTGTATTTACACTCATCGGGGTACTGTATTTACATTCATCGGGGTACTGTATTTACATTCATCCGGTTTATTCAAATTTACAATATGACAACGTCATGAATATAGAAATTTACATTTGCCCTATAATATAAACCAACTAAATAGAATCAATGACATTATACAATGTTTTAACTACAAGGAAATATATCAAACTATCAGAGTGGTGACACTATTCACAAAGTTAGATATGTAATCCACATAATATTCTGGAATCTTCATCTCTGCCTTATACATATTTTGATTCCAACAATTAAAGGGGCATAAGCTGTGTTTGCCCCCAAAAAGTTATTTCCATTTTAGGCGACTTAGTGCCAAACAAGGGTTTCCCAAGCAATTTTCACAAAATATATTGGAATTAAGAATTTTATCCCCGTGTATATTTCTTTTTTTTTTTTGTACATGTATATCAATCTAAGTAGCAAAAAAAGGAAAAAAGTTTTTTGAAAAAATAAAAACACAGCTAATGCCCCTTGGAATCTAGGATTGATAAAGAATACCAGAACTTCTCTCCTAAATATAAACTTACTGTGAATAAAAAGCAATTACAGTAAAACCTCGTTATACTGCCGACATTTGTTTCGTCAAAATTTGGCATTATAAAGGGGTTTGACGATAGGTTGAGGGAAATTTGGAAAAGTGGACTTTCAAAAATTGTAGCCTTAAGCAAAATGACAAAGGAAACGAGGGGCGATTATAAAAAGGTTTTACTGTACCTCCGTTGTCTCTTTTATTTTGAGTTATGACAAAAAAACATTTGGAATACTAACTTCTGTAAATAACTAAATTCTCTAAATATCACATAAACGGCATTTCTGCTCTGAATTGCCGTTTATTAGTCATACAATGTTTTCTAATTCGCCATTATGAGTAATAATACATACGATATTCAGGAGTCCTTGAATTATTATCATAATTGCTACTACAAAAGTCATATGATACACGAAAATTCCTCTAACTTTCACATTAGTCAATTTACAATTGCTGTATCGATTGCTCGTCGTAAAAACAGCAACACGTGCATAAAGCTGTTACATCTATGGTTCACTCGTCTGCTGGGACTCTAAATATAACCTTTTTTCATATGACTGCTGCTTGTAATTAAATATTTATATAGCTGAATTTTAAACCGCATCTGAAGAGATTTTTTTCTGATGGCAAATATAATTATTTCGAACAAAGGGGTCAATACAAGTGTGTTTAAATAGAAAATCGCTTCGGATGCGCTTTTTTAGCACTGATAATTTGAAAATAAACATTGTAACGATTTATGTCTTCGCCAATAAAGTAAACATTTTCTTAAATTTCAGTGATTGATTAATATACCAGTAATTCATCCAGAGGTTTACATGAAATCTAATACAACAATATGCTTTCAGATTTTGCATAAACTAAACAAACATATATATATATATATATATATATATATATATATATATATATATATATATATATATATATATATATATATATATATATATACTGGTTGTTTTAGATAAATTACATCATTCATTCAATTCGAAAGATAGATATAATACAACCTTCATCCGATTCCCAATCCCAATTTCCCGACCACGCGGCCTCCTGTCTTCTGCAATTGTAGGTAGCGCCACCGAAGAGCGAACGTTTTACATTCACAAATAATGAACACATTTTTTTTTTCTTTTAAAAGCGTAACAAGTTGCCAATAGTATGACGTAATGAATCAATACATATTTCAATATTCTTATTTGCGAGGATCAATAGCAGTTTCATTAACATCGCTAGTGTATGCATGAGTCAGACGGATAATTCCAACACTGGATATTTTACACGGAACAAATTTCAATGTTTCGGAATTTAAACTGCAATTTGCGTCCAATTCGAATTTTTTATTTCCATTTCCTATAACGGCTGTAGTGACACTGTTACACAGCGATTTAACTTACAAGGACCATAAGTCAATATGCAAATACGAAGGCTGTTGAGAGTGCTTTGGGAATTCGACTATTTCCCCGTTGCTGACATACTGTCCACCTTGAACTTTAGAAATAGCAATTTAATGCGTTTATAAAATATGTGGTCTTCCGCCAGGAAAACTATTTACATAAAATTTAACTCGTTGAAATTGACTTGATCGCATCACAACAAGCTTAAGTCCATATTTCCTTCCTTGATGAAGTACATTATACAGTCAACAAACATAAAATTTCAAATTCCACTCAAAGTGCATCTGCTATAAATAACCCATTTCACACATTTCACGTATCAAATACTTTCACTGAAAATCGTACGTGAGTATTGCCGTTACTCGTACCGTTGATAAACAAAACGGATTGAAATCTGTTATTAGCCCAAGTTTGTAACAGCTTCAAATAATGATATGGAGATCAGAGCAATACTGTTGAATATCTTCGATCGATTATCCCCCCAATTCTATGAACAACTGGTAAAAATATCCAAAAAGCTGCATATGATCAGCATATTATCAAAATCAACAGGCATATATAGTTTAAAAACATGTTCTATTCCTGTTCATTATAAGAAAACGTCAATCTGCTCAATAGAAATCCGACCTTGCAAAAATAATATTTTTATAAAATGGGTGATAAAATTCCATTTTTCCATCTAAAATGTTTTGATTTTGGTTCTTTTTGTTGATTTTCAGTTTCATCTTGTTTTTAGACGTTTAAAGTTAGTCATAGTAAAACGCCCGGTCCTTTGAGAGAATATCACTTAATAAACTGGTTACCGTCCATCTTACTACACTGATGGAATCGATAATCTTTTTATGACCGATTGGGGACAGAGAACAGATATTAATGGTATTATATGGATAGACGATCGTACGCCACTCTTTCTCGCAAGATAACAAATGGAATCCTTCATTATTTTCCTCACACATTAGTTTTGTAGTAGTCAATATTTGGCTTCTGATTTTATCATCTGTAGTCGATCTTGGCAAAACACAAGGTCAAGACTTCCATATAAGTTTATATGATTGATTTTTTTCAATTTTTTATTTACCCGTGCGAACCTTCGTAAATAATATTTTGGTAGCACTTCAACAATCCAATCTTACAACCACTGCATGCCAAATTAGGTATATTATACTAGATCGAGATACTAGATCCTACTTTTATGTTCAAATATACAAGTACAATGTGGTTACATGTACATAAATTTGTTCCCATGAAATTTCTGACGTTTACCGAAAATCACTTTGAAACAACAACAACAAAATGTACAAATCGGGAAAAGCATTACAACCTTATGTTCAAAGTACATACGAGACAGAAAACACCATTTTAAGTATTAAAATAGGTGTACATGTATATCCAAATTAGAAATAGCCATCCAAGATAGAAACATTATTTCTCGTCAACCTACAGTATACATATCATACATTCGAGACAGGAACAACAATCCAAATTGACGTGTATAATTTTATAACTGTACATTCGCATTGGAAACATCCGTCTCGTTGTTTTCAACCTGTACGCCCATGACAGCTAAGCCACCTAGCAGTAAGTATTAAAACAGTTTGTACAAAAAATAACAACCCAAGCTGACAAGTATTCTAAATCCAAATTTTGTATATCCAGTGGGTACAATAATATACATGGAATAGTAAACTTTTATACATCCAATGGGTACAAGAATATACATGGAATAGTCAACTTTTGTAGATCCAGTGGATACGTGAATTTACGTGGAATAGTCCACTGTTGTATATCCAGCTGGCATAAGAATCTACCTGGCGTGCTCAACATTTGTGCATGTATATCCAGCGGATACCAGAATCTAATGGAAAAGTAAACTTTTATATATCCAGTGGACACAGAATCTACATGGAATAATCAAATTTTGTATATCCAGTAGCTACAAGAATCTACAGGGAATAGTCAAATTTTGTATATCCAGTGGCTACAAGAATCTACATACTTTCGTATATTCAGTGGGCAAAAAGAATGTCGAGACAGTGTCGCCGAAACACAGTCTGTTAGTTAAACAGAATATCAGAAGAATATGATGTTCTTTTGTAAAATGTTTCTTGTCATGTTCCTGTGCGCATTCTAATGTCGACTGATTGATTACTGTTTTGCATAGTTACGCTTTCTTATTATGCTACGTCAGGCTGAGAGTGTGTGTGTGTAACTATGTCAGTTCTCCAAAAGTTATCTTTACTTCACTTGATGATACCAATATGTTCCTGACGAAGTAGATAGCACCTACATACGTTACATAACATGAAAGATAATGGATTTAAAGTCTGCAAATGGTACAAACATAAAAAAGAGAGTAATTCCAACGCTGTATAATCAAACTGTCGAATTGACATGCTTGCGCACTATACGCGGGAATGAAATGTCGAATTCTTTGAATGTAAAATCCACTTACACATGTACAGGAAGAAGGACGAACTATAACTTCCTCTAAATTTCTGTACTCGGAAATAATAGATCCATAGACTATGTATAATTTACGAATTCAAATAACATGTCCCCAACAATGCAATACTATAATTTTACCATGGAAGCGGCATTTATGTCAGAATTAACCATAATTACCAAAACTAGATGATGATGATGTGAATGGGAGGAGGGGAATAAGGAGACAGAAGAGAACGAAGATGAAGTTTTGGTCCTCGGACTTTTTAATTCTCAATTATCCGTTTTAACCGCATCTTGTGTTAGTAATTCTCATGATCTTATTTCTAATGTGAAAATTGCCGAGATAACAAAAATATGTAATACAACAACACGCTGAGAGGCTATTAAAAAGTTTCGGTTCAAATTAACCTGCATGATACCGATCTTGTCAAACAAATTACACAATCTTTTTGACAGAATATTTATGATATATACCTTAAGATTTTTTATAAATAACCTCATGGCCCCCTGTGGCACCGCTGTGCTTAAATGCTGAATAAATCTGATAACTTTCTGAGAATGGGCGTAACTATTTAAAAGTTAAATTTCAACATGAATACATAAAAACGAATTAGAACCGATATTTAATTAAGAAATCATTGATAAAGAATAATTTGATTTTACCAATACTTCGAAGCCACAGGTTATCTGGAAATATTTTTCGTGAAATACGCATTTCTTCCGATATATTGTGATAAATAAGATAATTGAGTGACTTAGCCTTCCTGTCCTGCATATTTTGAGTTAGCTTTCCTGTACTGCCTATTATAAGTTTGCTTTCCTGTACTGCATATTTTGAGTTAGTTTTCCTGTACCGCCTATTATGAGTTTACCTTCCTGTACTGCCTATTTTGAATTCGCTTTCCTGTACCGCATATTATGAGTTTACCTTCCTGTACTGCCTATTTTGAATTCGCTTTCCTGTACTGCCTATCATGAGTTTACTTTCCTGTATTGCCTATTTTGAGTTTACTTTCCTGTACCGCCTATTATGAGTTAACTTTCCTGTACCGCCTATTATGAGTTGTGTACCGCCTATTATAGTTTAGATAATTGACTTTCCTGTATTGCCTATTTTGAGTTTACTTTCCTGTACCGCCTATTATGAGTTAGCTTTCCTGTACTGCCTATTATGAGTTAACTTTCCTGTATGCCTATTATGAGTTTACTTTCCTGTACCATTATGAGCATTTCCTGTACCGCCTATTATGAGTTAACTTTCCTGTACCGCCTATTATGAGTTTACTTTCCTGTACCGCCTATTATGAGTTTACTTTCCTGTACTGCCTATTTTGAGTTTACTTTCCTGTACCGCCTATTATGAGTTTACTTTCCTGTACCGCCTATTATGAGTTTACTTTCCTGTACCGCCTATTATTTACCTACCGCCTTTATGAGTTTACTTTCCTGTACCGCCTATTATGAGTTTACTTTCCTTACCTATTATGTTTACTTTCCTGCGCCTATTATGAGTTTACTTTCTGTATGAGTTTACTTTCCTGTACCGCCTATTATGAGTTTACTTTCCTGTACCGCCTATTATGAGTTTACTTTCCTGTACCGCCTATTATGAGTTTACTTTCCTGTACCGCCTATTATGAGTTTACTTTCCTGTACCGCCTATTATGAGTTTACTTTCCTGTACCGCCTATTATGAGTTTACTTTCCTGTACCGCCTATTATGAGTTTACTTTCCTGTACCGCCTATTATGAGTTTACTTTCCTGTACCGCCTATTATGAGTTTACTTTCCTGTACCGCCTATTATGAGTTTACTTTCCTGCACTGCCTATTATGAGTTTACTTTCCTGTACCGCCTATTATGAGTTTACTTTCCTGTACCGCCTATTATGAGTTTACTTTCCTGTACCGCCTATTATGAGTTTACTTTCCTGTCTATTATGAGTTTACTTTCCTGTACTGCCTATTATGAGTTTACTTTCCTGTACCGCCTATTATGAGTTTACTTTCCTGTACTGCCTATTATGAGTTTACTTTCCTGCACTGCCTATTATGAGTTTACTTTCCTGTACCGCCTATTATGAGTTTACTGTACCGCCTATTATGAGTTTACTTTCCTGTACTGCCTATTTGAGTTTACTTTCCTGTACCGCCTATTATGAGTTTACTTTCCTGTACCGCCTATTATGAGTTTACTTTCCTGTACTGCCTATTATGAGTTTACTTTCCTGTACCGCCTATTATGAGTTTACTTTTATGTACTCCCTATTTTGAGTTTACTTTCCAGTACTGCCTATTTCGAATTAACTTTCTTGTACTGTTTATTTTGAGCTTACATTCCTGTACTGCCTATTTTGAGTTAACATTTCCTGTACTGCTTAAGTTTGCTTTCCTGCACTGCCTATTTTGAGGTTACTTTCCTGTACCGCATATTTTTAGTTTGCTCTCCTGTACTGCCTATTATCAGTTTACTTTTCTATACAGCCTATTATGACTTTGCCTTCCTGTATTGCCTTTTTTCATACCTTGTTATTTCAAGTAAGAGTGTCACTATTATTTACGGGTATACAATTTATTCACTTTGTTTACTCCAATTTTTTTTTAATTTTATTTTAAAACGACTGACAAACAAGTTAAAGCAACTTTTATAAATATCTTTTGTTGGCTCCGATGTTGACGTGCGGGGGTGATTTGCTATGGGAGGAAACCAGAGTGCCCGGAGAAGACCCTCGTGTCCAAGTTGGCTACCGCCATACCATCTCACATACTCCCCTGTCAAATCCAAGGATCGAACTCGGGTCGCATTGGTGAGAAACAAGTGAGCTAACCACTGCGATACCCGTTTAACCCAAAAATTATTTTTGTTGCTGGTTCGTAGTTTTAAGTCGCTTCAAGAATTTTTGACAAACAAAGAGGTGTCACTATCTAGATCTATACTCAAAGTGCAACAAAATTCTAAACCGGTGCACAGATGTGGAATACAGCATGAATAATACTGTAACAAATATGACATATAACTGCATTATCAGTTACGTTAGAATAGATAAATTGATGTATGCTTTCCTCTCTCTCTCTCTCTCTCTCTCTCTCTCTCTCTCTCTCTCATATTGTATCTTACTTAGTGTCTGCCTCTCTCTCATAGTATCTCTCTGTCTGCCTTTACACTTCTCTCTCTCTCTTGTTGACAATTGTCAATTTCAATTTCATCCTTTTGTGTCTGCTACTAGACACCATATCATAATGAATAAATCTCATGAATGATTCAATGTCATTTTCAATATAATCTCTCTCTCTCTCTCTCTCTCTCTCTCTCTCTCTCTCTCTCTCTCTCTCTCTCTCTCTCTCTCTATGTATGTCCGTGTGTGTATGTGTGTGACAAACATTGAAATATAATTACCGTTTAGTCAGACATGTCAGATGCATTTGGAACACGGCGTTTTAGAAGAAAATGAATGCAAGTTGGCATAGATAACTCAAACATGATGGCTAATTAGCAAGATGGAACCGAGTTCCAAATAGCATGGGCTAATTCTGAAAGGCTTACTGTGGTAGTACGATGATGTTCAGATATATCTACTTCATCTGTTTAAACCATATATATTACTAACTTTAACTATGGATGTACGCCTTTGAATATATAAATCGAAGGTTTATCGGTGTCGGTCGTGACCGAAATCACCCAAAAGTCACAAAGAAATCAAACGTAAGTCAAAGATGAGAGAAAGAGAGGGGGAATAGGATGTCGTTCATTATGGAATGGAATAAGTAAAAATTAAGTTCAGCTTAAGGTTAGAAAAATATTTGCAATGGAGGTGTCTGAAAGCTTGAAAATTAAGACCCTTGGCTTCTAAACTTCAGAAATCCAGCACCGCACCTATACAAGACCATTGACATTCTACTCATCGTAGAGAAAATTAAAAATCGATCATGTGATATATGTGATAGGGTAAACAGGCACTGTTTTAATGTGAGGAAGTTAAAAATTATCCTATCTGAGCTTCAATGAGTGAATAATGTCCAAGGAGAGGATTACCACGGATCCAGGTAATACTATTGTATGGTTATGTTCGCGGAATGTTCTTCATTAAGGGCGATATAGACTCCATTAATGTTATTCTTGGAATAGAAAAACTTTTTTTTTTTTAAATCGTTCTTACCTCATATTTTAAGAACAAATTCAAGAGCCATTCACAAAGGCGACACAATTTCAAACTTCATCACTGATTATGATATGCAAAGTATTTCTTGTTTTGGAATGATTCAGAACATTTCATTGGATTAAATGTTCCCGCCCTATTTTGAAATCCCGGATTTGCCAAAGTATATTAACCAACTTTTAGTCTAGATCACCCTTCTAATGATCTTACTCATTAAGAATTTCATTCAAAGAAAACGGATACAAAGTTATTATTGTATTATAACAGCTAATGGAAACATCTGGTTACTGTCATTGTTTTCAAATCCAGAGACTGTTTGTGCCAATAGTCTGTCAGAAACCCATTAAAAGTCTGATTTTAGTAATAAATAAATGTAAAGATTTTCTGGTCTTAATAACTGATCGGCTATAGCAATATCAATATTTAATCAGACATAACAGATGATATAAAACCGTATTATTTTGCAATGCCATCTGTTACGGAATAATTGTGTCGCATCCCGCGCCCGATTGATGTAAATTTCAGCAAGGTGTCGGTATATTGATAATGGCAAAATAAACTACAAACAGAATGTGTTGGTTACTGATTATACAGATGTCAGTTATAACTTTGATGATGACAGGCGGGTCCGTTAATTTATTATATCTCAATAATTATAAACAGGGTTACAATTAAGATCGGTACCATTGTCATTGCAATCTTTAGAATTTGAATAAAACGTTTTACACAGTGATGCATTGAAGCTGCATGCGAAAACAACCATTGTATTGGGTTTATTTCATTTTATTTTCCGTGTTACTTCCTCATTACTTTGACGACAGTTGAAACTTTCTCTGTGTGTGTGTGTGTGTGTGTGTGTGTGTGTGTGTGTGTGAGACATACACATTGCAATACAAATATCGTTAGTCAGATGCATATGAAAACAGCGTTTTAGAATGTTTTCATCTTTCACCAGGTAAGAAATTAAAATTCCCCACACTATTCCACGATAATAAATTTTAGGGTTCGATTTTACCTCCGACAGCAAGACTTGATAATAATACACTGATTTGAATAGAAGTTATGCCATGAGAACACACATATACGCACACACACAAACGCACACACACACACACACACACACACACACATATATATATATATATATTATATATATATATATATATATATATATATATATATATATATATATATATATAGATAGAGATATAGAGAGAGTGAGAGAGAGAGAGAGAGAGAGTGTGTGTGTGTGTGTGTGTAAATCAAGAATAAACAAACCTTTATATATACACCATTAGCCTTGTATGTAAACACTAACGCCATTTGCTTTACAGCAAATTGTCAAGAGTGTATCAAAAACATAATAATAACCCCCCCCACACTTTTCCAAGATAACAAAATTTAGGGTTTGATTTTAACTCCGACAGCAAGACCTTGATAATAATACACTGATTTGAATAGGAGTTATGATATGAGAACATACACATACGCACACACAGTGTGTGTGTGTGTGTGTGTGTGTAAATCAAGAGTAAACAAACCTTTTATATATACACCATTAGCCTTGTATGTAAAGACTAACGTCATTTGCTTTAGAGCAAAATGTCAAGAGTCTATCAACTTCTCATTCAAGTGTCGCAAAAATAAGAATAGTTTGTAAATAGAAACGTAATAAATCTTTTTAAAAAGTGGGTCAGTTGTTAGTAAACGTTCCTAAAAAGGCTCTACTAATAGTAGATTAATATAAGGCCAATGCAACTAAGATTTACCCACCCACCCCAAATCACAATTACTCTCTCTCTCTCTCTCTCTCTCATATGTTTATCACATCTTTATAACAACAGCAGAGCCATTAAAAGTCGGCATACCGGGTTTTTAAGTTACAGATAATTGACACTCAATGGTTATTTCAATATGTGACATACCGATGCAAAAAGCATGTGCCTGGCAAAGATAAAATGTACACTAAAGTTAGGATGTCAATATCCTGACAAAACCTGGAGCAATTTAAAAGATATACTACATGCATACTACTTAGCTTATAAGCATATCATTTGTTGCAATAGATAAAACAAGTCCTTTTAAAATCATCTGTTTCTGGGGTGCGTAAAGGGGAAAATGTCGAAATATTTGCATGATGATTAATAGATGAATTGTTTTCAGATCCGTGGGAATACCTGAAATTAAAGATATCCAAAGGACATAATTTTTGCTAAAATACAATAATCGGGTGCTCAGAAAAAATGATGGACCGGAAGTAGAGCGCATTAATATTGTTCAAACGGAAGTGGAATGCCCGTTGGTGAAGACATTAGCTGTGCACCTATAGACTAACAAAATCAATCAGGAAGTGTTGATTGATTTGAGGACTTTGACGGTGTCAATTATATGCATCCAATCACTGTTCTTTAGGGTCTCGCTCAACAATGTTAACAGTAGGTTTCAAACGATTTTATGGTGGTGGCAAGTTTTCCAAGACAGGATGAAACCGGGAAATGAAAAAAATACCTTCTGTAACCAAACTGGAAAACTTTCCAACATGCTAAGCCTAGTTTGCAGTGAAGTTGAAACCAAACCACAATGGTCGAACTATTGGGCCACGGAGACGACGTAAATTGACCAAGGTGATGGTACGTCTAGACCGCATATCCAAACTCTAACAAATGTGATAGTACGTCTAAACCATACAACCAAATACTGACCAGTATAATGGTACGTCTAAACCATACAACCAAATACTGACCAGTATGATGATTCTAAAACCATCCTTCTAAAGTACCATCCAACCAAATACTGACCAGTATATTGTATCTATTGACCAGAATGACGAAACATACTGACCAGTATAATGGTACGTCTAAACCATACAACCAAATACTGACCAGTATGATAGTACTTCTAAACCATACAACCAAATACTGACCAGTATGATAGTACTTCTAAACCATTTATGATAGTACTTCCATAAACCAAATACTGACCATCCTAAACAACACAACCATACTGACCAGTATGATAGTACTTCTAAACCATCTAACCAAATACTGACCAGTATATTGGTACGTCTAAACAACACAACCAAACACTGACCAGAATGACGAAACGTCTAAACAAGACAACCAAATACTGACCAGTATAATGGTACGTCTAAACCATACAACCAAATACTGACCAGTATGATAGTACGTCTAAACCATACAACCAAATACTGACCAGTATGATGATACGACTGATACCAGTATACTTCTAAACAAAACAACCACAACCAATTACTGACCAGTATAATGGTACGTGACCAGTAAACGTCTAAACATACAACCAAATACTGATGATAGTAAACCACTTGATATGTAACGTCTAAACCATACAACCAAATACTGACCAGTATGATGGTACGTCTAAACAACACAACCAAATACTGACCAGTATGATGGTACGACTAAACAAAACACAACCAAATACTGACCAGTATGATGGTACGACTAAACAACGACCAGTATGAACAAAACAAAACAACCAAATACTGACTGACCAAACCATACAACCAAATACTGACCAGTATGATGGTACGACTAAACAAAACCATAAACCAACTGACACTGACCAGTATGATAGTACGTCTGACCAGTTAACGAAAAAACAACAACCAAATACTGACGACTAAACAAAACAACAAAATACTGACCAGTATGATGGTACGTCTAAATAATACAACCAAATACTGATCAGTATGATGGTACGTCTAAACAACAAAACCAAATACTGACCAGTATGATGGTTCCTAAACAACGCAACCAAATACTGACCAGTATGATGGTACGACTAAACAACACAACCAAATACTGACCAGTATGATGGTACGACTAAACAAAACAACCAAACACTGACCAGTATGATGATACGACTAAACAAAACAACCAAACAACCAAACACTAACCAGTATGATGGTACGTCTAAACGAAACAATCAAATACTGACCAATATGATGGTACGACTAAACAACACAACCAAATACTGACCAGTATGATGGTACGTCTAAACAAAACAACCAAATACTGACCAGTATGATGATACGACTAAACCACATAACCAAACACTAACCAGTATGATGGTACGTCTAAACGAAACAATCAAATACTGACCAATATGATGATGATACGACTAAACAATGATGGAACACAACCAAAAATACTGACCATGATATGATGGTAACGTCTCTAAACAAAACAACCAAATACTGACCAGTATGAAATGATACCAATATGATGACTAAACCACATAACCAGTAAACACTGACAATCAAATATGATGGAACGACAACAAACAAAATACTGACAACCAAAAACAATTGACCAGTATGATGATACGACTAAACAAAAACACACAATGATTGAACCAGTACTGACCAGTAATATACGAGTAAACAACACAGCCAAATACGACTGACCACATAACCAAACACTGTATGATGGTACGACTAAATAAACAACAAAATACCAATGATACGACTGACCAACCAAATATGATGATAATACGACTAAACAAAAATACACCACCTAAAATACTGACCAGTATGATGGTACGACTAAACAAAACAACCAAATATTGACCAGTATGATAATACGAGTAAACAACACAGCCAAATACTGACCAATGTGATATTGCGTCTAACCCACTAACCAAATACTGACCAGTATAATGGTACGCCTAAACAACACAGCCTAATCCCGACCAGTATGATCGTACAACTAAACAACATAACCAAATACTGACCAGTATGATGGTACGTCCAACACACATACCCAAATACTGACCAGTATGATGGTACGTTTAAACCACATAACAACCTGTGATAATCCGGAAATCAGTTTAGCGCAATGTATCATCACCGTGACTCCATGGCGAGAACATTCGAATTGTAAAGTCCCTGGAATAGATTACCGACCTATGCCATATTTCTGAATTCTTTAAGAGATGATCTGAATTCAAATAACAAAAAAACCGAGATCCCATAATTTCCCGCTGAATGATACCATATCCTCGAGAGGAAATATCGGAACGGTAGGCAACGCTTTCCGGTGTCCTGGGAAGTCCTAAATATCTATATTCAAATAATGTTTTTTCCTGGCATTCGCACCTGTTTAGAAAAATAGTAGGCACACATGTATACATACCTGAGGCAAGTGACCACCTGAATCAATACAACCACACCCCCAAAAGACGTGAACTTTGTTTCATGGAAGCCTAACAACGTCGGTTGTGTGGTTCTTTGTGTATATTATACATGTATATATATAACAACCCTGAAGTCAATGGCGGCTGGCTTACACTTCACAAATTATATACAACTAACACGCATTGATTGATTTCTGCTAGCTCGAAACTGTATTGCATACATAAATGGCAAAATAAATTGAATTGTGCTTTAACCAGTGTTCTGCTACATAGAATTAGCTCGCATCTGGCTGTGATATTGAATTCAACGTAGACAGGTTTTTCTTCATCAATATATGGAAACGAACCGTGGGGATAGGCAAATCAATTTTTCTTTGTTATAGAACTAGATCCAATATCGATGGATGTAAAAGCTGGCACTGTGAATATCAAACATATTCAGAATTGGACGATAATTATATATCAATATAATTACATCTGTATTAATTTTCACTTTGATACTGTTGTGAATGTACTAGACACAGCAAAATTAGCGACAAAGGTGCTAATTTGAAAGAGCTGATAATTCAGAGGAAATTTTCAACAAATGTAAAATAACCAACACGACCACTGCATCTTAACACTTGTAAATGAAAATAGAAATGTGTACATCTATGAGAGAGAGAGAGAGAGAGAGAGAGAGAGAGAGAGAGAGAGAGAGAGAGAGAGAGAGAGAGTATCGACTGAAAAAAAAACACAAACAAAATTTTATATACAACAACTGCAGACGGTCGAAATACATCATTCTCGACACATAGATCTAAGGCCGCTTATGCGACGTACAAATCAGAAATGTTTCATCTACTTGAAATTTAAATTATATGATTCATATTGTGAAATTTCAACATGTTTCAATAGGCAGAAAACATAATCAAAAGAACTCCATCATTCGATACTTAAAACACGGAAGAGGAAAGAAAAGTACGTATCAAAACTACTAGCATAAAATGAACTGTTGCAACATTTCCCTCTTTTTTGTTAAGTGTTTCATTAATCATGTAAATATATACGGTGGAACCTCGCTATTAAGACAACATAACTGACTCAGAGTGGTCTGATAAGTGGGGTGGTCTCTTAAGTGAGGTTCTGTATTTATCAAATATCTATCGTGATACCCGAAACCTGTGGTTTGAAATTAAATGTGGTGTCTTAAGTGTTGTGGTCTTTAGGCCAGATTCCAGTGTGTGTGTGTGTGTGTGTGTGAAACGTCTAGAATCACTTCGTATAACCGTATGATTTGCGAGTGACTACATTATAAAGTTTGTAATTTAGAGACCATGCTGTTGTCGTCTGAACATAATAATTACGTGAAATCCTTGTTAAAGTATATAATTTTTTTTTTTTAAAATGCTCATGCTGCAGAGAATTAAACGGACGTTCGGTTAATCAACGATATCATCGATAACGAAATCAAGATTCCGTAAAGAAACGAAAATAAATCCAATAATAATATAATACCAAGCTTGCTGTTCAACTTCTTACCTTCTTCTGGTATAGTTTCATGGGTCAGTTGACAACTTCTACTCCTTCTCAGCAGTTTGGCCATTTTGATAAATTATAAACAAAAGAAATCCAACCAAAATTACTGCGTCGGTACGTAATAAAACCTTTAAAACCAATCGGAAACTATAAAATGAATGTACGTATCACTTGCATATAACAATCCCAACTAAAATGAGTAGATATTGATACTATTGACGGGATTGTCACAACCATCTGTCAATCACATTAGATCGTCAATTTCAAGTCTTACAATTTCCTATGTTCAGGTCGGATATAGAATTTCTATGACCAGATGGGTTGGAGTTTCTTGTCCGGACCAGAAATGTGACAGGGGTACACGCGTGCATCAATAACTCTCAATTAGCGTCGTTTTGTCCATTTAATCGTGTTGTTATTGTGAATCAACACGACTATATGAGCATGCTTGCATGCAAATTTACCTACATTTAACCATTATCGCGCGTCAAAGTCAAATATTTATAGGTTAAAATAGACTTGATAAATCCGGACGCGGTGCTTCATTTCCTGTTTTCGACGAACTGACGATATATACAAGGACAGACTCCCTTTATCAGATTTTAGCCCAATCAACTAACGTGGAAACAACAAAATTGTCCCGATATACCATGGTTCTGATAACATCTCCAACTGTCACATCGAATGTACTTTTTTCGGAAACAGGAAGTCTGTAAATTATCCGTGTAAGCCACGCTATCACTTTTATTGCTACAACATAAATATCCAAGTACGTCTTTCCGGAAAATGACACTAAATCCAAATACATATATCACAAAATCCGGCGGATGCTTAAAATACCAGCTAGTGACAAGATGTGACAGAGTTTATACTTCTAAAACTGCTCCCACAACGTTCGTTATTAGAATCCTAGTTGCTATTCCAAACCGATATTCCGGAATCGAGGAAATTCCGTTAATTACAATCCGTCAGCAAGCCGTCATGCACGCTCTTGGTCAAAATGAACCCCTCCAGAATGAATACACCCCAAATCTTGATACTTTAACATTAATAAACCGAGTGTTAATTCTGCTTGTTGAGAAGTTTGGAAAAAAGTACATATTATGATATGCAAATATCCAATAAAAAAAAACTTTGTTCATTTCAAGTACAAAAAAGTATTTCCTGTCTACTAGAGTTAATTCAGCACACAATATTCGTATTCAGAATACAGGAGATACTTAAAATAGCACAATATCATATAAAAGAGTTTGCGCTCGACATAAAACCTTGATCACGAGTCGTATACATCAACCGATACTCAAAACAATAAAAATTCCATACATACATTATAATGCATTAGGAAATGTTTAAAGAATCATGAAAGACTCGTTCCAGGCAGCTTTTACACCAACGTATATTTTTGACACACTATGTTACCCTACATTATATGTAAGGCTTTGTGCAATTTAAATAATGTTTCTGATCGTAAAAGCACCGCTTAGAAAAAAGTCACTAGCTCCGTCTAAACACTAGAGCATCGTGAAAAACAAAATGAATCAACGGTACTTCTTGAAAAGTATGTACACAAGCTCCTCAAAACGAACAAAATGGAACTGCATTGTAATTCAAAACAGCATCAACTACGCAATAAATATAAGCGATTGCCGCTGAAAATGGGTAACGCCCAGTGGCATAAAATTCATTCCCATTAATTCACATCAATTGTTACTTTTATCTAGAGAAAACGTCAACAAGATATCGTGAATTTTGACAGCACATCTTTGGTCGCACATTCCAATGTTTGATATATTAACGCATCAACCCCTGATAAACAATGGACTCTGCTGTAAATCAATGACTAAGACCAGTCTAACTGTGTTTCTAGGGGTGAATAAGTTAAATCCGGTAAGTAGATGCTATCGAACATGTCTAGGGTAGTAAGACAAGACTCGAAATAAATTCAAACATTGTTCTTTGTGGGTTTGATTCCTGGGAATGACCACAGAAAATGGAGGGTCACTGTTAATTGTATGTCCGGTCAAAGTGACACTGATGTATTTACTAACTAGCTTGACCACCCATCTGATGTTTCTATGGCCAGACGGCGGTACTGTTGTCCATTAGCAAGGCTTAATGCATACCAATTATTTTTGTACTGCGTAGTCATCTCATTTTACCCTGTTATATGTTCGGGGCACTTAGACCACGGATCATTTGAAGAATCTCAACAAAACAAGGCAATTATCAACTATACGCCACCTAGGTGATAGTAACAAAAGCTGCAAATCGTCCATTGTAACGAAATATGCGTCACTGACAGATTAGAAAGACAACTGATGCGGGTAATGAGAAACACAGATCTATTTATCAAGCAAACTCGGGTCCCTGAAACAACACTAGAGAATTTATTTGAAGAAAATATTTTCTAAGCCAAAGCAAATGATCACTACATGGTCATATTTGCCCAACCCCCAGACCCTGAACTATTGCTCCCAGGGTAATATATTTTACAATTTTGGAAGAGGGCTTTATCCTCTTTCTAAAAATGTATTTAAGTTTTTATCCTTGATGTGCAGGGGTAAAGACAAAGATTTTTAAAGTTTGTGAAAGTTTTGGCCCCATTCAAAGGACCCAGGGGGGTTCCAAGATAACGAAATACACAATATGTGGTTACTTACCTCATTGAAGCATCTTATAAAATTTGAACATGATTGGCAAAGTAGATTTGAAGAGGAAGTTAATTAAAGAATCCTCACTGCTCAATGGCCGTGAGTGCCTAGCATAGGCCTAAATTTGAAGTCATTCACTGACATTTGGTGACCATATGAGTGGAAAGATTCTTGAGTGGGACGTTAAACAAAAATACAACAATTGTTTAAGCACGGGGAACGAATACTGGTGTCATAAGGCCACTCGGGTGACCTAAAACGTTTGAGCTCGAGTACTATTGGCACGTGTATTCTAGCAAAATTTGGAAAATAATAATGCATGGCCCATTGTCAACTCCGCAATCTAGCAACTCAATAAATAACTAGAATAGTTTTAAAGGGGCATTAGCTGTGTTTTTTCTAATTGTTTTTCCTTTTTTAATACTTAGATTAATATGCAATAATTAAAAGAGATAAACACCGGCATAAACATTCTTAAATTCTTATATATTTGGTGAAAATTGCTTGAGAAATCAAGGTTTGGCATTTTTTCACTTGCAATTGATAAACTCAGCCTCAGTATTTGTATATGAATGCCACATTGTACCTGACCTTATTTTCACAAAAAATATAGGAATGTTAATTTTTTTATGCCTGTACATAGATCTTTTTTATTATTGTGCATCAATAACAAGTGAAAAAAGGTAGAAAAAATTGAAATAATTTGTTTTCGAGACACACAGCCAATGCCCCTTTAAACATGAATGATAATGTTATATGGCATGTTAATCGCCACTTGTAAAACAACAAAATACTGTCTCACATTAGTAACAAAACTGGAACTCGTAAGTCATTATCGGTTAAAGATAACTTAAAGAATTTGACCGGGAAGTCATTCAGTAAGATGAACAATCGAATTACATCATCAGGGAGACAGACGTTGCTGATACACTAATAATGTTATTTGTGACATCCATTTTCTAGAGATAAGGATAGTCCCATTTCACCCCTGACTGAACATTTAAAATAATCTGCATTTAATGATCTGAAAAGTCAATCATCATTCATCTGATATATGGATGCATTAGGCTGTGGGAGATAATATCTGTCCTCATTAATTTGACAAATTCGGAGACAGAGAGAGATGGGGCGATACAGACAATGATGAGTGCGCGCTATTGTTTTTATGCAATAGAAAATTGTCTACATCTGTTTCCTTCAATACTTGTCAATGAATATATCACAGTGTATGTGTATGTCTGAGAGAGAGGGGTGTATGATATTTTATTGTTTGGTGTGTGTGTGTGTGTGTGTGTGTGTGTATTTAATTTGTGTAACGTAGGCGTAGGAATTGGGCAGGGGCACTTTTTCACATACATGTACAAGCAAAAATCTTATAATTACCAATAAGTAAGCAAGTTGTTTCAAAAGTAATTGTATACCGGGAAATAAATCATTTTCATATTTGTTCGCCCCACCCCCCATTTGATTTGCTTTTTACGCCACTGTGTAAACTGCAATAATATCTGAAACCCTTTTATCCCCACTTATATCTGACATATGTACGTCTCTTCATCTACATGTACAGTTTACTTGTGTATATAGTATGCTTATATCCATTCTTCCGTCTGTAAATTTTGCCAGATGGTATGAAACGTTAGTCATGAATGCATTTTATAGATCATAAATTCAATCAAATAACAGTGCACAAGGAGAAAAGAAAACAAGATATATAGACCCAGAGAAGTTAATATGAACAGGGACATAAAAACCGTCCATAACAGTCGATAGTAACAAAATTGTCCCTCGCATAACCCGGATATTTACGGATTTTAGTCAAACCAAGGTAAACCAATTATTGATAAATAACACATTTCATAGACGTAGTATTCTGGAGGGGCGCCCCCCCACACACACACACACACACCACCGCCACCACCCACACACACACACACACATGTTCACATAAAAGCAAAATTCTTATATTATCCACACGTAAGCTAATTGTTTCAAATGTAATTGTACATAAAAAATAGTCCCCACCACTTTTGATATGCTTCCATCGCCACTGTATTTGTCTGTTTCTGGGACACTTAAGTGATATTTAGTAAAAAAAAAAAAAGATTATTTTGAGTCATTGAGAAAGGGAATGTATATTTCGAATATTAATTGGCGTTCGGCGAATAATTGCACGCGCCTGATGGAAATCGACAACAGCATTGAAATTATTCCGCCATCACGCCTACCAATCTTTTTTTTTATTTGTGTTACGTTGTTCTTTTTATTGCTTTTTTCTTCTTCAGCACTTTTGTACGGTGTCGTGTTGTAAACTTTAAATAAACTGGGGCTATTTGACATGTTGACATTTTTGTCTTTACAAACAACCGGTCAATTCAAAATTTACAACATGGCGACTTTCTTATCAGATCATATAATACAGAATTTTATTAGTGTGAGAACACTTTGGGATGGGGGAATTATCCACTTTGTTTATTTTTTCCGAATCTGACCAAGATGAAACAAGGAACATTCTACTTGCGAAACAAATACTCTGAGCGTATGACATGAAATGTACACTGCATAAATTGCGCAGCGAGTTAAACAGGTAGTGATTCAAACGTAACAGTAAATAAATGTCTCTTAGTGTTAAATAATTACTATACTCCTAACTCTGTAAAACACTGTGGTTCTGGAGAAGAAGATTTTCAAAGAAGGGTACCCTCTGGGACCTATTTCACCCCAGCCTGAACCCATCGGACCTAAGACCATCCGGTAGAAATAACCACAGACTTGGTAGAGGATCTTGAGTACGTCTTGTAACCTGTCAAGTATTGTCAAAATCCCTGTGTGTTTCAGAGGAGAAGTCAAATATGTGAAAATTTTAAAAAGACGGACGACAGATGATTGACGCCGGACAAAGTGTGATCACAATAACTCATTTGAGCCTTAGACACAGGTGAGCTAAAAATCCCCATAGAATGAACTGTAGAAAATGTTACAATGTTCACATACAAAACAGCAATTTTAAAAGAATTTTGATATACGCCTTGATTCCTCTCAAAAACATTTATCAAAAACTGCCCTGCATGGTTAACTGTTTCTTTATCCCCCGTGCCTAACAACACATGATGTACGAGACATGATGTATCGGTGATTTCGGTTTTTTATACTTTAAGGATAGCGTTAAGATATTACAATACGATAGATGATGAAATAGTATGTTTTGTCTTTTAATATCTCCAACGGATTTTCCAGTCACGTGTTTTCGACAAGTTCATGGTGATTTCAAGTGGATGATAGGTTTGCACGTGTTCGATGGCGATCGTTGAAATGTGTGAAAAACACTCAAAAATGTCGTTCACACTGTAGTTCAATGAGAGAGAGAGAGATGATATTAATTTTCACACAATGAAGTGATAGAAAATATTTAAAACACATATAAATTATCACGTTTTCATGCTTGACATTATGTCGACAACACATGACAAGGGAGTTAACTAAGGTATACTTAATAGACATTATGTACTGCTGTTGTAGGTAGAGTTTTCTATCACTCCAAATGCATTCAGAATGATACCAAATTATATATATATATATATATATATATATATATATATATATATATATATATATATATATATATATATATACATACATACATACATACATACATTGTATATATAGACTATCCAATATTAAATGCATGATACCTCGATCAAATGGCTGACACGCCACTTTCAAACAATCTTAATCCACGAAACTTAAACATAACCTTGGACCTGTCTAATTAAGAAGATAGTTAAGTCCACTGTCAGAATTAAGGAGTGTATGGTTTAGAATAAAAATGTTATAATTATTTTATATGCAATATATGAACATGTCCACTCCTGAATTATGACAGTAGACCATACTATTTATTGATCTGGGTGAGTCTATATGTGAACAGAGGGGTTGATGGGTAGGTTTAAACAAGGATACATTTTAAAACCATAGTTTTACAATATCTGTTGAGGAAAATGACACTATTTCACACACAATAAAAACAAAACTATCAACTTCTTGCAAGCATTTTTTATATATTAAATCAGAGACTGCTTGGAACCAATACAGAATTTAAACATCAATTGATATGATGTATAAGAAGAATATCAGTTTCTGTTGTGTGATATCTTAACATATGTCAAAACAGAACCGTGTTGATAAACTTGTCAATATGTAAAAAGACATGGAATAGAGAAGGCTGTGTAAAAAAGAATCATATTATACAGTCAGACTTGTCTATAAAGGCCACTCACCGGAAGAGGCAAAAGTAGCCGTTATAGACAGGTGACCTTTATAAAAAAGGGTTATTCATTATAAAAATAATAATAAAGGTTATATTTAAATGGTCTTTATAGGCAGGTGCCCTTTATACAGAGGTGCAAATGCAAGTATGGTTGTACATGCATATTCATGTATAAACATTAAGACATTGGGCTTCTTACTTTCATTTCAAATGCAAATGACTTAAGAAAAATAAACTGAATATTTCTATGCGAAAAAAAGTAAAACACTCAAAATCCACAAATTTTCGGCCACTTGGCTTTTATCAAGTGAAAGACGACAATATGTTTATCATTTACATAGTATTAAGTCTACACAATACAAAGCTTCCGTGCAAATCCTAAATTTAGCACATTGCACGGAAGCTTTGTATTGTGTAGACTTAATACTATGTAACTGATATACATATTGTCGTCTTTCATTTGATAAAGGCCAAGTGGCCGAATATTTGTGGATTTTGAGTGTTTAACTGATTTTTTTTTTTCATACTGATACTTCCCTTTGGAGGACATTAACTTTTATTGGAATATTTTTAAATACACTTATATAATTTCCCATAGCCAGAGATACATGGCATGCATTTTATTTCGCATGGGACTCGGTGCATCCTCAGTATGTAATTAATGATGATCGCGTGCAACAGAGATGTACAGACTAATGGCTGCTGTTCTTTTAAAGCTAAAGCTTAGATTTATTATTATGCCAGATAAACAGTAATTATATAAATTCTCAGTGTTTAACAACGATATAATCAAATACAGTCAATCGAGTCTATAAAACATTAAGTTATTAGGTCACTCAACAGAACAGGCAAAAGTAACCGTTATAGACAGGTGGCCTTTATAAAGATGTTTATTCATAATTATAAAAGTTCACAAAGATTTTGTTTGTATGTAGTTCTTTATACAGTTTTATTCATTTTTACGAGTTGGTGTTCCATCAACTGAGTGATGTTATCATAATGGTAAGTTGTTTATTGGGAACCTTTACAGTAAAGAGATCATAGCACATTACATTGACTGGAAATTACACATATGCATTCATTTCAATATCAGAAATTCAACTTCAAGATTGAAATTTTTAAATAGTTCTTTAATTTGTAAATATTTGCTTTCTAGATTGACGAAAAAATAGTAACGATTCGCTGAAAAACATAGGCCTTGAGGAATTGTCGAAATATATGCTAGAAAAGTTTGTCTGACCTTCATTATGAGTTTTGTGATATTTGAAATTTATTTTCAAGAGTTCATTTTCATTTTTTGTTTATTTTATACTCTTGTCACAAAATTGACGTTTTAAGCGATCGACCGGACAGTTTACAATTCTTGCGCACCTTTAATATGCAAATGAGTTTAAGATCCAGTTGTTTGAAGCTGCGTCACTCACGTGATCTTAACTGACGAGAAACTCGCGACTGTCTTTGAAATGTTTTACGTGTACACATATTGGTCTAGAGATTTAAATGACACTGAGGGGGAAGTTCAGTGTAAGAGTATATAATAATGTCACACAGAAAATTGAATATCTATGCAGCGATGTATATAAGCATAAGGCTTTATAATCATATCACTGATCTATGTACATGTAGTTTGTTATAACAGCATAATAAATGCATGTACATCATCATTACTCACATGTGATATAAATGGTAAAGGCTGTGAAAAAATGTCCCATGATTGTACTTATTTTGAAATAAAGTTGCTGATGCACACAGGTTTTTGTTAACTCGTTAACTCTTCAATAACATGCTGCATTTCCTTAGTAAAAAGTCTGGGATCCTTTATTGAAATCAACCTGCGATATCTTTCAAACATATGTAGCCTAAACAATGTATATATTTCAGCATTGAGTGTATTATAGCAGCCACGGAAATACATAGAACGACTGCCATCAACTCGTAACTTTGATTAAACAATTATTTCAATCTTTTACACAGCTTTATCGATCGTTGCACTCAAATTCAAAGACCGACAACTCCGTGTAAGATCTGTATCGGTCATATGTTTCCGGTATGCCTTATGACAAATCCGGATGTTCGCTTCAACATGCAAAAGAAAACAAAATAGCAAAATAAAAAAGGACACCCAAGTGGGTCTAATTTGCTCACGTGTGCACTTTATACAAATTTGGAAAGAAGATCATAAAGAATATGTAGGCTGATCTGGCCCCCCAAACAAAACATTTTAAAGGACTGTGAATACTTGCTTCCTGTAAAGTTTCGTCAAAATCCATCCAGTGTTGTTCATGACCATGCGCAAGAACAAGCTGAACATGTGAAAATATTTACCCATCCCCCTTTTTGTGTCTGAAGTAGTTTTGAAAAACAAGCTTATAGAGTGAAAAAATGACACCTTGTTTTTTTTGGCTTTCATAAATTTCATAGAAAATTCTAAAAATCAGATTTCGGCAAACTCCTTGCACAAAGTCTGAAAAGAACCCATAACACGCAAGTGATTGATATTCCTACGAAATTACAAAATTGAACTATACATCTATTCATGCAGCGGTTCTAAAGAAGACTTTCAATGAAACGTACCCTTTGGAATCCATTTTGCCCTATTTTAAACCCATCCCTGGGTCGATCTGGCTGAAAAATATAAATTGGGTAGATACCTTAGGTAATTGCTTCCTGTAGAGTTTCGTTAACATCCATTTAGTGCTTTTAGAGAAGAAGTCGAAAATGTGAAAATGTTTAGGAACTGTCATGTTTCAATTTTTTTATTTACTCTGTGGGAGGGGGGGTTAAATACAAAAATTAAAACATGACAGGACGACCGACGTGGAGTGATCACTATTACATTATAGCTCACTTGAGCTAAAACACTCATAGCTTCTAACAGACAACATCCTATAAATGTAATGCAGCATTGTAGATCTATACTGATTATCAAGTTATAGAAAAAAATGTTGTTTCTTTTGAGTGGATTTAAAATTGGAAGACAGACTCGCTGGCTTCATATACTACAGATCCTATTATACAAAATGAACGATAAAGACAGCCGAAAGCGAAAACAGAAGATGGCACGTGACCTGTATCAGCTGTAACAGTTTAAACTGTTTAGTTCAAATGAGATGTAGTAACATAAAGTTAATTACTGACTTTAAGGGAATATCGAATCTCGGATCAATACATAATGTTCCTAGATACAAACGATTGTGTGCAATTGGTTTTTGCTATAATATTACCCAAAAAATAATCGGTATAAAATACATGTAGATGCAAATACATGCATATATTTAAAAATAATTAGACTGAAAACAACATTTATCAAAAGAAATAAGTAAATGCATGTATAAGAATTTATTTATATTTTCTTCTTTGAATAATATGGCGACCGTCATTTAATGTCATCACCACATGTCATATATTGTATAAATAATGTTAATATTTTTTGGATGATGAATAATTTATGTCTATTTTTAGCCGTAGTTCAGTTTTGTCAACAATTTTGTGCACACATTAAAATTATTTTGATGTGAAATGACAATGTATACATTCGAGTTGTTGCGTTTGCTTTGTGGCACGTAGCAGCTATAGCGAGGGATGTAAATGCGGCTCCAAATTAACGCTTTACTTTGTATCTATAAATACTCAGTACACTGACATGGGAGTTTTCGCCCTTTTCGACAGAAAACATATTCACTCAGTCTTAAATTAGCTCTAAATCATTATGATCTAACAGATGACATGAATGTACATACATCAGTTTTGGGCTTGAAATTTTCGCCTTCATTTTAAATTCGCCCTTCCATCTAAGAGCCAAAATTAAACGGAAGTGAATATTTCCTTGTACACAGTAATTGCATATGTAATGTTATATAGTATCAAGGTTGCTATATCAAATTTTGGAGTATAATATCGAAACATATCGAGTAACCTGTAAGTGTTTCCGAGATCCTAGAGTCGCGGTAGGTTTCCAAACACCTCAGCACTGCGGATACAGAGAGTATCATGACCCCCGATTCTGTAATGTTGTGCCGTTTGCTTTCCTTTAAATTGAAATTTAAAAGTCAAGGGATCACTTTCAAATTTGCTTTTCAATTCCTAAGTTTGCAAATGACTATCACATTTGTGTGAATATTTGATAAAAATATGTATTCTATTAAACTTCTGAACAATTTCCAAATTAGATCCGGAAATATATAATTTCCGAGATGACCATTCTACTACATACTGTCATTAGACCACCATTTTACTAATGGTATTAAATAACATTCTACTATCAAGTGACCATTGTACCACTATGAACATTCATCTACTAGATGACCATTGTCACTAGACCATCATTATACGATTAAATGACCATACTACTACATGTATAAACCTTTAGGAAGTTCCGTAACCGAGTGATAGAGTATCACACCCCCATTATTACTTTGATCAACCCCAAAATTCAAACCCAAATAATTCAATTGCACTTGTCACAGGTAAACTACAGGCCAAGTTTGAAGTCTGCACATCTATCCATTACCAAGAATTTGCTTCAACCTGAAACTTTAACCAAAATGTTGATCCCCATCCCCATTACTACTTTGATCCACCCCCAAAATTCAAACCCACATAATTCAATTGCACTTGTCACAGGTAAACTACAGGCCAAGTTTGAAGTCTGTACCTCTATCCATTACCATGGATTTGCTTCAACCTGAAACTTTAACCAAAATGTTGATCCCCACCCCATTACTACTTTGATCCACCCCCAAAATTCAAACCCACATAATTCAATTTAACTTGTCATAGGTAACCCATCAGCCAAGTATGAAGTCTGCACCTCTATCCATTGCCGAGAATTTGCTTCAACCAAAACTATAAACAACATGTTGATCCTCTATTACATTGACCCCCCCCCCCCAATTCAATTGCACTTGTTACATTTAAGTAACCTACAGGCAATGTATGATCATGAAGTCTGTACCTCTATCCATTGCCGAGAATTTGCTTCAACAAAAATTGTTGATCCCCACCCTCATTACTTAACTACTTTAATTTAAAAACAATGGTCTTCCCACCATGTACTTAAATGCAAGAGCTAAACCAAATTGTTAATGCAGACAGTCCACTCCGTTTACTTTGACACCCCCCCTAAATTTAAAAAAAGGTAATTATGGATAGACTTCGCCATTTCATAAGCCTGATTTTGTTTAACAATCCGGCCAAAAACTGTTGAGTGTGGCGAAATCACCATTCAAAATTCAAACTCTAGTATTTGGTAAGTGACCAGACACACACAAATGGATAGTGACATTGCACATATTACTAAGTCTTCAACCATTCAACCAAACTTTGTTGTCTACAAATACAGAGGCGGATCCAGGAATTTTCAATGCGAGGGGTGTAAAGTTTTTTGCTTTTGTTTGGTTTTTTTTTTGGGGGGGGGGGGGGGGTATAACAAGACGCCGTACGCATGAAAATGGTGTGTTCATTTAGTGTAAAGAATTGGATAGATAACATTGATGATTAAAGTTTTATATCTCTAGCTGATATAACACAAGGAAAAATCATATACATTTTGATATAATGCAAATTTTGTTTACAAATAAATTTTCATATTCATACTTAGAGAACGCAAACGAAAATTTATTTACTGATATGTAGGGCAAACACTTTAGATAAAAACAGATATAAAACAAAGCGAAGTCAAAAGCCATGAAATTCAAAATATACAGAAAACTCCAGGGGTGGATCTATGATTTGAAGTAAGAGGGAAGGAAGAGTACATACTTGTTTTTGGCAAGCGTTAGCGAGGCGCAAACATTTTTGGTAATTTATTTTTATTAATTTTCCAACTTCTTATTAAAGATATAGAGGTTTTAATTATTTTTTGGTCAAATACTGGGCTTTTAAGTTTATTTTAATTTACTGTATATACATCTATATTTTGGTGTCCAAACAGGGAGAGGGCGTACGACCTTTATGCCCCCTTTGAATCTGCCACTGAATCATGTATATAAATGTCTTTGAATATTAGCCTGTACAAGAAAAATCACCAGCGTAGCGAGCCAAAATAAATTGAAGAATGAAATATGATGAGCCATGCCAACCGAAATTTTTTAAACATAAATTAATTTTCACCAAAACTTTGGCACCTGTTAAGGTCAGATTATTTATTTACTTGCTAGTCGAGGACAGATGATTTATTTTCAATATTTTTAAGGCCAGATTATTTATTTCCAAAATCTGCCAGCCCCCCCCCCCTTCAGAATCAAATGGTCACCCCTAAGTACATCTACTTACATCCAAACCCCAATCTTACAACACTGGGTATATCTACGTACATCCACACTCATGTTTAGTTCATTAAACTTTATAATTAACCAAATGGTACACAGAGGCAAATACTGTCTCTGTCTGGGATCTGAGCTGGAATCCCTGGTTTACATATCTGGTGTTCTACCAACTGAGCTAAATGGATAACCAAGCTAGAAGGACGTCCGTATAACCACTACATAACCGCTCTAGTTTTAAACAGACATCCCGACTCCCCTGTCGGAGGCTAACTAACACCTATTATGAAATGGGTAGTGGACAATCACAAATACACAGAGAAGAGGCCAGGTCCCAGCGTGGGCGCCTAATCGAACCTGGCACCTGGTTTACCAATTGAGCAAAAAGACTTAGTCCCTACTTGCCCATGCTAGAGTGGAAACTCCATATAACCACTACTACATAAGAATTGAGACATCGTTTGTAATTAAACCGCCAAAACTGTACATATGATTTCATGTACTTTGGAAGATAGGTTAGCCCTACTCTCTCACAGACTAAAATGGATGTACATATAAACCATTTCTTATGTTACATTCGATTTTAAAGTTTTAAAGCGATATAAGCTGTCACAATGACTATTTTTGTCCCCTGACATATAGTCGAGAATACGATAAAATGTGTGTTCAAATACATTGTCAAACGCGTAAAACGATGTAAAAGATCTTCTTTCCGAAGTTATTTGCTTCATTAGAATTTAAGTTTTCCCGTATCTTAAAAAATCCAGTTGTGTTTTCGTATGCAATGACCTTTCAGGTAAACTCTTTCGCCATATCAAATATACTTCGTAATTCGGTCAGGGGATCTCGGTCCTTTAAGCGCTCGGACTAAGTCGGCCGATTTTTTGTGGTTTATATTTATTTTTAAAAATAGAGGACGTGATTTTTATTGGAAAGTGCATGTATTATGTAAAATTCATGCATTTCAACGAAATTTTAAATACCTGAAGAAAATCGGATGAATATATGAATAAATATATCAGGTCACTAAAGGAAAATTTTCCGATCTTTAATGTCAGCCTGAATGCTGACGTTGACAAAACCAAAATAATATAACTGTGAAAAGTATCCGTTCCTAACGTTTTATAATCGTACCGCCATGACTGGTGGAGTTGGGCAGTTCATTATCATATGTGTCAAGAATGATAAAGCCGAGAATGCGATGGGACGAGTTAAAAATGGGTCGAGATCACCCGATGTACCCGGCACGTGGACAATTTCAGAAATGAATGTTTTGAAACGACGAAAAAGACAAACTTTGCCTGATTTAGGTATGAAATGATGAACGAAAACAAACGCAAAGGGCAATTAGAATAGAATGTATATTTACTGCAAATAGCACGTGTTTATTGGACACTCGGTAATCTTCGAAAAAAATTACCGAAAGTTAATTTGCAATGCTCATAGTATGATGGACAAAAATAATTTATATTACGGGTTACGTTTGGCAAGATTGTTGCGATTTTACACAATGTATTTGTTATTCTAACCACCAGATGGTCTGTTTGGAATATATATGAGATAGAATATCACATAAAATGGGCATGTAAAATTTTTCACCGACGACAGCTCATATCGCTTTAAGAGATCTGGGTCTGGCACCATAAAAGTTGATAATTTACCCAAGTCTGAAAATATTCTCAAATTGGCCTGCTCAGCCAATAAAAATTTCAGGATTTGCCACACTTGAGTAAACTTTTTTAGACTTAAGTTTTATGGTGCCTGGCCCAGATAAATTTTTACTAAAGAAAAGAAAAACAATTAGCAAATCTTTTGCTTTTTTGTGATAACAGAACCTGCGATAATGGATAATCGGACAATCTGAGTTACAGAGGCTAGACAATTTTAGGTGATTGGTATTCTGTAGTTCAGCTGTTTGGTGCTAACTCCATCGATTATCTCAATTCAAAAGCCGTAGCCTATTTGATTTTGCAAATGTCCACCTACCTCTGAACAGACATCTATAAGGGAAAACCACAAAGTAAAATCAACATATAATTTACAAAGGTTTCCGTATTCTAAGATGACAATTAAATGAATTAGTTGTATGTACGTAATAAGCGCTATATAGTGATAACAGACAATAGTGGTGATACATAGTGACCTCATTACCAAATTTTCCTGTTTCATTTCTCAGAAATTGATGAAAGGAAGGGCGACATTGATATTTTCGTATACTACTGATAAAGTCAGCGATCACTGATACCGTAAAGTTCGTCGGTGAAAAGTTTGTGTGCAGAATATAAAGTAAATTGTTTGATATCACTGTTATACGGTCTGATAGTACATACATTCATTAAAAAACTAGTTGTCACTCGGCTATTAATATAGCATCAAAAATAATATGTCACGTGAAAGGGAATGGTAAAATGATTCCATCTGGGTCATAATAGTACAATTCCATGCCAAAAGTGAGTCAACTAAAATGATTTTACCACAGCTTTCTATGCTAAATCAATTTTCTAACAAAATTTTGGCCCGACTTATGCACTCAATGAAATCTTGTAATCGTTTCCTCATTTGTGTTAAGTTTATGGACTATCTTTCTGAATTAGTTTAAAATAATGTCGGTTCCTTTTCGGGAAAACTGCAATTTTTGTATGTCATAAGCGAAATTTACATTTCCTTCCTTATACATAGTACATTGAACATAATACTGTTCAAATACATGTACTTGGTACTGCACAGAAAAAACTGTTGTTTCTCAGAAAGAGTTTAAAACTAATATTAGATGATGATGATGATGATGATGAATTAATTTTTTTTATATAATTATGTGAATTCTGACAAGAATTGATGCAAGCATGACTTTGTGGCACGTATTTGAAAAACGTTGATCTAACATAGAAAACTGGGAAATTGTGATAGTTGACTCATTTTTGGCATGGTGTAATAGGGATAGACTTTATATACACACATGGAAAACGCCCGAATACGATAGCCAGGGGATGTGGGTATTTAAAGGATGTAAGATGTCACAATGATTATTTTTGTCCCCTGATATAAAGTCGAGAATATGGTAAAATGTGTGTTCATATACATTAATATATCAGGTTTTCCCATACCTTAAAAAATTCAGCTGTATTTCCGTATACAATGACCTTTCAGATAAGCTCTTTCGCCATATCAAATGTACTTCGAAATTCGGTCAGGGGGATCGCGGTCCATTACGCGCTCGGACTATGTTAAAGTCGGCCGATTTTTATGTGTTTTATATTTACATTAAAAATATAGGACGTGATTTTTATTGAAAAGTGCATGCATTATGTAAAATATATGCTTTTCGACGCCATCTTAAATACTTGGAGAAAAACGGATGAATATACAAATGTATGAATAAATATATCAGGTCACTAAAAGAACTTTTTTCCGATTTTTAATGTAACCCTGAATGCTTACATTGACAAAAGCAAAACAAAATAACCGTGGAAATTATGTGTATCTCATGTTTTACGATCGCGCCGCCATGTCCGGTGGAGTTGGGCAGTTCATGATCATATAAAGCCGAGAATGCGATGGGACGAGTTAAAAATGAGTCCAGATCACCCGATATACCCGACACGTGGACAATTTCTGAAACAAATATATTGAAATGACGAAAAAGACAAACTTTGCCGGATTTAGGTATGAAATGATGATGTACGCAAATAAACGCAAAGGGTAATAAGAATAGAATGTATATTAACTGCAAAAAGCACGTGATTATTGGACACTCGGTAATCTTCTCAAAAAAATACAGAAAGTTAATTTGCAGTGCTCAAAGTAATGGCGGACAAACAATAACTGATATTAGGGTTACGTTTTGCAAGACTTGCAATCATACACATCTTTGGGATATATATGATATAAAATAATACATAAAATGGGCATGTAAGATTTTTCACCTGCGACAGCTCATATCGCTTTAACTACCTCACATGTAGATAAATCCATGTTCATTCGACTCTCCTCTCCCCTACTCAGAAGAAGAAGAAAAAGAAGACGTGTCTAATTAACTCATCTTGAAAACATCTTCTGAATCATAGTTACAGACAGACGAACTAGCCCGTAGCAATGACGACTGCAATGTAATTATAGTTATTTTAAAGCTGTTCATGGATCTGTTGGACATGTCCTTGCAGGTAAATACAGGTGAAAGGATGGTAATAAACACATGTAGTTCTCGTTTTATGGTTTCATTGGTTAATGAATCAGTTTGATATATTTCTGTAACGCATCATTTAACAGCTAGTTTTTTACCAAGAATCTCTTCACAATATCTCTAGGTCCATCTCTCTATCCATTACACCAAGTCTTAATTACACCCGAGATAATATAATAATATTAATCTCTGCGCAACTGTCGTTCGCTTCTCTCCTTCCGATTCATGCGAGTCGGATTATTGGTGGAGAATCCAAATATGTGTGGGTAACGGTTGCCCCCTACTGCTATGACTAGTCTCTGATGTTGTACAGTAAAACCATACATATATACAATATGACAGAATGGGTGACAGGAGATCGGTGTTCAAAGGGCTGACCTGCCTGTCACAAGTGTATTGCTCCAAGTTCGAATTTTGATCCAGTCGGTTCAGTTGCCACAAAGGTATAAACAGTCTGCATGTATATACAAAACAGTGATTACAAGGTTAACAAATGGTACTTTACCATACCCGAAACAGAAATCACAAATTTTAGGGTAAGAGCAGGTGTATCTATTACAATTAAGGTAGTGAAATATAAGAATTTATCAATTTAATAAATTTATTTTAATTGTTATTTTTCCGTGTGAAAAATAACACTCCATGCAAAATCAATGTAAACTTCTTTTCGTATGATACGGTGTTACCGCATATGGCTCAAGTATGTTGTTTGACCACATTTCTTGGTAAGCTATGATATCTCAAAATTACCAAGTTTTGAAGAAAAGAATAATATATATATATATATATTATATATTATATATATATATATATATATATATATATATATATATATGCGTATATATACTTGCCGACATTATATATATATATATATATATATACTCGAAAAACAAGAGGATCATTGGCAAGGAGAACTAAGTGGGTCCTGTTCAGTGTCCGCAAGCACCTGTGCCTGTCAATAGCTAGTAAGGTGAAACACTGAATGAGCCAAGTCCAAATTATTTCTGGTCAAAGGTGTGAGCAAGGATCTGTGGAGTTCAGAACCATTAAAACAGAGAACTTTTATTTACAAGAGTATCAAAGTTGAAGAGTGATTGAAATTTTTTTTACGTATCTACAAGTGTCAGATAATATTATGCTCATTTTACTAGAATAGCTAGTATGATGTCTCGGGTCAGTTTCAATTAACATTTTTATCAGATACAGTAAATATTTCACCATGAACATTGTGTTTTATGTTATTGTAAACGGAACCCCGTAACTTTGATCGCAATTATAATTACCGAAAATAGATTTGACCTTACAAATTATATTCGTAAAATGTCAGCCATAATGTCAACGATTTAAATACCTTTTACTTATTAGCTCAATAAAATGCACATGAAATTCTTTTTATGATCTTTTCATGTAACACTTCAAAAGAAATCATCTCCGTTATGGTTCATATGGGTACTACACTATTTGGGAAAATCAGCTCGGAGTAAATATTAAAAAATAAAAACCCGTTCGCTTATCTTCTTTTCTGTTAAGTGCAATCAGATGGTGCCGTTACCATATTACACATGATAATTGTTTAAAGTCATCGTGTACTGCGTCCAAGTGAAATCAATCATTTTGATATTGTTGGAAATCTAATGTCACTGCAATCAGTTTAAGACTGACAAAATAAATCTGAAAATCATAATGTTTATAAACATTATTAGGTTGTTGAAAGAGAATTGTTCTTGTCGCATGGATATGAAGCAATGCAGATCACATTTCGCAAAATTTACGGTCGGTATAATTACCTTTTATTTTAATCTCCGTGTATTACTATTAAAAATGATAAGTTACGTTTTGTCATTTCTTGTTGCCCGAAGCCTCTGTACCGCTAGCGAATACTGATGAGTAATATCCCTTGTTTTAATCTGTATTCAACTTCAGAGAATCGGTTAATGGCGGGTGTAATATATCGGTATCATCACTATGCCGTTTATTCTTCCACGACACCTGATCTCACCTCATGATTTTACGGAGATTCATCTTTGCCTAATACTTGTGTATTGTACTATAACATTGTATAATTAAAGCTAAAAAAAACAATAGTTTTATTGCGATTATTAAACACGTTGATATCTATGGACCCATTTATGTTTATCCGTAAGTTTCATTTCAGTTCACAGGGAATTGAAAACAATCTGTAACACGCGAATCATATGCTAATGCAATTTGGCGTACGGCGCGCGTGCATTCGGTATACACGCACGAGTGAATACATAAATATGGTCCATAAAAAGGTTTACACAATATGATGAAAGCGGAAATTCGATTTACTTCTTAAATTAAAGCTGTAATATGTCAGCTGGTTTGTATGAAATAAATTTGTGCAATGTATATACATGTAAATTACGTGTTCATTACTTAACGCTCTGTCGCATTTCGTCAGAATACATGTATTAATAGCAATAATAATTGTGAAATGTGTGTCAAACACTTCCGGTCTAACGTTTTTTGTTAATATCAAATATGTATCTATGTCACGATACAGTGTCCGTGACATCAAACCATTTAAGGGCGCATGTATCATCTCTCTCTATCTCTCTCTCTCTCTCTCTGACTAACCGTACCGGTATTTCCCACCATAGTCTGTCTGTCTCTATCTATATATCTATATCTTTCTATCTCTAGCTTTCTATTTATTTATCTATTTGTCCGTCTGTCTATTGACCTGCCTGTCCACTTTTTCGCCGGACCTTCTGCCCGTCTATCTATCTTCGTAGCATCTAATTCCGCCGTTATCAACAATAATTTGCGGATGAAATAAAATATGAAAAATTCCTCATTCTACTAATTGCCATTATCAGACACTTGCTTGTACTGTATGTATTCTTGAAAATATCGAATGTTTGGTTTACTGCAGTCAATAGGTTACGAACGAAATACATTCTCCGACTTGAAAATCGAGTGGACAGCTTAATCAATATATAAATATAGCAAATGTCAGTGTATGAGATATGTACTATATAATATTTCTTTACAAGCATTGGATGATTGGTACATATACAGAGAGAGAGAGAGAGAGAGAGAGAGAGAGAGAGAGAGAGAGAGAGAGAGAGAGCGAGAGAGAGAGAGAGAGAGAGAGAGAGAGAGAGAGAGAGAGAGAGCAAGCAGGTACAGGCAGCAAGTTTTCATTTAGTAAAGAAGAAAAACCCGACAATATTAATGTAGGCTTATCCGGGATGAGACCACCGGCCTCCTGTCGTAAACTGGCAAACTTTCTCACACAAAAAATCTTGTGGTCATTTGAATTTTTAATAGGGCCTAGTTTATTACGACACAATCACGTGGTGACAGCTATTTTTTTTTAATGGTGAGGGAGGGAAACCCGGATACAATTGTACCCAGGAAGAGACCACCCAACGACCTTCTTTCTGCAAGTTATAGGCTAGCAAACTTTCCCACAAAATAATTTTTATGATCATATATTCATTCATTGTGATCATTTCATTCAGAAGATGGGGAGAATCGGAAACGGAGCGGGCTTGAATTATTCGAGTTTGGTCAAAACGTTACAATCGAGTGTAAGCGCCACACAAATAGCTGTGTGTTTAGTTAATTATAAAAACTAAGATAAAGTACTTTCCTTTTTTCCCTTTAACTCCTATACATCTTGCTAAATACATGTAATTATCTTTTCCGTGTCATTCACGTGGGCATCTTTCCAATGCTGCTCCCTGTGAGCAGACAAAAATAAATTCGGTATGAATTTATAACAAGACAAACCACAATAGTGTAACACACATGTTATTAAATTTTAATTCGTCCCTATCTATTCGTCTCAGAACAAAGTCTACAACTGCTAACGGTACACACGTTTTACGTGGACTACACATGACCTATTGAACCTGAAACGTATCTCAACTGATCAATTTCGTCAAGATATATGTATCTGTACAGCTGATCAAATCCATTGATTCTGGATCAGTTTATAAACTTATCAAACAAGAATGGTAGATACGTATTGACGTGCCGATGTATATTGCATTTATCATTGGCCTTTTAAATATGTAGGTTACGTACATCAGCGATATATAAAGCTAACATGTAAGGCTTTAAATATCGACGGGTACATGTACACGAAAACGTACGATATGATTAATTCATATCACAGAATGACATTGAGTCCAGTTTCACTCCGATACGGATAATTTTCATGCATTTTAGAATATCTTGAAAGCCAGTTCAGCTAGATTCACTTCATATGTAATTGATTTTAAGATGAAATTTACACTCATTTACTGACTGTTTCGTCAAAAAGTTAAAAGTCACAGGCCCCCGTTTTCCCCCAGAAATTGAAGTCCTAATCTTAAAAAAACCTGCATTGATATTTCTGCAATCCGCTATGACAATTGAGTTTGTATATCATTTATACATGTGCTAACCATCGTCGTAAAACCTCGATCCGGAATCACCGTGCTCTTTCCTACCCGTGATCTCATGCAACCGAAATCTATCGTACCAGCGATATATAAAGCTAATATTATTTTATATATCGCTGATCGTACCTAATGGATATCTATAAGGAGTAGGTGTTGTCCAGTGTATCAAATCACAATAGTTATGATCTACAACGGAAGTCATCGCAACCTGTTGATCCAATACAATTCTGACGTTGTTTAAAAGTCTCGATCTGATTGGTTGATGAATGCGAGCACCATTTACTCGTATTGGCTGAGGCTTCATGAATAATGAAATAATGTACGAGAGGTATCGGTAGCGCGCTCGACTCTTGGTCTTGAGATCGTGAGTTCGAGTGAAGCTGGCGGACGAAACAGTAAAAACCGAGGTCCCGTGCAACAGTAAGTGTCAGCACGTTAAAGAACATTCACTTATCAATGGCCGTAAATGCCGAGCATAGGCCAAAATTTGAAGCCCTTCACCGGCATTTGGTGACGTCTCCATATGAGTGAAAGATTCTTGAGTGGGACGTTAAACAACAATTAACAAACAAAAAATGGAGAGGTTTCGGTCGCATGAGACCACGGGTAGGAAAGTTTAGAGCGATTCGGGACTGTGGTTTTACGACGAATAATTCAAATCTCTCTCTCTCTCTCTCTCTCTCTCTCTCTCTCTCTCTCTCTCTCTCTCTCTCTCTCTCTCATAATATACGTACTGAACTAGCGATGCTCAAAGCCAACATTATAGTCTCAATATTTGATTTATGGAGTATATACATTGTACATAATCCTTGAGTGTTTGTTGTGTACGTGGGTTTGATGGTACCCGTACCACATTACATAACATTTTACAGTTTACATATTTATATATACGTACCCATACACACATGATCTGCTTATGGTAAAAGGTTCACAATTTGTAAACTGAAAGCGATCAAAACTTTAAGCCGAGTCAGATTTCATTCCAGGTACAATGTACAACATTAGAAATGCTTAATTTACGAAAACGTAATTTTAAGTTTAACTCACCTGACACAGGTAAATTAGGTTTCCCATTACTCAATGCATACGGTTGTAAGTTTGGATCTTTTTCCGCATGTTTGTTACCGGCACAGCTTAGAGTACCTCCCATTTTGAATACACAAAAAATGAAACCTTTTTTATGTTTTTGTTTACATTACATGTATCCTCAAAATAATCAATGTAACGTGTAATCCTGCATCCCGGATACGATGTAAAACGGAACTGAACATTTTCTAACGTATCACTGTTGATAACCAAATATAATCCAACCCACACTTCACTCCACCGAGGAAAAGATCACACACTTAAAATCCATAATTTAAAATGCACGCGCACTACAGCTAACCATGTACATGTTATTTGAAATCTTGTGTTGTTTAAATCCAGATTCACAACATACAACATGCACGTGGTTTCCCTTTTCTCTGATAAAGATATAGAGGTTCCGGCTGTAAATAAAAATGTCAATCAAACATGTATTATATACGTAGCGTATGCATACATCTTATAATGATATCATATAATTCGTTAACAAGGAATGCTCCCAACAGGTAGATACAATCAAGAAATGATAATCAGAAACATATAGAGTTCAGCTTGCAAGAGATCTTACGTGAAGTTTATGTAACATTTCCTCTATGCAGTCCTCTAATGGTTTATTTTTAGGGAGAATATGTATGTCAGGAAAGCAGTAATAACAGAGTATCAGTACATAAACATAAATCAGAGAGAACACAGATGACGGAGGTTGTTCATTTCACAAGATCTCGTTTGACAAAATACATCACCCACATCGACAACAATTATTACTTTCGAATGCACACGTGTAAACACATGTACATACATTGGCTATCGTTAAAGCGCAGCATACTTTCACTTTATGTTATAAACCCTGGTAAATCAAAATATCTCCGACGGTCGAGTCCCGAATCACCCCAAAGATTATATATGATATCGTGACAGAGTATATTAAAATGGGGAGTTACGCATAATTTCACAGAAAGTCGAAGGGTGTGATGGCATTTCCCTGGTGTATGTATTCGTAAACATTGCCCAACTCGTAACTCCCAGCCATGTTAGGTTGTTCCTTACGGCAAAGATAACTAAATCAAATTGTATAAACTATAACCCAATATTCGGGTCCGTCGGGAGGGGGCTCCCCTAACTTGAGAATTTGACAGTGCATCGGGTACGAATTGTATTACTGACATATTGTAAACTCTGTGTCTACACTCACCCATGACATTGTTATTACGCAATAAGTCAATACAATACTGTCCTGTTCTGTATAGCCCCTCTCCTCCCCCCACCACATACACGCCTCCACCCATATGAATTCCGTTTCGACAAATATTTCACCATAGTTTTCTATTAATTTTATATTATTATTCCGATTTTTTTCGATTGAATCAAATAAATTACGTTTCAGTAAAAACAATATGGGAATGATTAAGAGCCTACAGTGGCTCCGGTTAAACGTGATTGATATCAGTTTCGAGGGCGTAGCTTCCACTAACAACATTCAGTTGGCACATGTATAATTCTGAAAGAAATTGGGCGCGGGTGGAGTTTTTTTTTGTAATTTTATTGTTGTGTTACATCTTATCAGAATTTGTTTATTCATTTCACACGACTTGGTTTGCTATTTAAAAATTCCGTTTCAAACTTCAATATGCATGAACGATTTAGACATCGTCAGTTTAGAAAACCTTAGACCTATCAATGTCACTTCTATTTTCCCTCATTCTAAAGTATTTTCTCTTGCAAAGATCACTTTGAAAATCCAATTCTGGCTCCCATTAGGACTTGAATAAGACTCGATAATGAAGATCATTTGTGTCAATCATTGTGTAAAACTCGATCTTTAATTCAACAAACTTATCTTTGGCCAGACTAAAAGACAAAAATCTCACATAACGGAAACATAGACAAGATTACAGTTGTATGTGATTATTATTTTTTTCTTGATTTCAATGGTGTTTTATGCAACACTCAATATTTTTGTTCGGATATACATTTACGATTGATCGGTCGGCCAACTTCGTCGCAGAATTAGCTTAGGTTCCAGCGGAGAACCAAACTTGTCAAGTGACGTGAGACTTCGTGATTTAAAGTGTGGTGTCCTCATACCTCGGTCTCCTATACTTGATTTTGAACACTTGTCATCGTGTAATTCATGCTTTAATCAGAGTTTATCATAATTGCCATTACGAGTTGTGCCTTAATTCATTTCTTCAGTAATTTGGTTATTACAGTACGAGGTTCGTAGCCTTGTTTCATCTTTCACTATTTGTCTGTCGACATTTACAGATGTATAGCATTGGTCTATCAATTGAGACTTAAAACCGAGACCCCGTAACAATGAAGGCGTGGCGCGTAAAAGAGCCCTCACTGCATTTTCGTCAGTCCATAGCACAGGTCAAAATTTGTGGAACTTCACTTAAAGGTGATGGTGATGCAATTCTATCAAACAGTATATTTGAAATATCAAAGATATCATAGGTTCAGAGAGAGCGAAGAATAAAGAGAGAGACAGACTTAAGAGAGAGGTTGAGGGAGAACGTTTATCATCAATACACAATATGTGATTAGTTTTTGCTCTGTATCTAACAACTCCGTATAAATGGATTCTAACTGTAATTGATAACCGCAGGGTGCCGATTAAGACAAGAACCGCACTTGTTCTGATCAGTACACATCATTTTAGTTTCGCTGTTCATGCTGTGGAGATTATTGATACAAGTTCAGCCATGGAAACATTTTCAGATATATAAAAAACGTACATACATACGAACAAAATATGTAAAAACAAATAATGCATGCCAATTTTGTTTAGTCAACTGAAACGAAAATGAAAAAAAGACTTACGTAGAACAAGGATGTGTATTCAATGTTTATCATAAAATTCCCATCGCAAGTGACGAATCTCCAACGGAAGTTTCCTATTAATCCACCTTAATCACTTTTACTCCTAATAAAATATCGACATTAAATAGAAACTAAACACCTGTATTTCACCTGAACCGTCGACAACAAACACGACAATAAAGTAACATTTAAAACACGATACTAAAACTAGCTATCTAGGTATGCATAACTCCCTCGAACACATTACAGATTATCGTAACTCATGTGTAACCGGTCTCTTTCATGACAACACAAGGTATTCCGAACGATCTTATCTATTCAATTTCGTCACTGTCAATCGTATACACATAGACCCATTCATTTCCTTCTTTGAATTCAAAATGTAAAACAAAACTTTACCGGTGGGAGCATTTACATGTCCGCGATATATGATGTCGTCAAAATGTCTGACTTGTTTGGCTATAATATTTCCTTGGTGGGTAAATATTTGAAGTGACTGAAGGTAAAGCATTGAAATAGTTTATTGATCAGTAGCCATCGCGCTCAGGTAACATTGCAGCAGTAATGTATCTACGGATATCGCATAATTTATTGCAGTGCGACTTTTATCAAAGTGTACAAAGCATCTTATATTGACGGTTACACAACTATATCTCCCAGCTGTTTGAATCGTTATAGCATGAAGAAGATCCAATCTTGTGTATTGCTGTTCATATGTGTCATACCTGTACGGCAAATTCTCTCGCACACATTGAAGTCGGACGTTTAAACCCAATTTCGCTATTTAACAAGTACAATTGAAAAAGCGGAAACATCTTATCTTATTTGTACAAAACTTTAATATTTTAAATACCTGTTGTTGGCTACATATCTCGAGTAATACACTATGTATCTAATTTTAGTAAGAAGGAAATGTGTTAATCAACGCGTCGACCTGAATGAGAAATGCGTGCATGTTAAGCTGCAACTTTTAATTCATATTAACAACTGATAGAATTTCTCTAATTTGTAACTTGGATCAACGTTCGTAAAATTTGTCCATAATGGCCGGAATGATCCAATACAGAGCAGACCCAGAGCAGTGTATAATTATTTACTAAATGATATGTACGTTTGCTGATAATTACTTTTATGATGATGGGGCTAATGTATCAAATTTGGGTTTTTTTTGTGTATGCATATATCAAAACGATGGCTACCAAAATCGAGTTGTCTACGCTGCTTTGGCTCAGTGCCAGAACGTTAACTAGTCTTGCAAGCGAAAATCCAAGTTCGAATATGGTTGAATTATACTTGGTATATCTCAAAATTTTGCAATCATTAAGTTAAAGTCATGCGTCTTCCGAGTGCGATTCCGTACCAACGGGTGGGGGCGTGGACCGTCAGTTTCGAAACCGTCACTGCCCTTGGTATAAACCATGGCTCTGTCTAAACTAGCACAACTCCATCCATTACCACAGAATTTCATTCGCAGTTGAGTTGCTGTTGTTGTTGGTTTTTTTTTTTTTTTTTTTGCGCATGCCGTGAAAAACAAATTTTAACATAAAATCGGTTAACACATGCGGGATCGATTTAAATGGACATATGCATTGTAACAGTAGAGCGTATTGTTTCGAATATAACATATTATTCATATCAAACAATTTATATAAATATGCCCATCTGCATTTTTCTCATGGGTAATTTTCATACATGTTAACCACACCCAGTGCTTTTTACTAAAATATATCGCCGTAAATGACACAATGTAAAAACAATGACGAGTACAAATTCACCGTCCACTCGAGTAGGCGTATATTTCATATCACAGCGCTTAATCATGTTTATATATAAACAAAACTTGTATTATCCATATCTATATACGTATGTGTTGCCATTACAGAGAAAGGGAGTATCGATGGAAATGAGAGAGAGAGAGAGAGAGAGAGAGAGAGAGAGAGAGTTTCGCTCCTGGTTATTTTCGCTCTTTCTCAACAGAAAATATTTACACCGTCATAAATTTGCCCTAAATCACCATAATTCCATGAATGACGTGTGTGTCAGTGCTTCAGTTTTTAGCTTCAAAGTTTCGCTTTCGTTTCTCCATTTTCATCTACGGGCGAAAATGGACAAAATTGAACGGGGCGAAAACGTTCAAGTATAGAGTACAGTACAAGGTCTTCTAAGGTAGGCCTGTAGGTGTACAAAGGTAAGGAGTGGCATATCCGGGAATAGTCAAAAACAAAAACGATACACAAAAATATAAAAAATAAAATCCGTAGGTTATACAGGTGAAACATAATTGCCTTGCACGGTCTCTATGCACTACTGAATCTCTAATACATTTGTGACGACAAGTGGCTTGTCACCCCTGTTATGATTTGATTTAGACTCGTTGTTTGTAAACATGTGCCAATTTACCTTGGTAGACCTGTAATTTTGACACGATATGTTAACAGGAGATCGAGGACATAACGAGTCTAAATCAAATCATCATGAGGGAAATGTGACAAGCTTCTTGTCGTCACTGGCGTCGCCGGGGTCCGTCAAGACGACGTGTTTTGGCGTCGTTTTTAAAGTAATGCATGGAGTCCGTACGAGGTAATGCCTTTTACCTGGACAATTAACCTATTGTTGCTGACAAAAGAATTTAGAAGTTAACCATATTGTTTTGGCTTTAGACAGAACCCGGATGTTGACGATAGGTTTCTTGGTCGAATTGCTCCTTCCGGGGACGAGCCCACCACCCACTCCCAACAAGGAGGGGGGAGGCGAAGGAATGGATCAAGAAAACAGGTAGACCATCTGTGGGTGTTGGGCATGGTTGTCGTGTACATAAAATAGGCGTACCGGTACCTTTTCCTTATTTGTAAAGCGGGATGTACGTCATACCAGGATTTAAACAGTGGACAACCATATATGCTAGTGGTAGAACCTTCGACTCTCAAGCGGAAGCTCCCGGGTTCGATTACCGGGTCATATCCCCATGAAATGTATTAAATAAAAGACTTTTAAAATGGTCGGATACAGACTGACAAAGTCGACGTATCGTCCCTTTTCTCTTCCGTCGAAGTTGTACAGCAACTTGGTCACGTTTGGTCCTACCGCCGAAAAAAGCGTTCTCGAGGGTCTAACGGCCGTTACGATCTCTTTACCGTTTATGCCTTTCGTATCGCATTCCCAGGCCTCAACGAACGCGTAACCGGCCCGTCGTATCTTCTCGTTTTTCGCGGAGGTTCGTTTTCTGAGCGTGTCCATGTCGAATTGGTTCTTGTTATTGAAGGTGTCCTCGCTCGTAACACTTTTTACAACCGTGCCAGAAGCACCCTTGAAATTCGTAAACCGTCTTCGTGTCTTCGCATATACCCGTCGTACTTTACCGATGTTGGGCAGAGTCACCTCGCTGCCGTTCAACGCGTGTCGAATGATGACGCCGTCTCTCTCGGCCACGTGATCCAACCAAGAAATGGATTTCACACTGTACGTTTCGTGAACGACGTTATCGTTATGAACGGCTATCGTATTTTTAGGCATGTAATTGCTTCTGTAGACGGTCATGCACACGGACGCTATCGTCACGTACTGTAACGGATCTATGTTTTCCAACAAGCGATAAAGTCTTCCTGAATTTCAACATGGACCGTCGTAATAATGTCGAGACGTCGGACGTGCAGTACTCCCCTCAATTCTTTCTGGAAATCAAACACGTCGTTCTTTCGCACCTCGTACCACTTTAAAAAACTCTTCCCTGTTGCGTTTGCTCATTTGTGAACGACACCGTAGTGTTTTTTTACTGGGCAACGGTCCTACGTAACGTTGGTGACACGGCTTGTTGAAATAATGTGGGAAATAACCCTTTTTGAGTTCGGTCATACCAAACGTCTTCGGAAACTCTGCCAGAGCGGATTGGACAAAATTTATGGAATCGATAAAGCGAAACGTTTTTCCGACTTTCATGTACATGATCTTCGTACCGTTGTAAATACAATAGGGTTTAATGTTATGCTCCACGAAATACTTTAACAAAAACTGCGCATCGCTTTGGCATTGTGGGCGATGAACGTACTCTTTTCTTGATCCAACACAAACTCGCAGAACTCGTCTACGGTAGAAAATTCGTGTTGACGACCGTCAAAGTCTTGGCACACGATTAGATTCGGTATGTGAACGCCGGTGTCTTGCATTGCTTCTATGTCGTAAAAATAATACTCTGTCGTTCGCGTTTTACAACTGTAACACGGTTCCTCTTCCGTGCACTCGTCCGATCTGCAGTTTCCACCCTTGCATCGTTTCTCGAGCATGAAACACTTGTGTGTCGTCATGTCGACATATTCTTTACAATTCGGGCATTCGGAATGACCACATACATGGGACTTCAAGTTCTTGACCACCCGTTTGCACTCTAAACATTTCTGAACGATTGAACAAACCACGTCCGGTTTGTCGTCTCGCGTGCCTCTGACGCGTTTATGTTCCTTAAAACAGTCTTCGCCGAAAAACGCTCTGTTACAATCGTCGCACATTTTCCTTTCACCCCCGGACAATCATAACCGAAGCACGATAAACACTTTTTCGGGACATCTGTGACGATCTCGTTTGTCGTACGATTCTTTACACGAGATATTCTATATTACTCTTGCAATGCTTTGAATAACTCTTCGGACAAATCCCCCGAGACGGTGATATATTTCGTACTGTACGGTTTCGGAATTTTCGGGTGATTGATGATGATGCGAAATTTATCGCCGTTTTTGCAACCCTCTAGCGTTTATCACCGACCTTACGAGGTGTACAAATAAACGGTCTATATCGATAGGTCTGTCCCCTCAATAGAACTACTTTTATACTCGTCCGACCAGGTTGTAAACTTTTTAATCTCTGTCTCGGAAATTTTATCAAAACGATAGGTCTGTCCCGTGTAGACACGTTTGGGTCTTAAAAACGTTTTTTTAAAATCGGGGGGAATCGGGTGATCTAATAACGGTTCGATATATTGGGCCGTAATATATCTCTCGGGCGGGGTCGGTAAATCCAATAACCGCTCGGTAGATCGAGGTGCATGGGACATGTTTTTTAAATTGGGGTGAAATTACTTATGGTATTTTCAACTTTGCTACACTATACGATTGGGACACCTGTACGGCGACTCGTGCGGCATTTACCTGGGTGATCACGGGGAGCGTGTAATCTCTAGGAACAGATAAAATTGAAATCGCCCGTGTCGCGTGTAATCCAATAAACACGTTATATATCATCGTCTATATATAACGACATTTACCTGTGTGTGTGATCACGTGACTGCGGAATTCCCGGAAATGGACACGTCGTCCAGTTCTCGGAAAAAAAAGGGGGCTGAAGTGGGGGACATAACTACTACAGAAAATATTTACACCGTCATAAATTTGCCCTAAATCATCATAATTCCATGAATGACGTGTGTGTCGGTGCTTCAGTTTTTAGCTTCAAAGTTTCGCTTTCGTTTCTCCATTTTCATCTACGAGCGAAAATGGACAAAATTGAACGGGGCGAAAACGTTCAAGTATACAGTACAGTACAAGGTCTTCTAAGGTAGGCTTGTAGGTGTACAAAGGTAAAGTGGCATATCCGGGAATAGTCAAAAACCAAAACGATACCAAAAAATAAAAATAGGTTATACAAATGAAACATAATTGCCTTGCACGGTCTCTATGCACTACTGAATCTCTAATACATTTGTGACGACAAGTGGCTTGTTACCCCTGTTATGATTTGATTTAGACTCGTTGTGTTTGTAAACATGTGCCAATTTACCTTGGTAGACCTGTAATTTGACATATGTTAACAGACATAACAGACATAACGAGTCTAAATCAAATCATCATAGGGGTGACAAGCTTCTTGTCGTCACTAAAGTAATGCATGGAGTCCGAACGAGGTAATACCTTTTACCTGTACAATTAACCTATTGTTGGAAAGTTAACCATATTGTTTTGGCTTTAGACAGAACCCGGATGTTCCACTTGGTAGACCTGTACATAAATAGGCGTACCGGTACCTTTTCCTTATTTGTAAAGCGGGATGTACGTCATACCAGGATTTAAACAGTGAACAACCATATATGCTAGTGGTACAACGTTCGACTCTCAAGCGGAAGCTCCCGGGTTCGATTACCTGTACCGGGTCATACCAAAGACTTTTAAAATGGTAGTGACTGTTCTTTCGCCAAACGTTCGGCATACGAAGTTATAAAGTCACAGGTCTCTCAGATGAGACTTGCAACCCATGTGACGACAGGCGTGGCACGTAAAATGACCATCACTGCATTGGAGTCAGTCCCTAGCACAGGTCGAAATTTGTTGCACTTCATCTATATCTGGTGATATTTTAATACAAGTGAAAAATTATCGACGGTATATAAAACAACAAACACACAAAATAAAAAACATGCAAACGTTTCATACCGGGCGTAGATTCATCTTGCCATCAGAACCCGGCTTTATAACTAGGTTTACTTTCGATTTTTCGCAGCAATTCCCGATTGACTGGAGGACGACGCATCTGTATTCTAATTTGACATTTGACTGATTGACAAACTAACCATATGTCAAGTTAATGATTATACAATATTCAGATCAGTCCGTGGTCTCCAGTATAGGCTACGTCAATTTTTTTTAATTCGTATTAGAAGCCAGTGACTCGCATATTGTGTGTACACTTTTCTTAGATTCTTTAGGAGATGCAGATCATTTTAGGTACAATTTTGTCATCTGCAATGACAGATCAAATTGCTCTACCTTTAGAAAGCTTCCATCACAAGCCAAGATATTCCAATTTTGAAACATGGATAGGTCCGTAATATTAGTATACATTTAAAAAAAAAATCTTTTCATTACTATTTCTGTCGACATACATAAAGGCAAAGTATCGACAAAGACGGCGCGCGCGCACACACAGAGAGAGAGAGAGAGAGAGACAGAGAGAGAGAGAGAGAGAGAGAGAGAGAGAGAGAGAGAGAGAACACACACACTAACTTAAGCACACGGCACCTGCGCGCGTAATACGGCATTCAAAAATTCATGTGATGAGTTTTTCCCAGTGTCGTATAACCACGGTCCGGAATCGCTATGCTCTTACCTACCCGTGGTCCCATGCGACCGAAATCTCGTAGCTCATGATTATTCATATGGCATCAGCCAATGCGAGTAAATCGTAATGGTACTCGCATTGGTCCACCAATCAGATAGATGCTTTTAAACAACTTCTGAATTGTATTAGAACAGTAATGACGACCACAATAGAACAATGTATCTGATTGGTAGACCAACGCGAGCACCATTTATTCGCATCGCCTTATGAATACTATACATAAACTACGAGGGATTAGCGTCGGATGGGACCACTGATAGGAAAGAGCATAGCGATTCTGGTCCGTGGTTTTACGACGATGAGTTTTCCTCAATCACCACATCAAATATTGGACAATTAGAACAACTGATTGTAGTTTGCCGTATTTATCTTTATAGTCGCTGTATTGATGACTTACACGAGGTCCATTTTAGAATTAAGTTATATCTAAACTACTTTGACTTGGACACCAGAAAGCTATTTCTTATCAACTTATTCATTCATTTATTTATTAATTATGTATATACGTACATATAACATCGGTTTGATTCATGACGGGCAACCCTTGAATTATAATCAAATTTCTACAAAACACTACCTACTTAAATGATTTGTCAAACTATTTACCTTCCAGATACACGCCACATATAGTTTTGCAAGTCTGTACGGTATAGGCAAATACCAAGTCAACATACTCGTTTAGTACCATTAAAAGCAACATTCGGTGTTCAGTTATAAATTGATTGGTGATAAATTGAATATTCTCTGGCAGAAGAGTTAAAATCAATAAAGACAAAATAATAAAACAAAAACCACTGATAAAAACGATACTGCCGTATTAGACGCATTTCCCTGTACAGAAATGATCCAGCCTGTTGGTCTTGAAGCAGACCATTCACCTCGCACATGAGATTTCGGTCTCAAATATGATTCTAAGGCAACTCTTAACATACAGGGAATGTTTCTTGACAGAGTGTTCGATACAAGAAGCAAACACCGGAAGTCTATCATGTGAGATAAAAGTCGAGGACAGGTGTCACTACAGACGTGGCATTAAAGAACACGTTTTCAATGCATTGGTTTGTTTGTTTGTTTGTTGTTGTTTAACGTCCCACTCAAGAATCTTTTGCTCATATGGAGATGTCACCAAATGCCGGTGAAGGGCTTCAAATTTTGGCCTATGCTCGGCACTTACGGCCACTGAGCAGTGAGGTTCTTTAACGTGCCGACACCTACTGTGACACGGGACCTCTGTTTTTACTGTGTCATCCGAAAGACAGGAAACAAACCTGTCGCCGGCTGGACTCGAACTCACGTCATCACGATCACGAGTCGAGCGCGCTACCGACTGAGCCAGGCCGGCTCTCAGTGCCGTCATTCCATAACATAGGTCAACATTTCTGGCACTCCATCTGCAACTGTAAGTCATGTGGATAACTTTAAATTGAAATTTTCGGACGGACGTAATATATGTATGAAATGAAAGTACCGAAACAGCTAACACGGAAAAACATTAATTGACTCTACTTATTATTTTAATATAATTGTTGTTTTATATTCTGCCAAGATTTTTATTAAAAATTATACGGGGATGTCACCAAATATAGGTGATATATACCAACGTTTTAGAAATGTTAAAAAGGATAATATATAGATAAAAAGTATTTTTACATACCTTCGATATTTTCAAACAGTAGAAGTTAAACAAAATCCACCTCGACGATTAGTTTTAAGTGTTATTGATTAACACTTATACGTGTAAGTTGTTAACCGACTTTCTTGAGAATTCAATTACCATGACAACCAGTTTGTTGTTATAGAGAGTTTCTTATGTATACCGATAGCGCAAGTCTTGAGTTTTACAACATGTAGGTGGCGCCTTTGACATAATGTGATGGTGACAGACATTTATCTGTCCTCCATAACTGATATAGCCGTATAACGTGACGTCAGAGCTGTAGTGCTCTAACTTATCCATGATATCTTAAGGCCTACATGTAAATCGAAAAATCACAGCACAGCAGTGATAATTATTGTGATGCAATACAAAGTCCAACAACAAAAATCGATTGCCAAATAAAAATCTGATTTTATCGTGAATTTGCTCCGACATGATATAGCTGATTTATAGTAAATACATCGAAACCCAGATAAGCTGTAGGCCTGTGTTGATATCATTTTCTATATTTGTCTTGTTATTTAAAGAGGCATTAACTGTGTTAATATTTAATTCTTTCCTTTCTTTATTCGCCGCCAGGAGGCGGCGAATATATTTCAAATTAAGTTAGGAAGTAGTATATGGAAGGAGCTGTTAGTTTCTTTGAACGCGGAAGTAATGACGTAGTAATTTTATTTGAGGCAAAAACGCTATTAAATTTCAGATATGAAAGTGATGTTGGTTTGTTTCATAAATAATCAGCATCTAATTTTTTTAATGCAATTAAGGTATAATACCTCGATTCGTATTTTTGAAATAACGATAAGTGGGAGACATTAGTCGAAATGATGGGAGCAATCATTACGTGATTGCTTTTGATTTTGATAAGAGCATGATATCCTATTATATAAGTTTAGTGGACGACGGAAATGTGGAACAAAATGTTTTTTATCATTTAAAATGATTTCGTTTGTGCAAAACGGAATAAATATAACACCGAAAACGAAATGTGTCGTATGAAATATTGATGATTGGGAGAACAACAAAGTGAAAACGGGTCGGACGATTTACTGAAACAGACCTTAATTACCGAAGCACACCATTTTTACTTTTATTTCGACATAAAAACTGTAGTACTTGTAGTACATGTTAAAGTCTACATATAAAAAATGTTACTTTTAACACGAGTTTTGTGTAATAATGGATAAAGTCAGAATTATCATGTTAAACAAGATCGAACCACTCTAGCCGGCTAGGCCAACAATGAACGAAACAGACTGGAATATGGACTTGTTTTAAAAAAAAAAATTCTGAATTATTCCATAAATGTTTTTCTAAATTACGTTTTATATTCTTGATATACACTAATATTTAATACATTTTCTTAAAAAAAAAATCCAAGTTCTTCACCATTGTTGACAACCATTATGCAGAACAGTGAAAATTACTGCAACTGTCATTTTGTAAACTTTTACATATATAGACATTGCTACATCGCTGATGTCAATTGCTATATAAACACTACTAAAATGAATGATTACACCAGGAACATGATGACCACTCCATTTCTCACTACTGTCTGTGAACTTGGTGTTAGTTGACGAGAAATCGCTGTTAAATTAGTTCTGTTGACTCTATTTTCACAAAAATGTTATCTGGTGGGACTTTTTGTCGTAATAGATATTAAGTAACTGAAAGCTTGCATTCATTTATTCCCAAACTTCCTTTGAAATACCTTTGGCGGCGAATTGATGCTTTGCATCAAATTTTTCTTGTCTACTTATAAGATTAATATACAACAACAAAACAGAGATATACATAAACATAACGATTCAGAAATTCTTATATATTTTGTGAAAAGAAACCCAGTTTGGTAATTATTCACTTGCAATTGATTAATGCAGTCTTGCTTTTTGTACATGTATATGCATACCACACTGGACTTGATCTTGTTTACACAAAATATACAGGAAAATTGTAAGATGTTTTATGCCTGTGTATAGCTCTTATTTGTTATTGTACATCAAGTACAAGTTGTAAAAGTAACGTGTTTAGGAATGCAAAATGTATCTAATTTAGCTATCGAGCAAAGTGGTAAACGAATAAATAGATCAGCGTTACAATACATTAAGGTGCGTGCTCGATGACCACTATTCATATCAACATGGTTACTATTCATTGTTACAGATAAAATAAAAATGTTTCCACGTGGATGAAATAAACAATTGGACGACATTTCGGCAAGATTACAATTTATATTCCAATCAATAAAATCGCCGCTAATTGCACAGTTGGGACGGAATTAGTGGATGGGTTGAGAGATAATAATTTAACAAAAAATTGTTGTACAATATGTTGTCGTGTATTGGTTGTGTTTAGTAACTGTTATATCCATATTTCGTAATATAATTAATCAATTGTGTGATGGTCGTGTCTTTGCTACTGTAAGTTATATCCATATTTCGTTATAACTATATTTATCAGTCTCGCATATATTGGTATGTTCTATTACTGTTACACCAATATTTCCTTATGGAATTAGCCATGCATTGGTAGAGTTATGTTACAATCATTTCCATGTTTCGTATTATATTCAGTCAGTCAAGTGTACTGGTTGTATTTATTTATTGTTATATTCATACTTCGTTTTATAATGAGATCAGCCTCGTATTGGTTGTACAAGTATTAAGTTACTGTTGTATCCATATTTCTTTATAGAATTAGTCTTGTACTCGCTGTGTTTTGTTCCTGTTATATCCTTATTTCGATATAGAATGAGTCTGTCGTGTATTGGTTGTGTTTAGTGACTGTTATATCCATATTTCGTTATAGAATTGATCAGGATTGTGATGGTCGTATCTTGTTACTATTATATTCACATTTCGTCATATCCGTATTTCGTCATATCCATTATTCGTTATAAGCATATTTCGTTATATAATTTATCAATCTCGCATGTATTGGTTGTGTTCTATAACTATTATACCCATATTTCATTATAGAATTTGTCATGTATTTGTTTTATTCTATTACTGTTATAACAATACGCATATTTCGTTATATAATTTGTCATGTGTTTCTTGTGTTCTATTACTGTTATAACAATACGCATATTTCGTAAATAAAATGATCCATGTCTTAGTTGTCGTTTGTTACAATCACATCTATGTTTCGCTTAAGAATTAGTCAGTCTTGTATTGGTTCTGTTTCTGTTATATCTATAACACTTTGTAGAATTTACATGTATTTACGCGCGAGTCACGTGTTCATATTACGACGATATGGAACGATAAAGACGACAATCTACATGATGTCGACATATTTCAATTCCCGAGGGCGTATCCACGTTACAGATATAACATATCTGGTTTACACACTTCAGATACAGATATGAGATAAAACTAGATGTATTATCGTTACGTTTCCATTGTACATTTACAGTATTTGAACTGCTGTGCAGATAATACGTGCTGTTGGTTGATTGTCGGACTCGGTATGGAATTCCCTTGATGAAGAAAGAGTCGCGATATAATTTACAAGCTTATTTCCATGACGATTCCGACCGGATTCAAACCCGATACTTGACTCAAACGAACCGAGCCACCACACAGGTGTATGTTACTGTTAAAAGTTAACACTGCACTAACATAGCTATTCTGAAAAATAGTTCATGTTTGTCCCGGAACCATTTTCAATTGAACGCGTAGATATACAATCTCTTACACGGAGTTGTCGGTCCTTGCACTCTCGATCAATCTCTGTCTAGGTCTAGACTTTTGCTAGTTTCTTGGAAAATATATAACCCTACTATAGATTTTGCTCTTTATAAGGTACTGGTCTTTTTTGCATATAATTTAGTGTTGATATAAAAATACTATTTGAGGCGAAAATACATTTTTATATGGCATTAAGTGTAGGAACTATATTTTTATGAACGTATCCCTATTCTGAGTAATTTGGTTTTTAGAGTCATTCTGTTGGTTATTTGGGACTGCTTTTCAGACGTTGAGAGAGATTGCTCGAGAGTGTAATAACTGACAACTCTGTGTAAGAGATTGGTTGATATATTTAGTCACGCGACATACGCTGTTTTCAAACTGGGAATGGTTGGTTTATATATACGTTGACGCCTTTGGTCTTGACGCTATAGCCTCATGTTATGACTTTTATATATAAGGCTCGTAAGACGCTTAATATTATGTTTCATAATTATTCTATATTGTTTTCCTCGTCTCAATGACATTCTACGTTTCACCAAGAATAATTAGTGACGCACCCACTATAGAAGACGATCCTGAAATAAAGACCAAACGCTATGGACTTATTGCAACTTAGAAATGGTCACGTGCTACGTTATCACACAGAACATCGGGTTTGAGCCACCATGAATTATTTTTTTTGTTTTGTTTTTTGTTTTTGTTTTTTTATTTGTTTTGTTTTTGTTTGTTTTGGTTTTTTTAATACCAAAGACTTAGCACAGAAAGAGACAGTGTTTAAAATCTAGGCATCAGTGACTACCCCAGGATTCTAATCCCAAGTCCTCTGCTGTAATGAAAGACCCGGGATGTGGAGATATACTTGTGGCTACATAGGCGTAGGAATGGGACACTTTTTCACATACAGGCAAAACTCTTATATCACCAACACATAAGCAGATTGTTTCAAATGTAAAATTTGTACATAAAAAGAATTTCACCCACATCCACTTTTTATTTGCATCCAATACCAAGCGAGTTATCTGCGTCCAATAAATGTGCAACTTGCAAAACTCGAGATAAACATCTCTGATAAAATGGCGATTCGAAAAGGAACCGTAACCGTACAAACTTAAAACTACCTGCACAATGGTTGTCTTGTTATATATTTTGTTGGCTAATGTGAGTAATAATTAAAAGATGTTTATTTGTTTGCTTTATTGCTCTACATCATAAACAACAATTTTTCAGTTATATGGCTAACCCGAATCGTTATATTCCTTTCACTACGATCACTGCATTAACGTAGGATGGAGAGAATCGGAAACGGAGTGGACTTGAATCATTCGATTTGTTGTATTGTTGTTTAAAGTCCCACTCAAAAATCTTTCACTAATATGGAGGCGTCACCAAATGCCATTGAAGGGCTTAAAAGTCTGGCCTATGCTCGGCACTTACGGCCATTGAGCAGTGAGGGTTCTTTAACGAGCCGACACCTACTTCGGTTTTTACTGTCTCATCCGAAGGACAGGAAACCAATCTACCACCGGCTGGACTCGAACTCACGACCTCATAATCAAGAGTCGAGCGCGCTACCGACTAAGCCAGGCCGGCTCTGAATTATTCGAGTTATATTAATTAGGTGTAAGTGGCTGTAAGTTTTTTTTATGGTGGAGGAGAGGAACCCGGTTACAACTTATCCCGGAAGAGACCACCAACCTTCCGCAAGTAAACTGGCAAACCTTCCCACAACATCAGCTTAGGTCACAACAAATAAAAGTAAGATGTCTCGTCTTAGCCGGATATTTTGTTATTAAAATAATAAGTATTCTTAAAAATTTCCCTGTAATATCATTTACTCATTTTAACTCAACCCCTGAAATACGATGGACTCTTCTGTAAATCAATGACTCAGATCAGTGCAAACGTATCTTTAGGGGTGAATGGGTTAATTTATAAGAAAAATATAGGGATATTATAATACATGTATATAGTCATTTTCTATATATACATGTACGTGTATTATCCTTAAAACAAGTACGCTGAAGATTCCACAAATCACGATCACGATGGCTGAAAGGTAATTATGACGTCTATTCGTCTACGTTTGTTCCCGATTTCTCATTAATTTTTTAATGATAACCAGCTTTCACTTACCTTAGATAAATTTGATTATATGTCGAGGTGTCTTCATCGTGTACATTCCCTGCACATTCTTCAATGTCGCGTCGCGTTCTTGTATTTGTTTATAATGTAAACAATTCGGTGGATTACCGGACCCTGTCTAATCCTATTTAAAGGCAGTTTTGATTTTTATCACCAAGATGCCTTATTTCGACTCAGAAAATTAAAAGAAGGTTAATAACCCAACTTATCGTGACCATAGGCAGTTTGCTATTTTACAACTAGAAGCACGTGCGCAAGATGGATTATTTTAATCGCATTATGTATTTAAATCCACACTTGAACTTCCTTCGTGTAACATTTATCACGACTGCAGTCTGGCAGACCAAGACAAATTTGACAAGAGACTCCGATTTGCTTACAATTATTCTACTAACCCAAATAAGATTTATGTACAGAGAGCTTTAACCGGCATTCAATTTTCCATACGGTATTCTTTCAAGGTAATACTTAATAAACAAACTAACAAACTCTGGGGTGACCTTGGTTTATATTTTGAATTTTGAATACTTACTTTTTTACTCCATACTCGATAATTTTTCAGCTATGATGGTGGTCAGTTTTTACGATAGAGGAGGAGAGAACCCGATAACAAACCAAAAATGAATATTGGAAGAAAATAGTATTCTTCTAACCCACATAAGGCTATATACAAACAATTATAATAGCAGGTATTTTTTTTTCAATATGCATAGGCGTCGGAACCGGGGGGGGCACACTTTTTTTGTAAAGAAAGACATAGATGTTGAAAATTGGGGCTAAGCCCCAGACGTTTCTGGCGTGTGTGTGTGTTTTAAGTTGGTTAAGCCCCCCCCCCCCCCACACACACACACACACACACAGACACACACTTTCAATTTGCTTCCGACGCCCATGATATGGTTTTAAAATTAAAAAAACAAACAAACAACTCTGGGATGACTATGGTTTAAATTTTGAAGTGTTTTACGCCATACTGGATAATTATCAGTTATATGGTTACAAGGCACTTGGGAAGAGACTACTGCAAAAATCAGCTAGTACGAGTCCGATGACTTTGGTAAGATACTGATGGAATAAACGCACACCTGATGTTTTTGAACATACATGTACAAGTATAGTTCAGACTGTATCAAAACATAAAAGTAAACTTTTGAAGACCATCTGCCATTAGAATAACACAGTCAACAGTGGCATAGCTGGGTCCAGAAAAGTTTGTGTTTGGGGGGAGGGGGGCACAACCGTTCAAAATTGAGTATGGATTACAGGTGCGGATCCAGGAATTTTCAAAGACTTTTTATTTTTTGGAAATTTGTGTTTAATTTTTCGACTTTTTATAGAAGAATGAAAGGGTTTACACCTATTTTATCAACTTTAGACGGCACTCTCTCCCTCATCACTGCACACATTTCTAAGTGTTGGATTAAGTGTGAGGCAATATTTCATTAGGGGTAGGGATTCACGCATCTTTCAGAAATATGTTTTTTTTTAATTTGGAATCCTTTTTTTCTGTACCAGACTGGTAAATGCGCATATCAATCCGCTTATAAACCACTTTCATTACCTTTTCCTAAAGAAAGTAGGATCAGCAAAAAAGTTACTAAAATCGGGACAGAATTTTGGCCTAGTATCCTCCAGACATTGAATTATGACCTCGTTATCGTTAAAAATATCGTTGATGGATTAATTCGGAAAACCGATGAGGCATCCTCTAGCTTCCAGACACAAAGATCGCATTTCCCCGTGGTCCAGGGTATGCTTCCCAGAAACGATCGATTATTATAGTCCAGAGAGTTAATTATCACATTGCGACTCGGTTTTATTCCGGCCAAATATTGCGTTAAATTGCCATACGTATCATTTATCAAGCAAACACAAATGCATGCAGAGCATGATGAGGGAGTCCAGAAAATTTTTGATTTTTAAAAGTTCTGTGAAGCCCTTTTTCTGGATTCCAGACTTTTTGATAATGTATTTAAAAAAATAGTATGTGTGGAAGTATTGGGAGGGGGCGTCCTTGGCCGCCCCGGTACCTACGTGTAATGTGTAAATAATTGGTAAGATATAACTTACATTTTGATATGCATGTAATGCAATATCTGCCAAGTTTACAAACTGAGGAAAAGAAACGAAAATTTCAATACCGAAATGATGGGCAACAGGGAAGGAAGAGTATATACTTAACGTAATCGTTTTGATTCCGGAAAATCAATTATTGAATTATAAATACTACTTTGAAAAATAAAAATATTTTTAAAAATTGTGGCTGTGTGATAAAAGAAACTACGTCAAAATGTGGGGTGGCACAAACATACTTATGCCCTACTAGTTTCAATAGTGCGGAGGCACGTACCCCCGCTGCTCCCCCTCACTGTCCTACGCCCTTTGTCAATTTTATTGTTGTTTTAAAAAATCAAGGAGAACTAACTGTGGACTGCTGCATAACTTGTGGTTTGAAGCAGGTTAGATGCAAACCAAAATGAATTTAGAAAAATTATATACTGATTTTAAAAGTGTAAAAATTGTCCAGCTGTATATTTTCAACACACACACACGCCTACTTTTACAGTAACTTTTACGTCTATTCAACGTTTGTCTATTCATACTATTAAGCCTCGTAGGTAGGTAAGTATTAACCGATTTTTTCATTATGATTAAAACGTAGCCCTAATATTTGTACCGTCTCGAAATATTTGAGTGTAAAACTGCCGGAGTTGTCTTTCTTACACTAGAACCTGCATATCCGCCGATCTGTAAGAGTTGTCTTTCTTTTTGTATGTACTTGGCATGTATAGTTACTGTAATCATAACTATTTGTCAATCTCTTGAACAGAGTTGTCGGTCCTTGCATCCCGAATCAATCTCTGTCAATTGACTTTTACCAATATCTGGCAAAATATACAAATCTACAACAGATTTTGTTCTTTGTAAATTACATCATGTATTGGTTTTTCTGCGCATAGATTTAGTGCTGATATAGAATAAAATACATGTACTATTTGAGGCGAATTAAATTACCTTTGTTAAAATGGATATAAATATGGGGACTGTGGTTTTTTTTTTAAAAGTTTCCTTACTCTGTGTATTTTGGTTTTTATATTTATTTTGTGGGTTACATGACCACATGTTTTTTGGACTTCATTGTAGACGTTGACAGAGATTGATTGATTCGGAGTGCAAGAACCGACAACTCTGAGCAAGAGACTGTATATTTTTTAAGTAGTGTGTCATGTTGTAAATTTTAACGATATATTGGGTGGAAGTACAAAATTTACAACATAACAGCAGTATCAGCGATATATATATATATATATATATATATATATATATATATATATATTTCTCGCTGGTAGTATACACACAATTTGTCGTTGTCCTGAACGACTTTCATTCAGTGACAATCAGTATGGTCTGGTATCCAGTTCGGCAATCTGGTAACTGTGTTTGTTTTGTTCCATGTTGACAACAATCAGTTAGCGTGAGTCGTGCTTACTGTGGTAGCAAACCGGAATACCCTAGAAGAAAACGCACACGTGTCCGTGTTGGCGATCTCCATGCCATCTGATAAATTCAGCTGACCAATTTGAGGAATTAGCAAGACGCGGATGCTGCTTTAACATTTTATCTGTATGTATAGATATAATAATATAAATAAATTCAGCTCACAATAAGAATATAAATGATCCGTTATCGGTTTTCTGAATTCTAATTGAAAGAAGTGTATATGATAAAAAAATGCACTGATTAACAAATACACGAAAAAGTAGATACACCTCAGGTAAGCAAATCTATGAAAAATGGATCGCAAATAAAAACACATGTAATTAAAACCGTCAATCACAGGAACAAATCTAATGCCTCTAAAATGCAGAATTTCTGAAACTTGGGATTACAACTTACTTATTTATACACAAGTAAACAAAGACACCAAAAATTAGATGATCGCAAATAAATACACAGGTAAACAAATTTACCTAAAAATGGATCGCAAATTAATACACAGGTATACTAATCAACCAAAAAATGGATCGCAAATAAATATACATGTTAACAAATCCATCGAAAATAGATCGCAAATAAATACATCTGTCAGGTAAACAAATCCACCAAAAATGAATCACAAATAAAAACGCAGGTAATTAAAACCGTTCATCACAAGCACAAATCTAATGCCTCTAAAATGCAGAATTTCTGAAACTTGGGATTACAACTTATTTATACTAAGATACATTCTAGAATGTTCTATTACCAGGAAAGTCCAGCATAGAAAACCCCAGAATGATTTCTACAAACAAACCATATTTAAAACTGGAGAAATACGTTACATAATCACAGCTAAAATATCATGTACTGTCAGGAGGTTAAGAAGATACTAGACAATTGTGTGAATATTGAAAAAACCCACGGATCCTTTCAATATCTAGAGGTGGAATCGGGTGCCACAGAGGTAAACGTATTCCCTGTCGACCGCTCAGACCGCTGAAAGTTCATAGTCAGATCCAAATCATGGCCCGAGGTCACCTTTACTGTCTCAATATTCAAGCTCAACTAATTTTTCACGATTTTATCAGTTTATGCCGCAACTGATCTTGTTGTATATTGATGCCAAAACATTGTAAATAATGAAGAAAACTATTGTTCTTTTGAGGTATCATGTTTCCACTTTTTGATTTACCAGGGGTTTTACCAAAAAGTGGAAACATGATAATTATTATCATGTTTCCACTTTTTGGTAAAACCCCTGGTAAATCAAAAAGTGGAAACATGATAGAGGAAAACAACAGAAATATAGAGAAAATTGTGAGAATCGTACTCGACCTATTTATTCATTAATACAGGAAAATCATTTAAGCGTGACCAAATTTGGTGGCATCCGGTAGAACAGTTGAGAAATAATTCATCACAATTGAAATTAGACTCTTTCACGATAACCGAGTTCCTACTCATTTCACCTACGCACAAACATTTCCGAGTGGTGTCAAGGAGTTTCGTGCTGAGAACATTTCATACCCAAGACAAGTAGTACAAATGAAAAAGACTAATTGTTCTCTGTGTATGGTTAGAATGTCATTGGGTATGATTTGCGTTGGGTACGGAACTTCTTGTTACCACTCGGAAGTGTTAATTGCGCAGGTGAGATTAGTAGGAACGTAGTTATGGTGAAAGTGTCTGTGGACGTTTCCACGGCTGCTATCGAACATGTTACTCGGCATTTCAGTTTCATGAAACATACTACTAGTAGTACAATGTAATTGCAAGATTATTATAAACGCAATTTCCCACTATATCACTCGGTAGTTTGTGTCTCTTAATAAAATGATTGTAAGCTGAACAAGCACATATACCGTATGGTTTCGTAATTTCTTAATGGTCATAATTTAGGTCTATATAAAACACCGGTTGTATTCATAACTGCTGTTTTTAATTGAAATTTAATAGGACATGACTGTGTAATAGTTTTTTTAAATGAGGTTTTATATTAAATTCATAGAGAAAATTAAACATTATAGTACTCACGTTTGCCATCATAATGTTTGTGTTCAGCACACGATCATTTTATTTAGACAGACAAACTACTGAGTGATAAAGTGGGATTTGACTGAATTAGAAACACAATGTTAGTTTTGATCATTCACATATTAGACTTTCATACTAATGATTTTTTCCTGTAAAAATCAATAAATGCCTTGATTACGGTACTAAATTATTATTTAAATAAGTTTTCCTCCAATGAGCGATAATTTCCTTTTATATACAAACATGTTCAATTACTGTATAAGTTTTGTGTTCATTCTCAACTGACTAAAGGTAAGATAAAGGGGCATTAGCTGTTTTCTTTTGTTTTCAACAAAATCTTTCTTTTTTACTACAAGTACTTAGATTGATGTACAAAATCAAAAAGAGATAAAGAGATATACACAGGCATAAAATTCTTACATTCCTAATCATTTTGTGAAAATTGCTTGAGACACCCAGCTTGACAATTATTCGTTTGCAAATGATTAATTCTACCTTACTATCATTATATGCACACGACACTGGACCCGACCTTATTTTCGCAAAATATATGTGAATCTAAGAATTTTTTATGTCTGTGTTCACCTCTATTTGTGTACATCAATCTAAGTACTAACAAAAACGTTCAACATATGAACATTTCATATACAAAAGCAAACAACGTACTGATATTACAGATAAGTTGTCAGGGAGAGATACCGGGAAACGCGGGTGGTGTCAACGTTCCGAACATTTAATGGTCGGTATAATAACCTTGTTTGCAATTACTATGCTTCAGTAAATGAAATGTTGGGTTACCTTTTTGAGTTGTTGAATCGTCTGCACTGATCATGAAGAAGTTTTCCCCTCACTTATTTCGTTTGAATTTGATTGTGAGAGTCGTGGAGTGGCGACGGGTGTAACCGATCAACATGAAATCACCCTGGTAAATAAAAAGTTAGAACACGATACAATCGTTGAATATATAAGCATAATTTTAAGAATCGTATTTAAAGGAGCATCAGTTGCGTGTGTGTGTGTGTATGTGTGTGTGTGTGTGTGTGTGAATGTGTGTGTGTGTGTGTGCGTGTGTGTGTATTTTCTAAAAGTCCCCCCTTTTTACTACTTGAATTGTTATACAATAAGAACAAAGAGATAATTATACATAGACATACAAATTCTTAATTTCCTATATATTTGTTAAACATTGCTTGAGAATCCCAAGTTTGGCACTTTTTCAATTGCAACTGATTAACTCTACCTTACTATTGTTTTTGTATATGAATACCACAGTGGACCTGACCTTATTTTCACAAAATATATAGGAATATAAGATTTGTATGCCTTTGTGTTATTTGTTTTTATATTGTTATTATACACCAAGTACAAGACGTAAAAGTAGAACAAAAATGAAATACTTTTTGGTAAACACAGTAAATGTCCCTTTAGATATAGTTTTATCGAAATGAATGTGATGCCATAGCATTTCATGTTTTCATTTTCTTGAGATACGCGATCGTACAACGACTTGAATGTTAATGTGCACAGGTTAGAAACCTACAGTCTTCATACTTTTCATAATACTAACAAATCTATGCTAACTAGTTAGTTGTTACGATATACAGTCAAAATGATTCTTTTGTGATCATTAACCTTTTAATTCAGTTTTAATTTTACAATAAATACATTATCACAGCGTCCAAAATATTAAGTCAGAATATGTCAACGATGTCCTTAATTCCAGAATTGTATAAAGCGTGGCTTCTCTCAGGGTCATATGTGAAAGCGGATCCAGTCATGCACGAACAGACATTATATGTGAAAGTGGATCCAGTCGTACACGAACAGACATTATATGTGAAAGTGGACCCAGTCTAACAAGAACAGATATCATTTGTAACAGCGAATCCATTCGAACACGAACAGACATACAATGTGAAAGCGGATCAAATCGAACACGACAAAGCTGTAAACTTTAATTTCACGTGTATCATATACGTATTCCCAAAACGAGAAATCGCTTAAGGCGCTAAGACCGCATTGCGGAGCATTGTATACCAAACATCGAGGTCAAAGTTGAAGACTAAGGTAAACAATGAAGTTCATAGTCATGGTGATGTTTTATAATCAAATGAAGTTACAGTATTCTAATCTAATGTTCTTCTGACAAAAAGATAAAGGCTACAGATATATAAAACTGTTGACACAGAAAGACTGAGGAACAGATATGGCCAATTTATAGACCGGAATAAGAAGTTAAGGTCATGAAGGACAACAAACAAGACAAACAAGACTCATTACTTCGAAACTAGGGCTTCCGTGGCCAAGTGGTTAAAAGATCGCTATTTAAACCATGGAGTCGATCACCTCTAATCAACGTAGGTTTTGGTCCAGCTGGTACCTAAGCTACTTGTGTCCGAGAGTTTGCCAGCTTCTTTAATGGAGGCCGTTTGTCTTTTCCCGGGTACATTATAAAACTAAAAAATTAAAATTCCCTTTACCATTTAAAAACTGGCCGTTATCATATAACATCTGGAGTAAAACACTAATGACAAGACTTTTCCGGACACAACAAAGCTCGCCGGAAATGGGCGAAATTTTTCAAAATAAGTATTTGACCCACAGCTGTCAGGTTTTAAGGTCAATATACGATTAATCTTTTGATTATATCAGTTAAAGTTTGTGACAATTAGGTCAAAGTCCAAGGTCATGGTCACCAAGGTACCAAAAGAAATCTCTGGTCATCAGAAATCTATATATGAAGTATCAAAGCCATGTCCCTTACGGTTAAAAAGATACAGACCAGGTTAATGTTTTGTCATAGTACTTAACGATAATGGGTCGGTACGATTTATACAATAATTTACGATGGGCAAGCCAAAATCGTCGCGTTTGTCGTATAGCTTAGTTGCTAATTTCCCGTCTGTGTTTATATTCAGTAAAATGTCTAAGTATGAAGTCTGCTTCGTATGAATAAAGGAACAGGTCGGCCAGTAAAGGAGCACAATTGGTTCCCATAGGAATGCCGACAGTTTGTTGAAAGACCACGTCTCCGAACATTACAAATATATTGTCTATTAGAAACTACAGCATATTTTTTATATCAACTTCAGTGTATTTATGTGTAGAATCAGAGTGGTGTTTGACGAAATAAGTATCCTGATAGCCAATCACTAGATATTTAAATTTTTGGGTACCACCTTTAGTGAAAAAAAACCAGTTGTCTATGATGCTGAAAAGTCTTTCCTTTAATTTTTTATGTGGAATAGTTGTGTAAAGAGTAGAGAAGTCATAAGTTTTGATACTGTGAATTCGAGAAAAATTGTGTGCCTTCAAATTTTCTAAAAACTGTTTAGAATTTTTAAGTATCCACATCTGAATTACACCGCTTCTGGAATAAGCAACTGTACAGTATTGTTGAAGTTTCTCCTTAACGGCTGTCAATATCTTGGTGAGGAGTAAAGATAAGATAATTTGGTGGTAGAACATTTGCTGGATCCTGCTATGTATCTTTGTTTATATGGGGTTTTATGAAGTTTAGGTATCCCAATATAAATGTGGTAGCTCGAAATCGGTATCCGTTGTAGGTATATCAAATGAGCATAATACGGACACGTGATTTTGAAGGATCTCGTCCTTTGAAAGTGAGCTACGTGTTTATGTAGGATTTCCAGAATTCGTATTAAACCCAAGTTCTTCTAATAAACAATTATAGTAATGTGTCTTACAAAAAAAAACTATATTATTTGAAGCTTTGTCTGCTGGTACCGCCTAAGTAAACAAATACAGAAGCTTCATAACATTGATGGTCAATAGTGAAAATTGTACTGAAATTGAATACGAAATGACTGAATAATATTATTTTAAAAACATGTGGTTTTATATAAAATGTATAAAGAAATTGATGTTTCCTAAATCTGTCACCCTGCTGTACATCGTGCAGAATATTTTAAAAACAATAAACTTTGTATGTACATTGTTTCATCATGGCTATATATAAATAACCAAATCAGATGGATACTGATCATTACAACAAACGCTAATATTTTAACATTACAGACAGACGATTTTAAGAGAAAATACAAAACAATTGACTAAATATGCATGGAAGTAGTAATAGGCAGCTCCATGGCGGGCATTTGAATTTTCGCTAGGGGACGCCACCAGTGGCGCTGTTTGATGACGTCATCAGAATGCTGGCTTCTGATTGGTCAATTCAAATGCCCGCCATGGATCCGCCTGTGACGTCAAAACCGGAAGTATGTCATACCGGAAGTGAGGTCATTTTGTTATGGCAATAAGGAGAAAGAGCCAATCGTTGAGCTTTGAGGCGTGTCTATGACCGGAAGTGTGAGGTTGTGGGGGCGGCCATCGCGGCAAACGAGCCAATAAGAGCCTTTGTTACAAGAGGTTGGGGTCACGAGAGATCACGTGAGTTCACGAGAAGTCTACGGTTAGAGAGAGAAGTTGGGTTTTTCCTGTTTTGAGCTGAGAGTAAATCTATTTTTAGAACCGAAACATTTTTTCCAGGTTTGTGAAACCAGTGGTTGGTGGCGCCACCGTCGGTGAGAGTGCGCAAGTGTGCAAGAGCGAGAAGTGGTAGGCCGAGTTCGTAACTGTGAGTTAATCGGCGAGAGTCCTGTTTCAAGTACGCAAGTGCGAGAAGCGGTAGGCCAAGCTCGTAACTGTGAGTTAGTCGGCGAGAGTCCTGTTTCAAGTACGCAAGCGCGAGAAGCGGTAGGCCAAACTCGAGTCAAGCTTGAACTAAGACTTGAAGAGTATGTACAAAGGGAGATCACTCTGTATACCTTGTATGAATCTGAACTATCATAAACTGTATAGTGATGGGTTTTCCCCAGTTTTGAGGTCTAGAATGAATGAACATTGAATAGATGATGGGGTATTCCCTGATAAGTAATGAAAACCTTATTAACGTTGCTAGTTGCCTATTTTTTTCTGAGACACTAAGCCTATGTAATAAAAATTCAAACACTCACCCTATGCTGGTAGTGGTTTTCTAACGATGTTGACTCTTCGAGCTCCGGATCGCAAATGAGCTCTCAGAGGTCTAACTGAACCTATACTCTAGTCATGTGACTTTTTTTCTGAGATATTTATCATTTTTAATGCATGGAAAATAATCTAGCCCTATCTAATAAAAAATTAAACACTCACCCTGCTGATAGTAGTGGTTTTTTCTTATGATGTTAACACCTCGAGCTTCGGATCTCAAATGAGTTTTCACAGGCTGAACTGAACCTCTCTCTAGTCACATGACTTACTATATTTAGGCTTTCATCTAATGAAGTGAATACATCATAACAAAAACACAAATGAAATAAAACGTTTAATGTTGAATATATGCGGATAAGTAGTGTGTAGTCACTACACTATTTTTTAAACTCACCGCTACAGAATAACACAAACCCTGCATACCTTTAGTGAAGGTTTCTTTTCGAATAAGTTGAGTGGCCCTTAAAAGGGCCGTTGATTGCTCCGAAAAGCTGAATAAGAGATAGACTCTAATATCTGTCGAGTAGACGCCGCCAACGACGAACTTCTCTTTCTTTTTCTATCATCAGTCGATTTATCTCGGCCTTATGTTGTCGAAGATTGACTAATGCTTCCTGAGCTAGTACGTATTGTACAGGTACTGGAAGTGAAGGGTCAGGTCTAAGTGCTTCCTAGTGTTGTGTAGTCGGTGTCGCAGGGGTCCTACCAGAATTGATCAGGCTGCGTGGCCTTACTACAATACGTGTCCTTCGTGTAAGAATGATTCTCATGTTTCTCTCTTCAGGTTGCATTTCCATGTCGGATGAGTTATCCATGATGATGAACTAATACCGAGACTCGGGCAGTACTAGCTTATATAGAATTAATGACGTCATGTATTGATTTTTTTCCCACGTCTAGACATCTGGCCACCTGTTTTTGACATTTTTGACACTTGGCATCTGACCACTTGGCATCTGACCACCTGTTTTTGACATTTTTGACACTTGGCATCTGACCACCTGTTGTTGACGATTTTTCTGTCTAGATCTGGCCACCTGTTGTTGACGATTTTTCTGTCTAGACATCTGGCCACCTGTTTTACTGTCACCAGTGCCTTATTCTTTCTCTGAATCTTTTACTTAGAATCTCTATAGCTCGTACGTCTCTCATATTAGTTAGTCCTTTATCTCAGCTCGAACGTCTCACTATTACAATATTACGCTTAGTATCCTTATTTTCTCTTACTTACTATAGTGACGTCTCTATACACACACTACGCTTAGTATCCTTATTTTCTCTTACTTAGGATCTCTATAGCTCGAACGTCTCACAGAGTTGTGTTACACACAATATTACGCTTAGTATCCTTATTTTCTCTTACTTAGAATCTCTATAGCTCGTGTACGTCTCATAGAGTTGTGTTACACACACTATTACGCTTTGTATCCTTATTTTCTCTTACTTAGAATCTCTATAGCCCGTACGTCTCACAGAGTTGTGTTACACACACTATTACGTTTTGTATCCTTATTTTCTCTTACTTAGAATCTCTATAGCTCGTATAGCTCTCTATCTCTCTCTCACGTTTCCCACATTTCTTCTCTTTCACTCCTGTTCTGATTCTTTATATTATTTGTCTTTGTTTTTACACATAAACAAGAAGACGTAGAAAAAAAAAGAATGGGTGGTCTGCACATATATATATATATATATATATATATATATATATATATATATATATATATAGTGGTAAAAAATGTGGGAAATCAGATCAACATCGACGAATGGGCCCAGTTGTTGAAAATAGTAACAAGAAAGAAACAAATTCGGTGAACCTAAGACTGATTATAGTAACAGCAGTTCTGTAGTCTCCTTATCAGCATCCTAATAAAAAGACGTATTCCCTTTGTAATCTCTGTATGCCTTACTTATTCTCTTTGTATGCCTTACTTATACTCTTTGTATATTCTGCCAGTCTTATAGAGTTGCGTTATACACTTCTGTTTTATACCTTCTAATAAGTCGTATTATTTTATTCCTCTTTGTCACCGTATCTGTGTAGATACATACTAGATACTGTATGACCAACTTACAATACACAAACACATGGTCATTTTCATCAAGTCTAATACCCCGCTAAAGAGAGCTTTTGAAATAGTCTGCAGAGAATTAGTGTTGCCCTACTGTTACTATGTATAATGCATAAGAATGAAGTAAAACACGTATAACTTTGCACTCATAACTCTGTAACAGTCTAGAGAAACATACAAAACAGTACGTTTTACTTTACTGATACGTATGAGATTACCTATATGACATTAGACGTACTCCCTTTGTACCCTTACTTTCTGTATCCTTACTTATTCTCTTTGTATGCCTTACTTATACTCTCTGTATCCCGCCCGTCTCATAGAGTTGAGTTATACACTTCTGTTTTATACCTGTGTAGATACATACTAGATACTCTATATGTACACCGTAATAACCAACATACAATACACAAGCAGAAGGTCATTTTTCCTCAAGTCTAATAACCCACTAAAGAGAACTTTTGAAATAGTCTGCACAGAATGATGTTTAGCAGGGATCTCATATAAGGTATCCTAGACTTCTGTCACACTGAAAGGAATGACCTCTATAACCTATCGAACCTACTGAGCTTTGAAACATTGTAAGCTAGAACAGTGAACATTTCCATACTTCACTACTTTGTCACTTTGTCTCTTGTGTCACTTTGTCACTTGTGCCACTTGTGTCATTTTGTCACTTGTGTCACTTTGAGACTTCATAACTTAGAAAGTTGCACACGTTGCAAACTTTTAGAACGACACAAACACTTGATCACTTTGACAAACTTTGAAACATGAGAACACAGCGTAAGTCATAAACTCTATATAAGCTAGTACTGTCTGATTATCGGTATTAGTTTATCATGGATAACTCATCCGACATAGATATGCAACCTGAAGAGAGAAACATGAGAATCATTCTTACACGGAGGACACGTATTGTAGTAAGGCGACACAGGCCAATAGATTCTGGTAGTACCCCATCATTACCTACTAGACCATCTTCACCTACTACACAACACCAGGGACCAACTAGACCTGAGCCTCCACTTTTAACAACTCTACAATATGTACTACCTCAGGAAGCATTAGTCAATCTTTGACAACACAAGACAGAGATAAATCGACTAATGATAGAGAAAGAATGAGAAGTTCGCCATTGGCGACGTATACTCGACAAATACTAGAGTCTCCCTTATTCAGCTTTTCGGAGCAATCAACGGTCCCTTTAAGGGCCACCCATCTTATAAGAAAAGAAACCTTAGCTAAAAGTATGCAGGTTTTATGTATGTTGTGTTATTCTGTAGCGGCAAGTTTAAAATATTGTAGCGACTAAACACTACTTAGTGTGCGAACTTCATTTAGATCATAAGCCTGAAACGATTTAGAGTTGAAATCCGCTTAGGCATGTCAGCTGATGGCACTAGTGTGACGTCAGCTGACTGTACTTGTCTTGCAGGATGGTAGGTCTCGCCATTTTGTAATGCCAGTCACGGTAAGATTTTGATCTTGTAGAGATAAAAACGCGTACTCTTGATGCATTTTTAATACACAGAGTAGTGTACTTAATAAATTGTCATTCGACATCGAACGCTTTTTTAAGATTTTCATATATTTTATCTCGGTATAAGGTGTACACCTATAGTTTAAGCATAGCACTAGTACACGGTAGGCACAAAGGTACAAGAGTTATATGGTGTAAAAACACCATTGAGAAACTATGAGAAGGAGTATTAGTATCACAAACTCTATGAGACATACGAGCTATAGAGACTCTAAGTAAGAGAAAATAAGGATACTAAGCGTAATAGTGTGTGTAACACAACTCTGTGAGACGTTCGAGCTATAGAGATTCTAAGTAGGAGAAAATTATGATACAAAGCGTAATAGTGTGTGTAACACAAATCTGTGAGACGTACGAGCTATAGAGATTCTAAGTAAAAGATTCAGAGAAAGAATAAGGCACTGGTGAAATAATAGCGACAGTAAAACAGGTGGCCAGATGTCTAGACGTAGATGTCTAGACAGAAAAATCGTCAACAACAGGTGGCCAGATAGCAAGTGTCAAAAACAGGTGGCCAAATGTCTAGACGTAGATGTCTAGACAAAAAAATCGTCAACAACAGGTGGTCAGATGCCAAGTGTCAAAAATGTCAAAAACAGGTGGTCAGATGCCAAGTGTCAAAAATGTCAAAAACAGGTGGCCAGATGTCTAGACGTGGGAAAAAATCAATTCGTGACGTCATTAATTCTATACAAGCTAGTACTGCCCGAGTCTCGGTATTAGTTCATCATCGTGGATAACTCATCCGACATGGAAATGCAACCTGAAGAGAGAAACATGAGAATCATTCTTACACGAAGGACACGTATTGTAGTAAGGCCACGCAGCCTGATCAATTCTGGTAGGACCCCTGCGACACCGACTACACAACACTAGGAAGCACTTAGACCTGACCCTTCACTTCCAGTACCTGTACAATACGTACTAGCTCAGGAAGCATTAGTCAATCTTCGACAACATAAGGCCGAGATAAATCGACTGATGATAGAAAAAGAAAGAGAAGTTCGTCGTTGGCGGCGTCTACTCGACAGATATTAGAGTCTATCTCTTATTCAGCTTTTCGGAGCAATCAACGGCCCTTTTAAGGGTCACTCAACTTATTCGAAAAGAAACCTTCACTAAAGGTATGCAGGGTTTGTGTTATTCTGTAGCGGTGAGTTTAAAAAATAGTGTAGTGACTACACACTACTTATCCGTGTATATTCAACATTAAACGTTTTATTTCATTTGTGTTTTTGTGTTTTTGTTATGATGTATTCACTTCATTAGATGAAAGTCTAAATATAGTAAGTCATGTGGCTAGAGAGAGGTTCAGTTCAGCCTGTGAAAACTCATTTGAGATCCGAAGCTCGAGGTGTTAACATCATAAGAAAAAACCAGTACTATCAGCAGGGTGAGTGTTTAATTTTTTATTAGATAGGGCTAGATTTTTTTTCATGCATTAAAAATGATAAATATCTCAGAACAAAAAGTCACATGACTAGAGTATAGGTTCAGTTAGACCTCTGAGAGCTCATTTGCGATCCGGAGCTCGAAGAGTCAACATCGTTAGAAAACCACTACCAGCATAGGGTGAGTGTTTGAATTTTTATTACATAGGCTTAGTGTCTCAGGAAAAATTAGGCAACTAGCAACGTTAATAAGGTTTTCATTACCTATCAGGGAATACCCCATCATCTATTCAATGTTCATTCATTCTAGACCTCAAAACTGGGGAAAACCCATCACTATACAGTTTATGATAGTTCAGATTCATACAAGGTATACAGAGTGATGTCCCTTTGTACATACTCTTCAAGTCTTAGTTCAAGCTTGACTCGAGTTCGGCCTACCGCTTCTCGCGCTTGCGTACTTGAAACAGGACTCTCGCCGACTAAGTCACAGTTACAAGCTCAGCCTACCGCTTCTCGCGCTTGCACACTTGCGCACTCTCACCGACGGTGGCGCCACCAACTACTGGTTTCACAAACCTGGAAAAACCCAAATTTTCGGTTCTTAAAATAGATTCACTCTCAGCTCAAAACTGGAAAAACCCAACTTCTCTCTCTAACCGTTTACTTCTCGTGAACTCACGTGATCACTCGTGACCCCAACCTCTTGTAACGAAGGCTCTCATTGGCTTGTTAGCCAAGATGGCCGCCCCCACAACCTTACACTTCCGGTCATAGACACGCCTCCAGGCTCAACGATTGGCTCTTTCTCCTTATTGCCATGACAAAATGATCTATTTTCCGGTATGACGCACTTCCGGTTATGACGTCACAGGCGGCTCCATGGCTGGCATTTGAATTGACCAATCAGAAGCCAGCATTCTGATGACGTCATCAAACGGCGCCACTGGTGGTGCCCCCTAGCGGCGAAAATTAACTACTCATGGATCTTGTGAAAATAATTTTAAAGTGTATGTTTTGTATAAAACTTTTGAACAGGTAAGGCATTAACCACAAGTATGAAATTTTACTTGGATGTACAAATAGGAATACATTTTTTTTTCTCAAAAAATTGTACAAGTGAGAATGAACCAAATCAATCACCAGTCTACAAGGAATGTGTTTTCATGGACATTTTGCTAGCGAGGGTATTTGAATGTATTGTTATAATAAGTACCAGGAGGTTGTTGGGTTTTTCTTAATTGTGATATCAAATAACATGTATATAATATAAATCTGCTAAATACTTTATACTTCTCTTCTCTATGCCTTTCTTTCTATCTTTGATTTTATTTAATATTTAATACATGTATTTGATTATGCTGTCGCTATCAAATTATTTGTATATATTTGATGTGGAGAGAGCGTCAATAAGTTGAGATAACTTGTGCTCAATCCAATTGCATTAAAAGCAATAAAATATGTTTAAACTTAAATCAATCACCAGTGATTCGTGTAAAATATGAATTATGAAAATACAGAAAGGGATTTATTTCATGTTAATTTGGAGGGAAACATTGAGTATAAATTTCTAAACAATACAACACAACAATACACTCGGGCACCTGCTATATTCTGTTGCACCACAAATGTTATATATGACTTTGCAAAAACAGTTAGAGTGCAAAAACACATTTGTCAAAAATTTAATACATGATATAAAGACCACAAATAAGACGTGAAAAAAATGATAAAGACATTAGTTATTAGTATAAGAGTTATAAATTGAGATAGTGGGAACTTACACTCAATTTCTCTTAGAAGGAATAAAATGTGGACGTGTCTCCTCATTGTATGTCAGAGTCTTTTTGTCTCACAACTAAATTTAAACCAAACCCAAAGTGAGTTTGACTTGGTACTGACTAATGGTCATTGGAACTAGAGGTCACCAGAGTTTAAAACTAAAAGAATGACCATGCTAAGGTGTCTTATATCTAAAACCAATAAAATGTTTGATATTCCTCACGTATTTCATTTTAATTTCACTGTGGACTCACGGCGGATGTGACCAGTCAACAGGGGATGCTTACTCCTCCATGGCACCTGATCCCACCTCTTGATTTCAAGAAGTCAGTGTTTGTCCATTTTTACCAGATTTGTACGTATATCCTGGACATCCTATTGATTTATACCTTGGTTTCTGAGACTTTTTATATACAATGTATGTGAATTTGTTTGAAGATAAATTAATGATGAACATGGCGATGATCGTGGTGAGGATGATGAAAATTAAAGAAACAATGATATATATAATCACAACTGTTTTATAAATATTATAAACATAATACCAAAGTTATAATGCGAAAGACGATATCGTTTCTGTCAATTAGACTTCATCAGTTGAGCTCCAATTTGAAAAGTATGTGTATTTTCTAAAGATAAAGTGGTATCAATATCTCTAAAAGTGTATAGCCAAAATCCGTCTAAGAGTAACCACTGTAAAAAAAATGACTATCTTATCTTTTGACAATTTTCGAATTTAAATAGTGTTAACAGTGCCAAATATTACATCAGTATAAGATGAACAACTTGTATCGAAATACCAGGTACTAGGTTTATGTATACCCTCGGGGACTCAAACGGTCCACCAGCAGTGGCAACGACCTAGTGGTTATAAATATTAGAAACATAATACCAAAGTTATAATGCTCAAGACGATATCGTTTCTGTCAATTAGACTTCATCAGTTGAGCTCCAATTTGAAAAGTATGTGTATTTTATTAACTTTAGGGACACGGTCTCCCTGGTAACTTCTCATTATTTTAATTGTTGGATTAATTGTCAGGCAATATCCATTAGGGATCGTGTTTTATGCATCTAATAAAAACTATTTACAGAGGTCACCAGCCTTCCGCAAGTAAACTGGGAAACTTTCTCACAAAAATAAGCTTAGGTTCCAGCGGGCTTGAACTTGCGCTGACAAGAAGTGAGAGACTTCATGATTGAAAGCACGATGCTCTGACCACTCAGCCCCTACATGCTGAGAAAACCGTCAAACGAAAATATCTTTACCGATATGTAAGGCAAACACAACACATAATACAAAGTAGTCCAAAGCCATAAAATCCAGGTGTGTTCTGACTGTCCCACTTTTGGTATATATAAGTAAAAAAGGTAAAACAAAATGTAGGACAATCAGGACAATTAACAAAAATTTTGTGGGATAATCTGGACAGGTTTTGATTGTAAAAAAAAATGATTCACCTGTATAAACAAATTACAAGTCATTATTAAAGTATAATGTTTTGGTAAGAAAATTTCAGAAAATTGAAAAAACATGAAAACAGAACATTATAATTTTAATTTTTTGTTTTTTAGATAAAGCACATATAAATTTCAAATATTAATTCAAATTTATACAACATACATTTAAAAGCACTAATTAAACAAAATTAAACATCTGAAGATTAACATATATAATCACACACAGTTCTTTAGGACTTAAATATAAAGCACTAATTTTAACACAAAACTGAACACCTCAAGATTTATAAATACACACAGTACTTCATCACTTTTAAAAAAATATATACATCTCAAGATTAACATTTATAAACACACACAGTTCTTCATCATTTAAATATAAAGCGCTAATTATAGATACAAACTTCTTCATCACCAATAGCACTGAACATCGCAACACTGCATATCGCAACACTTTACATCACAACACTGTATACCACAACACTGCATATCACATCACTGAACATCACAACACTGCATATCACATCACTGAATATCACAACACTTCATATCACATCACTGAATATCATAACACTGTATACCACAACATTGAATATCACTTCACTGAACATCACAACACTGCATATCACAACACTGCATATCACATCACTGCATATCACATCACTGCATATCACAACACTGCATATCACAACACTGAACATCACAACACTGCATACCACATCACTGTATACCACAACACTGCATATCACAACACTGCATATCACAACACTGCATTTTACAACAATGAATATCACAACACTTTACATCACAACACTTTACATCACAATACTGAACATCACAACATTGCATATCACAACACTGCATATCAAAACACTGAAATATCAGTCTAGATCTATTTTATTCCCCAGATGTAGCAGGTATGAAGGAGCATCAGTATACTGGATCTCAGTCAGCTGGTTATCTTCAAGTCTGGCTTTTAGCTCCTGCAGTCTGGTGTTTATGATGACATATTTTCTTCTTTTCTGTGGACGGACTCCACCCGCTGCTAGTTGAATAATGGTGGTCTCGTTCACTGCTTGGATTTCTTTCAGATGTTTTAGCAAAGTGTATATATTTGGGTGAGAATGTTGTATCTGTTTCTTTATACCGCTGTGCCATCCCTCAAGGTGGTTGGTGGTCCTTGGTCCATCATAGTGGTTCCACAGATGTATGTCTGTCTCCACCCAGAATGTAGTAACATAATCTGTGAACTGTATGTGGGACAATCAGGACTACTAAATTTCAAAAAGTGGGACAATCGGGACTAATATACATACAAAACCTGGTTGGATCCAGGGTTTCGAGTTAGAGGAAAGAAAGAGTATACATGTATATAATTGTTTTCGTCGAGCGTAGTGAGGCATAATTTAAAAGCTCTGGGAAGCCTTTTTCTGGATTCCAGGCGTGATGTTAATATAAAATAAAATTTGTATGTGAAAAAAGTGGGGGTCGCCCCCTTCCCCCGGTTCCTACGCATATATATATATATATATATATATATATATATATATATATATATATATATATATATATATATATATATATAATAATCAAATAATGATAGTGACTTTATTAGCACTATCACAATAACAATAAATGGTTATGGCAACAAAATACAAACAAATTACATTCAAATATGTATAGGGAAGGATAATTCCTGTGGAAACGCTGGGTAAAATCAGAGAATATTAAATAAAATTCTCCGATTTTACCCGGCGTTTCCACAGACATTTAGGGAAGGAGTGACAGTGAATAAATCATTTTTAATATTTTACTAATGATTTTCTGATATACAAGCATTCGTTTAAGTAATTTAGATCAATATTCATTACAGTTGGGGAATTACTACTTTGAATTTAGAACTGCAAATTGTGAAATAAAAAAGTAAAAAACAGAAAGCTTTTAGGCTTTAGCCCTAGTATATATCGCATGTCCTTGATATTATTATGATTATTAAATATATCATTAATTTCATGCAAACAAAAATTACAATTTGTCTAAGCTATTGAATTATTTGTTGAATTGGTGTGCATTTGTTACGGACAATACGTCGAACTAAAATCAGTATCCAAAAATATTACTATCTATTTTATATTAGGACTAAGTCTGGGTAGTTCACTTTGGTTGCTTATCAAACATATTCTTTAAATAGCCATCCAATCAAAGCAGAGTTTTTAAACTGTTCTATATTTAGAATAAATGACTTGTTGTATAAATAGATGTCATGGCGTGAGATAAACAAATCAATATTTTCGTGATAGAGACAAGTGTAGATGTCATTTTTATCCTGTTGCAAATCCGAAAAAGGTAAATATTTTACATTTAATTTATTGATCCAAATTTCTGTGTTTTAATCTACATTTATTAGCTTTTAAAATTTTATTGAGATCTATTTATTTATTGCATTTATAACACTACATTCTCTGTAGATATTCGCTTCTATATTTTATGTGTACATAGGAACAAATTATATGTGATGTATGTGTTGACCTAGTTTATTTTTACTATTTTTTATCATTATTTTGGATTCGGATTTTAATTCACTCCAGTCCGGACACATTTCATTGAGTTGTCTCGTTAACGTTTGGAATACGTAACAGTTACAAACAATGTCACTAAGCGTTTACATGATTTAGACAGGATATGAATAATAAATCAATCCCATAATGCAATTGGAAAACACCTGTTCCCATAATTCCATAGCAATTCCTTCATCCCCCGCTAGATAGCAATTGAGGTGTGGTCGAATAATCGAATGATTCAGTGAATGGTGGCTTCGGAGGACACAAATTAGCATTAGCGTTTAAGTTTGGTAAGACATGTATCATCGAAAACTTAAGAGAATTGAAATAATAAGTTGTGTGCATGTATTTTTGTCACAAAATGGATTTAATCTACGTTTTATAGAGCTTTAGCAATCTTCCCAACTTCCCTATTAGGCATTGACCTCCGAAACTTTATCGGCTTTGGTAATCGTTTTGTAATTTAAATTGTATGTTGATGAAGTTTAATCTTTTGCTCTTAATTTTTAGCAAATCGGTAACATCATTATACAATTTAAAACAATACTTCTGTATAGAAATATTGAAAAGGTGTTAGCCGTTGTTTAAATTCCGCGTTCGCCATATTGATGACATCATTCTTCCAAGTCTGGTCGACCAAGTTATTTCTTTGAGCCATTGAGGTAGCAAAGAGGTGTTATCGTCATCTTTATACCTATAGATGTTGATGGAATGAATTTCTTTGACGTTTTTATTATTTTGATACGTATAAAATTCACTATTTAACGAAATTTGTACTTATCAGGTCATACTAGGATGTACACAAGCCTGATAAGGTCTGTTTACAAATCCTGATTGGGAACTCCCTAACTGTAAATTGTAACAATGGACCAGACGAGGATGAGATCATGTTGGTACTTTGTCAGTTTCCCACAATTTATTTTATTATCTCTAAGAGTTTTGTTATATTTGTAACATACATTTTAAATTGGTGGACATGAAATATTCTACTGAGGCCTTTGCAGGTTCAATAAGGGGCAACCGGAGTCTGAATTGACTGCTTAGAAACAAAATTTGGCCGCATAGAAATCCTGAAGTTTGAAAATAAACCCTAGTGGGGTGGGAGCTCCTTCATTCCATATATTTGCCTTCCTTTGTACTTACCAACCCAATTATCAAATTAGGGTCGTATCGGTGAGAAGCAAGTGTGTTAACCATTGCTCTACTTGGACACGGGTAGGGGTTGGGACTTCTGCCGTATAAAATGTTGATGTGACTCCATAAACTGGTGATCTGCTGTCCACAATTTCAGAATTAGAACTACTCACATGACCAGTGCTCGAACACTGTTGTTTGTGTCCAACACAATAAAAGCTCTGTAAGGTTGTATGCATTATATTAACACTGAGCTTGTTGTTTACATGTTTCAGCTCCAAGCCGAGCCATCTTCAGAACTTCACAAATTTATCGTTTCCTTATATTCCTTGTCTATACAAATGAGGCCAATCAGCCAAAGGGTAAAAAAATTATGGGATATGATCAGCCTCCTGTTTAGAAGAATTCTATTCAAATGACAGAACTAAAAACTTATGCAGATGAAAATTCATGCCAAAAATTTGAGTTGCAAAAATGGGTTTATATCGTTTCCGATTTAACCATGTTAATGTACCTGAAAATAAATATTACAACATCTTAAAACAGAAAGAAATTTTAATATAATGTATCAACTGAAATACATATGTATAACAAAAATGCATCTACAATAAATTTTTTGTGGTGTTCGAGCTCTATTCCAGTCCATTGCCGATTTCCACCATTACAGTGATGTCATGTGATCAGCTGCCAAAAATACATTATACATTACAAAAAATTCTCAACTTTTGTCTTTCATAACCTCAAAATTCATTTACTTACTTCAGTGCAGTATCTAGGATGTAAATTACAAAAAATTGTTTTTTGTTGGAGCACTGGTCAAGTGAGTCTACAGGACATTATTAGGAATATTTTTAGCCATTATCAAGCATGTAATCTTTTTAGTAGTTCATATGGTAGAAGAAGTAGAAACAACAACACGTTAAAATCTTGAATTGACAGTTGAAATTATTGATACCTTAGTTGGATTACTTGAAACAGTGAAAAGATGATGTGTGTCATATATTATATGTTAATCATTACACTGATTTTTCTATTTTCAGAATTTGACGCACCAGTAATGGCTGCTATTCGCAAAAAATTGGTCATCGTAGGTGATGGTGCCTGCGGAAAGACATGTCTTCTGATAGTGTTTAGTAAAGATCAGTTCCCAGAAGTATATGTACCAACTGTATTTGAGAACTATGTAGCTGACATAGAAGTAGATGGAAAACAGGTATGTAAGAGAAGAAATGCTTTAAAAAACTGAAAAAAAAGATTGAATATATCCCGATATTCTCGACCTGTAAAAATTGTCTAGTGTCACTGTGTGACTTACAAATTCTCTGTCAAATTCTGTTACTGGATTTGATCTAGTAATTGGTCAAATATATTGTTACCTTTTAAGAGTGTCATTAGAGAATCTTGTTGTTCATTTCAGAGGTAATAGAATCTGACTGAAGGTTAACCAAAATGACTGCAAATGATATACATGTCAGTTTTAACATAACAACAGCGATGATGATGAAAATACATGTTGTCATCATGATATGAATGCACATGATCTTGTGCAATCTATTTTTATATGAGTTTCAGTCTTTCAAATTTGATTGCAGAATGAATGCACAGTGGAATCTCGTTATGTAAAAATCGGATTAGTCGAAATTCCGGTTATGTCTAAGTTGAATGACCTGTTACAATTATTTTACTATAAATTGATAATTTAATACTTCTTTTATCCCGGATATCTGGGGAAGTTTTATCTTGAATTTTATTTATCTCAAAATATTTTTATGGTCCGAAGTATTGAAATATAAAATTGTCACATGTTATCTCAAAATTACTTTCTGTGATTGAAGATTTACATTTTGTTTGCAAAACATTGTTTTCATTTTCTTGTTTAACTACAAAACGCAAGATAATCAACTCCTGTTTATGAGATTAGGTGAAAGGGTAATTCATGATTGCTTGTAACTAATTTTAATGAAGCAGTAGTCTGAGTAGGTCTATTTGTTGTCCAATAATAATAATAGAAAATGTGAATTGAAATTTTTGGTTAAATCTCAAATTTCGGATATATCTCAAAGTTAATTTAGGTAGTTCCGTGAATTTTTTAGTTTAAGAGATTCCAATGTATATTCAAATAGAACCTTTTTGAAATAAGGCACTAGATTCTGTCACTTCTGTCTGGATGTGAAAAGATGAGGATAAGGAGTGGATGTTGTCCAATATATCCAAAGTTATCGTCTGTTGATCCAATATAAAAATTCTTAAATTTTTTAAAAGCATCGATCTGATTGGGTGATGAATGCGAGCACCATTTACTCGCATTGGCTGAAGCTTCATGAATAATAAAAATATTTACAATAGGTTTTAGTGGCATGAGACCACACGTAGGAAAGAGCAGAGCGATTCATGACCGCAGCTTACGGATAATGCAAAAGCGCTAGTATGGAAATTATATAGAATAAAGACAAATAAAACAGTATATTTTTGTTTCAAATTTTAATTGATATCACAAGTTCTTGGAATGGGGCCTTTTATAGGACCTGCACAGACACCAAAAAACTTCTTGGTCATTATACATGTATACAACATATGACTTGCATAGTATATTAAGTTTCTAAAAAGCCTTCAGTAGCTACAGTGCAATTATGACCATGCAGCTGCCAGTAACTGTATACATTGCAGGGATTTTCCTAGTCTGATTTTGAGTCCTGTTACAGGATCCGTTCCAATGCAAAAAATGACTTGTATTTTCCCAAAATTAGACAAAAATTCACAATTTTGAAATTCAAAATAAAAATAAAGTATTTTCAAACATTTGTCTCAAATTAAGTGTTTCTATTTTAGTAAAAATGTTGTATTTTTTCCAAAATTTTCGGATCTATGACCCAGAATTTTGGACGTAGGAAAATCCCTGCATTGTATGATGAAGTATTGAAAAGAAAAGATGTTATTTTGAAGCTGTGACAGAAATGCGTATTTTTTTTTAATTATTATTTTTCTAATCATAAAAGACATGTTCTTGTGTTGTGGCATGTTTCACAATTGTGTACAAACCAGTTGCTGTTGGTCTCAGTATTGTAAAGGATTTATAATAAATACTGGGATGATGTTGGGATTAGGTTTATTTATTTTTTCCTGTCGTCGGTTCAAGTCATTTTTATTGGTATTGGCTACATCTTAAACATAGATCTTGCTTAATTGTTCTATCAAATTTGTGGCTTTTTTCTTGAATCAGTTTAATTTTGTGTTCATTACTTATTTGTAATTTACCAAGAAATTCCCAAGTATTATTCAGTTAAATTCCATTTATTTTTAAGCAATGCTGAAGTTTGCTGTATATTCAAGAAATCATTTTATTTGACTGAAACTAGCTTTTTGTCTTTATTTCTGTAAACCTGATGTTTTTCCATTTGAAACTGATGTTTGTTCCATTTGAAACTTATCAGTGGAAGTGAAAATCCTTATTCACGCGGAATTTTTCATCCGAAAAATTTTATCGGGTTAGAAGATTGCTACCACAAGATAAAATGTATGTTGAAAGGAAAAATTCATTGGTGAGTCATATTTTCAATGTTAGCATGGCGTACAAAATTCTGTTGTATATCATCTGTGGGTGGGTGGGTTGTAACATCTAATTCTTAACCTGTTACTCTAATTATTATGTTTTAGGCTCGGGAATGATTTTAACATATTGCATTTTCCTCTTCCTTTGTTTGTGCACGTTTATATTATCCATGTTTTGTTGTGCTAGGTTTAGCATGTTCACCAGGACTTTAACACCTTTTCAATTTGAGTTTGTCTTGTTAGCACTCCTTAGTATTTATTTCATGGTTTGAAACATGAAATACATGATTTAATTTCAAGTTTTAAATGTCTGATAATTTTGTCTCGCCATGATGAAGTTGCAAAGGCGAGACATAGGCACTGCTTTTCTGGTGGCATCGGCATCAAACTTTGCGTTTGGCTCCAACATTAAAAAAACTAGCTTGCTGTTCAGTTAGTTATTGGTGCTAGGTTGATGATATTTGGTCTGAATATTTCTTCGGGTTCTAGGGAAGATGATTTTCCATTTTTTTCAACTGAATTTGGTTTTTGCATTAGGTCAATCCTGTTTTTTTGTGATTCGTGTGTATTATGCATTGTTTAAGTAAGAAATTGTTAATAAACATCTGGGAAAGTAAAAACCTTCAGTTAAAAAACAGAATAATTCTTTAATCAAACTGATGATTTATCGTGACTACTCCAATAGAGTCAGCAATCCGGATGTACAACTCGCTGAACATTACTTTAAACTCTTCCTAAAAATCCTCACTAAATTATATAGTCCAATTTTTGGCGGAACTATTTGTATTTACTTCAGATACTTCCTTTTTCACTCTAAATAGCTTGCTTCACAAATCATTCTATACTGTTAGATTCATATTTTCATTAATCAATTGTAAGTTATTATTACTGTTGTTTTACTATTGTTTCTATGCTATGACTTTTAATGCATTCAATAGTCAATTTGATTATATTGAACAAAGTTACCCAAAGAAAAATTAATTTTTTTTGCGTAACTTCAGCTTACAGGTTTAGCTCACAACATAGGTATAAGGTTTAGCTAATTTACCCTAATCACCGGAACTATTCAAATACTTTAACCTTCTTTGATAACTACATTTATGAAAAAGAAATATGGATATTTAAATTTTTTGTTGAAATTACCATGTATTACAATGGTAAATTGATACATATGTAAATTATTTTTGACTTAATCAAGTTAATGGGGAAATTGTAAAGTTTTCACATATGAAAAATTTCAATGTTGTGTAACTCCGTTTTTTGAAGTCTGATTTAGCGATTTCATCCACGAATCCATGAAAATGGAAAACTATCTTCCCTAGGGGTCTAGCAAAGATATTGTGAAGTTTAATTTGGAATATTGCTTCTTTTTTTTCCTTCAAACAATTTTTGGCAGTTTTTTTTTGTTTTCTGCAAAAATTTGCTTTGTTTAGCTCCAATGCCAAGTTTTTGTTACAGACTTACTGTTCAGTTGATATTGGTGTCAGCTCAGTGATACTGGTTGTGGGATGTTCCTTGGGGGGTGTTGGGGTGTTTAGCATTAATGTTGCGAAGGATGATTGGAAAAAAAATATTTTTAAATGATGTTTTTGACATATTTTTTGTTTGTTTTCTTTTTGCAAAAATTTTGTTGTGTTCAGTTTAATGTTAAATTTTTGCTACAGGTTTGCTGTTTAGTTGATATTGGTGGCAGCTTGGTGATTTTGGGTCAGGATGATTCTGGGGGTTTAGCATGGATGTTACGAAGTTTGATTGGGAACATTTTTTGGATTGGGGGGGGGGGGTTATGATTTTAGACTTAATATTTCTTGCAAAAAAATGCTGTTCAATATTAAGTTTTCATTAGAGTCTTGGTTCTTGGTTAATGATAGTGTTAGGTTATGATAATTTGGATGGAGGTTCCATTAGGGTAGACCATGATCAGTTCTAATTGATGTGCATTGGGGTCTTTGGGGGTATATGCCCAAACCCCCTTAAATTTATTCTTTTATGTATTTCTTGAAAACCATTCATATGGTTACCCCTAAACCATATATATTCTTGTTTGTTATGGGTAGACACACACTTAAATGTATGATAGGGTCCTTGTGGGTCCTGCTCCCCTTGAAATTTACGTTTTTGCTTATAACTTAAAAACTTTACAGCACTACCCTTAAACCATATATATAATTGATTGGTATGGGGAGACACATTTAATGGTGCATATTGGGGCCTTGTCCCACCTCCTGAAATATAATTTGAAATACATTCACATCCTTGATCCCACACTTATTAGCACTGCATGTTACAAGCATGATTTGGTATATTAAATATCAAAGCAGTGACCAGCGAGACATATAATTATGCACAATTCTTGTTTATTGATCATCTATTTATTTGTTTTAATAGTATGTGTTTTCTTGCAGGTTGAGTTGGCTCTATGGGATACAGCTGGTCAAGAGGACTACGATCGACTACGACCCCTGTCTTATCCTGACACGGATGTGATTTTAATGTGCTTCTCTATTGATAGTCCTGATAGTTTAGAAAATATCCCAGAAAAATGGACTCCAGAAGTGAAACACTTCTGTCCAAATGTTCCAATAATTTTAGTAGGAAATAAAAAAGACACTCGAATTGATCTTAACACACAAAAAGAACTGAAAAAGAGTAAACAAGAGCCTGTCAAAACACATGAAGGGCAAAATATGAAAATGCAAATAAATGCATATGATTACCTTGAATGCTCAGCCAAAACTAAGGAAGGTGTTCGTTCGGTCTTTGAAACTGCTACCAGGGCAGCCCTTGAAGTCAAGAAGAGAAAGAGAAAAGGATGCAAGTTATTTTAATAGGAAAGCGACTTCCTGAAATCAGAAATTAGTCTGTTAAGATAAGAAGAAACAAAAGACTTAATTACTGATCAAATCTTTGGTGTATATTTTATCTTTGAGAAAGTATTAGGATTAGTATTTCCAAAATTCCATGTAACTTGGTGGACGTTCATCAAATTAATAATTGTAATGTATGTCATGATTGTTGATGGACAGTTAGTGGCACATTTTCCTGTTGCGGATGACATCAGTGAAATCGAAAAACCCCAAAAATAACGTTATATTTGACATCAGAACCAACAGATTCTTTTTGTATATATATTTTTGTCAGCTACAACATACATTCCAAGCTCTATTATTTCTGTTTATTTTTATATCATTGCTTTGTATTTCTTGTATACATGTTCCCTGATTTAGACATGATGTTCTTATATATGTATGACTTTTTAAGGGAGTTGGTTTTATCCTGTAAGGTTCCCGTAGAGGGCCATTATCCTTATAGATTTGACCTTTATATCATAAACTCATTCAGTATCAAATATGCATAGAAAAACAGTTGTTAACTTTGAAGCTTACATGTAAACATGTCTATATCAAGATCATAGTATAAGTGTCTTAGATATTTGTAGCTGCTTTGTTGTAACTTTTCATACTTTACATAAAAGATGATGAACAGAGAATCCAAATTAACTTGCTTCAGTTTTTGATATAGCTGGTTACCAGGCCTATGGGGCATATACCATCTTTTGGGGGTCATACTTCCTAATTGATTTAACTGTTCTAGTGTCTTGCCCACCTATGCTTTGTTTCTAACATGTAAATTAAGTGTTAAATTTTTATCTTAAGTATGAGATAGTGGGATCAGACTATCAGTGTAAAATAAAACACATTTGGATATTTGATGTAAACCAGGCTTGGATTATGATACTGCCACAGTAAAAGTACATATATATTGTATGGGGCCAATTTCTTAATCTTACATTTTTAATGCACCACAGTCTCTTCAACTAGCTGATTCAATCTCAAATAATTCAAAGCACAACAAGACAGTTGACTCTATTGGAACATGATGTATGCTTGACTTCACATTCTTGCTTAAGCATACAAACATTGCTTTTCTGTGATATTTGCATTAGGGTAACAACTAGCTTTCAAAATAACCTGAAACTGCAGACCATCCCTAGAGAATTAGAAATAACCTGGAACTGCAGACCATCCCTAGAGAATTAGAAATAACCTGAAACTGCAGACCATCCCTAGAGAATTAGAAATAACATGAAACTGCAGATCATCCCTAGAGAATTAGAAATAACATGAAACTGCAGATCATCCTTAAGGAACTAAAAATTACATGGGAATGTAAGCCATCCCTAGGGAATTACAAGTGTTTTTATTTGATATCACTATTACCTTCTTGGCCTGTTTCCTAATCCCCCAATTAAATGTGTTTATTTGTAACATCATATATCAAGGAGTCCTATGTTATACAGTATTGTATGACCGTGTCCTCATAAACTATGAAAATATAAACATACTGTGGTAAGTCAAGACTTTTTTCTCTTTTTTAAAAACATTTATGGTGCCCCAAGTTCAATAATTGCAGTGTGCCTTTGTAAATATGTACTTACCTGCATAATTAGTTAAAAGGTGTAAATTGTAGCTTTGTGTAAAATTCTATCTATTTTGTACAGTACTGTAACTAGACCACTGCATACTGTGTACTTTGTTGTACTTAATAAATTTCAAACACTTTTCTTAATTCTGTATTTTCTGTTTTTATATTGCCAGTTGGCTATACTTAAATATCTGTCATATTGAAACCCGCTTTTTGGGGAGTCCTCATTTTGTTATTAAACAGCTGTATACATGAAGTTCAGTTTCTTGAAGTCCATAGATACAGGTTTGTAAAAGTGACGTTTAGATCTGAAATGAATACCAAAAATCTTAACTTTTTGATTTTCGTGACTTGTTTGGGTTGAATATGTATCTGAATATTCACATTTTTCTTCAAGCAAATTTTTTCTTCCATTCTTTAAATTACCCATAAGTGCTCTCGGGAAGGGATGTGGGTATCCAAATGTCCAGATATTTAATAATTGGATTATTGAAAAAAGTTGAAGAAGTTTTACCATAATTCCTGAATGAGTACTTTTAAGAAGAACTTTTAACTATTATAGTATTACCCAGCTTATCCTGCACTTGTGGATTGGTCATGTCAAAATGAGTCCAATCTACTGGTGCAGTAGAATCTCATAAGAGACCACCTGTCTTGAGGGTTCACATTCTGAAAACGGCTTGGTTAAATAATCCTTTAAATCCTCCTGATAGACCACATTTCAGTGGCAGAAAAGGTATACTGGGTAGTCTCTCAAGACAGGTTCCACTGTACTAGAGTCTAGATATGTGACCAACTATGTAAATGGTAGCTTGATATTTGAATATTCACTTGTTCACCGATCTATTCACATGCAAATTCTAAAGTATTCATTTCAGTTATCTATAAGTCTGAGGTGCAAGACTAGTCAATATTGATTCTGATCAGTCCTTAATTATCACCACTGACATATCCTCCATTTGACTTGCTACATTTTAAGGAAGATATTGATTGGTGGAACCTGTCTTGGTAGAGCCTTTGACTAGCAAGCAGAATTCTTCGTACTGGGTTACACCGAAGAATATAGTCAGTAGTCGCCAAGCACTCGCCATACAAATTGAAAGTCACATGTCTTAAATTATTTGAAAATTTGATTGCTGAATCCTAAACTCCTGAATTTTGCCAGTGGACTTTGCCATTCTTTGCAATGGGTTACATGTTGTTCAAATACAAATTTTGGGGTCAATGAGTTAACAGGGCAGGTGTAATTTTCACTTGTCATCTTGATTTTTAATACATGTACTTGTATGTTGAAATGTCAGATGTTTTTACTTAAATCCTGGAAAAAATATCAACTTCCAACATGTACATGTATTTAAAAAAAAAAAGGACTGATAGCAAAGACAAGTTGTACTTGCTATTCAACATTTTCTCCTCTGCCTGGGGCAGATGAGACTATCTTCAAGTGGGTAAATTTATAGCATCTTTTTTGCCAAATTTATTAAGTGAGAATTTTGTATAGATACATATATCCCCATGTAATTGAATCATTGAATAATAATCGTAAAATGGTGTGACATGTGAATATCTTAAACCCTTATAAATAATTTTAAACAACTATATAATTTTATCCAAGGAGTTCATTTATCCTTTGAGGTAGGTTACTTTCAATGGACATCTGATTAAACAAATTTGAGAAAAAGTGAAAGTCAAGCCCTGTGAAGTAATAAAAAAACGTACGTGTGTATATGAGCTGCACGGAATTACAGACAATCCAAACACTATATGCTCCCTGGCAGACCTTTGAGGCCAGGGTCATAAAAATCAATATTGAAAGCTAATATCTTATAAGGCCATAGTTATCCCTGATATGCAGTTTCTGACCCCAAAAGTGCCCAGGTTGCTACAAAAATAGGGAAGAAAGGGGTGGGTGCTTATATTGGGACCAATAAATACTTAGTCAAATTCACGTAAAGCAGTTAATCTTTTATAAGGTACAGTGGTAAAGTTGTTGAATGGACACCCATCGACATTCTTGTGTTCCATGAGCTAGAGATAAACATACAATAAATTTGTTTTTTTCTGGTCCACAACGGCTTGTAGGAACATGGTCGCTTCAATGGTTGAATACAGCATGTGTGCGCTCATATCTTTGATTTTACCATCATGTAGTTTTATCACAGTAACTTCAGTAAAACTGTTGAAGCTCAAGGGACCACAGCACTACATGTATGTAGAAAAGTTTGAAACATCAGAACTTTGACTGACTCATGAATGGCACCCGAGAGCCATACAGTTTATAATTTTAGAGGTTCTATAGGGTGTGTATGACCACTTGAAAACAACATAAGACATACAGTCATGTCCTATAATTTATAGTACAATGTGCACAGACTTTAGTGCTAAAAAAGTAAAGTGAACATAATTGTTGTAAATGAAAACATTGAGCACACACACACAGAACTGATCTCTTAGCTTGTACTGGGTATAAGTCATGAATTGCCTTTTAAAAGGCAATTGTACATTTTACAAAATGTATATCACAACACAACACATGGTATGTCGGTGACTGGTGTGGGTTTTGGGGTAATTTAATTAAGTTTTAAGACGTGACCTGAAGAAGCAGTGGTCTTTTCTGGTACATGTACCGTGTATGCATAGTTAGCAAGGACCACTGCTATGGAAATGGAATATGTTGTATTTTGAAACATTATTTATATAAAGGTTTCAATCTTCTGAAGATAATAAGCCATGAGTTGATGCATATAACAAAAAACCTTGTGCAACTTTCCTTTGTTTTTCAGGTTGAGTTGGCTCTATGGGATACAGCTGGTCAAGAGGACTATGATCGACTACGACCCCTGTCTTATCCTGACACGGATGTGATTTTAATGTGCTTCTCTATTGATAGTCCTGATAGTTTAGAAAATATCCCAGAAAAATGGACTCCAGAAGTGAAACACTTCTGTCCAAGTGTACCCATCATTTTAGTTGGCAACAAGAAAGATCTTCGTAATGATGAGAACACCAAACGAGAGTTAATGAAAATGAAACAAGAACCTGTTCGACCGGAGGAAGGCCGAGCAATGGCAGAAAAGATCAATGCCTATTCATACTTGGAATGTTCTGCAAAAACCAAGGACGGAGTGAGAGAGGTGTTTGAAACGGCCACAAGGGCAGCATTACAGACAAAGAAAAAGAAAAGAAGTGGATGCTTGCTGCTGTAAACAAAAAAGATCCAAATTTTAATTCAGGGTGGTTAAAGTCTAACATAGCATGCTAGTCCTAGCGGTAACTGTTTTGGACAGTTGGAACTGATCCCTGACTTGGCAAATCTATGGGGACAAAAAGTATATGGACGTATATATATATATACATATATAAAACTTATCAGTTATATTATAATTATTTTAAAAAATGACTTTCAAGAGCACCGGTCATTCATATTGTTCTTATCTATGTACTGAAAGACTGTAAAGGCATTCCTTATTTGCCAATATATTTTTTTTTATGTTGTATAGATTAGTTATGTTGCATTCTGGGTAATAATAAGTTGTGTTTAAGATAATAAGAGAGGGGGTAAAAGGTAGGACTATCCAGCAATTGATTAACTTACACTTACTCATTTTGTACTGAAGTGGTCGACTGGAACACAAAATGTTGTGTTCAAGCAGCATGTATTTATTGTATCAGCTGAGCTTACTTTATAAGACCTGGATTTGTATATTTTTGGTGTGTGTGTGTACATGCTTGTTGGATGCAGAAGTAGACGTACAAATGCTTGGAAGAGAAGAATACTCATATCTCCATGTCGGTGTTGTAACAGGTATTCAGGAAATCGATCATCCACTCAAAGTATTGTTGTCGTCTTCTTGGTTTTTTTTATCATTATTATTGCGATTATTATCATTTAGTGGATAGTTTGTTACACCAAGAAAAAAAAACTGGTTGTGATCCGGACATTACACTTGCAATATGAGATGGCTTTACTTGTTAACGTCATCTGCTAAGTACTTCTGTTACCTTAGGAAAAAAAAGCATGTACTGCATTTTGTATCTGAAATCTTTTTTTGTGTGTTTATTTTATACCTGAAATACTGACATCAGCAAACTGCAATAGTTTAAATCTGATGTTCAAGAAATAAGTGTGTAAAATCCATTCATAGGCAGAAATATTTTTATTCGAAGAGGATTGGTGCACATCGACATTGTGAATTTAATTTGGTGTAACACTGTCTAAATTTATTACACACAACTCAGAATGTGCTTTTTTACTTGCTTTGAAAAGCCAGTTATCTAAATATCTGCATACTTGCTGTAAAATATCTAGAAGATAAAACATCAGCCATAAGGCTGCCATTATAAACTTTGCCCTGTTAATTTTTTTTCTAGATATGCCCAGGGATTCTTACAAAACTCAAAACATGTTACACATGTATATATGTCTCACAAGTCTTCTAAGGTGATTGAACAATGAAGTCTTTCGTGGATACTTAATTCAGATTATCTGAGATCAGAGTGTATTATGGTATATATGACATGACTAAGGTCACCCCAGACCTTGGTTATTCATGGGCGCATTAGGAAAGTCCGGTTATTGAAGACTTAAAAAGGAAATCATCAAATGTTGAAAAAGTTTTCGCTAGGCATTTTCCTGAAGTCATATTGATCAAGCCCAAAATTTAAGGTTTTAGACATAAATGATACAGGAAATAGAATCTCTGAAATTTGTCAGAAATAATGATTTTCATATATATATATATATTTTATTTTTTTTTTTGATAGGACAAATATTTGTACACATGCTCATTTTCTTTGCTCATATTTTAAAAAAATTAAGTTCCAGGTTCAATTGTTTTTGTTTTCTTTTTTTTTTTCATCATAAATACGGTACTAATTATCTGTGCTACCTTTTGTATGTAGTTTTTACTGTATATTAATGTAATAATAGGAAAGACATTCATTCAAAGATGCCTAGTTCAAATAGAAATTGGTTTATGAAATAAGATGACACAAACAGAAATCTGTACAGCAATCCCAGGATGCACTTATTCACTTGGTTTAGGTACTCTCTATTCTCTTCTTTTCCCCTTTCTTTAGCTTCTTCCTTTTTTTTCTGTGTACGTATGTTATTTCATACCTATTTATATATATATATACAGCCCCTGAAACGATCAAGATTATTATGTGTCATTTTTTCATCTTATTATATCATGGAGTCTTCTGTGTTTTAAAATCTTGACTTATTCTTTCATAACCATGTAACTGCTTACACTGCATTTTAAACTGCTTCATTTTATAAGCTTTAAAAATTTGGGGACTATTTTTTGACTTGTTTCAATCAAAAGTTATTCAACTCATTTTAAAAGGTAATACACATGCCAAAGGTGACAGAATATGGGGACTAATGCTAGTGAAAATATATTACCCAGGACAAATTAACCATTAGCCAACACACAAAGATCCGTGTGATCATGCTACATATTATACAGTGTATTGGAATTAATAACTCTTTTTGTATAAATGTTCTAAATTCTTTATCACACAGGCTTGTGTGTTGCAATGTTGATAATTATTCTACAATAATTGTATATCACATTTAACTTCTTTTCATTTGTTATTTATTTTATCAGTGATATTTCTCTAGGATAAAAATGAAGACTTAAAATAGAACAATTGTATGTACACTAGTAATAAATGTATTAAACAAAAATTAAGGTATGTAAAATCAAATATCATGTGTACGCGGCCTGTCTGTCATAAATAAAAACCTTAATGATCATTTGAAATTGTCTCATTTTTGTTTGACCAGATCGAGGAAAGGCAACTTCCTTTTCAACTATTATACATCTGGAAATGTCTGTCCCCAATTATTTTTGTCCTGTCACGACAGAAACCACATTCACCTATAATCACCAGTCTCATGGATGGCATGTATTTCCCTGCTCCAGTTATATATTCGGCTTTAAAATTTCACTTGGATATTTAAAGTTTGCACTTCGAGAGAGCCATCGCAGGTTCAAGCCTTGGCAGAGATGGCTGGCTTTTCCTGTCCTTCAGGTGAGACAGTAAGAACCGAGGTCATTTGTCACAGTAGGTGTGGGCACTTTAAAGAACCCTCTCTGCTCAATGACCGCAAGTGCCAAGCATAGGTCAAAATTTGAAGCCCTTCAACGGCATATGGTGACATCTCCATATGTGAAAGATTCTTGAGTTGGACGTTGAACAACAATACAATAACAACCCTTTCATTATATGGATTAAAAATTAAATGGGAATAAAGATTTCCAGTTATATAGTAGTTAAAACCTTTTCACAATAGATGCAGTCCTGTTACTTTGGATGGCAAAATGATGCAGATTTTATGTTGCCAAAGTAAATGTTTGTTTCCTGGATTCTGTATCATTTTCATTGATTAGGACTGGTCTGCAGGTTGTCCTGCATCATATTTTTGTGAAGACTGCAAAATGAAAATATTTTCTTGCCACATGGTCATCATCATATGTAGCACAGGAATTGGGGTATTATCTGTAAGGTATTAACAACTGATCGTTGGGCAATTTTATAGACGTTTGCTTGATGATCTAACTAAAAACTTGTATGGTGTCACATGTGAGCAACTGAAAGTGTGTCATGTCTGACCTTTGAAAATATGATTTCCAAGATATTAAAAGGGTATCAAATTGTTAAGGGGATTAAACATTATACATAACACGAAGCACAAAATTTGGTAATACTGTATTCCTTTTATAACCTTGGATAGTATCAAACCACCAAAGAGGCTCTGAATAAATTATTTGCACTGACTTGCTCTTTATTATAAAAGTGAGTTACATTTCTATTGTACTGTTAACTTTCAGAATTGCCAAAGTCAAGTTTTCATTGGTTGGACACTGGAGAGGTCACTTGCAAGTGACCCCCGTACTGTTTTTCATTGGATCTCCTGTGGGGCCTTCCAGAAAACAGGAGCGATGAGATTACATGTAGCTATATTAGGGATCTTTGAATTAGCCCAGATTACCTTTACAATCCTGCTTTAATCATCACCAGTCACATCATTCTTGAAAAATAATCCTCAACCTTATTCACGGTTTCAGTATTATACAGACAATGCAATCGGTAAGAATGCCCTACTAGTGTTTGGAAGGTCCTGATCTGTCCACACATTTATTTTCCATCTGCTGCATTTCAGTAAATAGGTGTTGAACTAAATAACCCACGGTGGTATTTTTAAAGTCTTTTGGATTTCTTGCTAAAACATAAGGATATTCCATGTATGTTACATGTTGTGAAGGTAAATATGAAAACCAGAAGAACATATGAGGAACAAAATCAAAAGGCACAAATAAATGCAGAATCATCATGAAAATCTGGGCTTACTCAAAAGTTCCTTATAAGATTGATGTTACAATGGAAAAAAATGGAGTTGAAATCCTGCAACATAATATCACCGTTATGTACAATTTTGGGGGCCTCAGTGGACAAGTAGTTCTTCAACATATATAAATAGGTCTTAAAGGCCTTGGATACAAAGTCGCCCAATAAAATGAATGCGCAACCTCAACATAATATGATGACTACACAGAACTAAATATTCAGCTGGACATTTTGTATGTTTAAAGCATGCCAATGTAAATATCGAAATTTATCCCACCTCTGGCAAAATACTTGGAATTTGTTGGTTTAGAAGGATACAACATATTCTTGTTTTCGGTTACCTATCCACCCGATATTACGGTAGTTTTGATATCACCAGTGCAGAGCCCTCACTTTTAGCAGACGAGAGATGTAAACAAACATGGCGGACAGGTTTGCTTCACACAGCGAAAAAGAAATAACTAAAGTTTTAACATATCTGCATTAAAAAAAACATTCATTATATAACTAATATTATAGCCTAACTGTATAGAAAACTCAAAAGATACCGTAGCTTGATTTCATACTCAAATCTTAAGAACCATGCACACGGCAGTGAGCATTTCTAGTGGATGGAAATTTTAAATTTGAAAATAAATACTGTATACCTGGAAATTTTCACCCTAGGTTATTTTTGCTGATTTATGGTAGAAAACATATTTGCCCTGGTCTTAAATTTGCCCCAAATCACCATAGTCTCGTAGATGGCATGTATATCCATGTTTCAATTATTCAGCTTGAAAATTTCACTTTCATTCTAAATTCGCCCTCTCATCTAAGAGAGAAAATGGCGAAAATTAAACGAGAGCAAAAATTTCCAGGTATACACTATGTTGTTTATTGTTTTTAGGTGACCGAGTACACTAGGCTTGTTGGTAGAGTTAACTCCCTTAAAGAGACTACCCGGTATTTGTGTTTCACTTTGTGTGGAAGAGTTGTCTCCCCCATAACAGTCTGGGAGTTTGTTGTGACAACACATACAGAATTTAGAAATGAAATATAAAAAGACGAAAATGAAATATTCCTAGCCATTTATTACAAGACCAATATTATCATACAATTCATCAACATTTATATACATTCATTAAACATAACAAATTTTGTTGACTAAATTAATGTTTTACCTTAAACACAGAAATAGAAATCTGTAACAAAAATATATAAATTGTCTACATGAGCCAATGATGTACCATTTTGTTCATATTACTACAATTTAGGTTCTAAAAACTGTGTATAAAAAGTACAATGTATATATATATATATATATGAAAAACTTGTGGAGCAGAACAATAATGTATTGTGTTGATTTTACAGTGGAACCAGTCTTATGAGACCTCTCTTGTAAAAGACCACCTGTCTTTTGAGACCACATTTTGAAACCACTGTGTTAGATTAATCCTTTAGATAAAAGCTGTTTTTAATGACCACCTGTCTTGAGAGAACACATTTTAAAAACCACTGGGTTAAATCGATATTTTAGATAAAAGCGGTTTTAAGAGACTAATCTGTCTTGAGAGACCACAGTGGTTGATTGGTGGCATCTCAAGACAGGTTCCACAGTATCGCTAATTAAGATGATTATCATATTATCAACAATCCCATACAATGTGTTTAGACACTAGCCATCATACAGTGCAGTTGAACTATATCTTCAGACCACCTTTAAAAGTTTGTCCAGAATTTTCTGACCATCTGAAGACATGTATAGGACCTTAGGTCTTTATCAAATATTGATAAATAAGGGTTGTGTTAACTGAGAAAATAAACTCAGAAATCCCAATTTAATGAGGCGGTGTTAATAATTTTCAAATTTGATCATGTTTGAAATACAGTGGAATCTCGAAATTTGTGAGACTGTCCCTATTGCCCGATACTTCTAGATATCTAGAATTGGAGATAACCGAAATTTGAATTAACATATTTTTCTATCCATAAAAATTGGGCCCGGCTGTTTAAATTTGACATAACCAGAATTTTGACTCTACTGATTTCTACATAATCAAATTCCACTGTATTTAATTCAGACAACATGTTTTTATAAATAGATTCTGATAAGTCAACATATAACTCTAGAGATATATCTGGGCACCTTCTAACAAAATAAACCCACATTACCCTGGGTATTTATGAGAATGGGTAATAACAAAAATATGTCTAATATTGTATCATTATAATAATATATATTACAGTAAAAAGCTCAATATAACAAAAAATTTACATATAAATCAAATGAAAAAAATATAAATGTGACCAGTCCATTAGAGGCCACGGAATAAAAACTTAAGTCAAGACACTCACATGTTATAGGCTGTTGTTTTCATCAATGGCCACATTTATGTAAGAAAGCACTTACTTCCTGTTTTTGTGTGTGTAATTGTAGACTGTTTAATATTTTTTAATAAAAGAATTCATAATTCTTTCTTTCAAGGAAGAGAACACAGTAACTTAACAATTCATTTTGATTTGGGTGTATTGGGGCCTGGCAAAATAAAACTTGAGGATATTCTCAACTGCTCATCCTTAGCCAATCAGATACCAGGATGAGACGAAGTGGAGTCAAATATTTTAGCCTTCGTTAATTCTCAAATTTGACGGTGCCAGGCCAAGGTATTTGTGTCAGAATTAACCATTTTTAGTCACAGAAAAAAGAGAAAGCTTGGATAAAATCTACATTAGTTAAACCAAAAGTCTTACTTAAAATTGGTATATAACTTTTTCGTTCCTATACGTAGTTCAGGATCTTATCTCAATACGCAATGACTAAAGATCAAGATGAATTGGAGAAATTCAAGGACAATGGTAATTTGACAGAGGTTTTGACCTAAGCAAGATGTGAATATTGTAATTGCACATTTTGGTTGGAGTTCAGAATAAGTGATTTGATTTGAATTTTGCTTCTTTTGCTAATTCTGCTTTTTGATTTTTTGTTTTACACCACACTCAAACAATGTGGTGGCCAGTTTCTGATGGTGGAGGAGAGAAAGCATTTACAATGTACCTGGAAAGAGATCCTTGGCCTTCTGCAAGTAAACTGGCAAACTTTCTCACAAAATCGGTTTGAGGTGTGGGGATCGAATCTGCGCTGACCAGAAGCTAGTCCATGGAAGCCTCCGAATAAGTGATCTGTCACCGATCCATTGTGTATCTATAGTACTTTGTCATGAGATTCGTACATTTGAAGGTCAAATGTGAATAAGTGACTAGTGGGCCTAGTGAAAAAACACCTACAGTGTTTACAACATGGGTGCAGACATTTTGGACACACAATGTAGTGCAGAGTGGGAAATAAGCCCAGCAATCTTATTGATCATTGAATGAAAAAAAAATCAGTTTTGCCACCAATAAGTGAAATTTAGGTCATAATAAAAGATACATGAATATTTGTATTACTTTGTAAATTATTGAGTTGATGGTTGAAAATTAAAGGGGAGGGGTCAGATGAGAATAGATTTTTTTAAAAATTTGAAGTAGAAATTCAACGACAACCTATAGTTTTGATTGCATATTTCTGTTATCTAAAATACTGATCTTTCACCAGAGGATACTGATTTGACCCATATTTAATAAACATGGGAGTGACATTGACCTGAAGTTTTGTAAATTAGCATTCAGGTCCATAGGAAAATATTTGGTGGTATCTGTCCATTCCAAGTGAAATGTCACTTTTCTAATTACAATGAAATCTTGCCTTGGTGCAGAGTTGTTTAAAATTAAAGAGGTTAAATGTCTACATTTATTTTTAATATCAAAATGAGATTTAGGTCATTGTTTATATATAAAAAGGAAAGGAATTATCCATCTCTGGATTACATCATACAGACTGAAATGTTTTATCTGAAATATTAATACAAAAGAAACAGATCATAATGGCTATATCAGACACCCGCATCTCCGTCATATCTTAACAAACCTGCACCTATTAATCCCTATAGCCACATTTGAACTGATCCATTCATAGAACTGAGAAGTCCATTGTGAGAATTCAGGAGTGTATAATTTAGCATACAAATATTACAATACTTTCATCACATGCAATATTCATATGTTCAGCCCTGAATTATGATGGCAGGGATTGATGGGTTAAAAATCATAACTGGTCATGTGATTCTTTGCTCTATCAGAAAAAAAAAACAACAAACAAACCAACCAGACTATAGAGTCACAAATTACAGATTTCTTGTTATGGTACCTTACCCGAAATGCAACATTACTGAATTTAAAGAGAACTGGCAAAAAGTATTTTTCTTAGAACATTAATAATACTCAGTTGTACAACAGGACCCACACCTGGGTAACAATAACAAGAGATTGTATACGGCCACCTCAGCCACACAGATGACTTAAGAGTAGGAAGAGTAGTAATCCAGTAATCATGTACATAACACCAATACAACTTAATGACCTCATAATAATTCCGTTTCCTTAGTTACATTGCTCACAATTATGGTATCCATTTTATAAATAGGTATGTTTAAATTTGGATATATCTGTCGCTATCTCCAGTAATTCTGGAAAAAAAGTAAATTTCAATGAAATAAGGTAAATGGAGTTTTCTTTAGAGAAAGACTTATATTTGAAATTGATAGAATTTCAAGCGTTTTCATTGGCTTAGAAATCAAACTTTGATCCAATACAACTAATGAAAAAAAATTAAGATGCATCATGTCTGTTTCGGACAGTCCAAGTTTTCATTGTTGTAATATTAATTTGGAACGGGGGGAGTGGATTGATGCAATTTGAAAAAATTGTGACCGAAGTGAGATACAGGTTTGACGTGATCACGATAGTCCTAGGGTGTCAAGACATGATGTAATGTCCCATACTATGCGAGTTTTCAGTTATGGTAGAAACAGATTCAACAACTCGTGTAAGTTGATTATTATGTTTATCTGACTCTTTTTAGTTAATTTTCAAAATCTGAAAAGACTGCAGATTTATCTTATGAAAATTATTTAACTCGAGTTTAATAGATAAACATGAGAATCAATGTACACTGCATGGTTATAGAACCTCTGTTTAAACTTACAAAAACATGAACAATGATTTTGTTTTTACAAACAAATTGTATCACTCAAAATTCTAATGACAATATGATCACAATTTTTGGATACAAAAGTAATGAAAAGGAAATCAGAATTACGCCACTGACTGACTAGAAGTGACACTTGGTTTTATGAATGAAATGAGCTGAACATTAAGTGGTTCCATTCTGTGTGGTTCCTGTTGGTGGGGCCAGCAGATCTCTGTATTCATGGAGGGCTTCTTTCAGTGCTTTGCAGACATTCGGAGAGGGAGAAGTGGTGCAGTCAACCAAGGATGGGTACAGCTGGATCACCTGGTTCCAGACACCTTTTTCAACTACAGAAGATAAAACAAAATAGAATATTAAGAAAAGAATCTTGCATATGTGTGACTTGTGAATGGGGAAATCTCAATCTAATTAAAAACCAATCTCTCATTGCACTCGATTTCGAATGTTGTGTTTAGGATCTAATGCAATCTGCTATGGGGTCACATGTGGAAGACCTCATAGGTGTCATTTTCGACTCATGAAAAAGCAACTTACATAATCTTGTAAGTAATCAAATGGTGAAGAGTTGTAAACATTTTTAACATTATATACAACATTGAGCACACAAAATACGGTAGTACAGAATCATATTCATAACCCTGGATGGGTTTGAATCATAAAAGATATTTCGATGGAATTTTGCGAACTGACGGTTTTCTTTTTCACAAAATAAATAACATCTCTTTGCCATCAATTTTTGTAAGTCACATATTTATTGGTCGACCATCACACATCTATGAGAGGTCACCCGCATGTGACCCCATAGTGGATTGTGTTAGATCCTCTACGCGACACATCAGAAAACGGGAGCAGTGAGAAATTGGTTTTGAATTAGATTGGGGAAATCTTTACCTGTGTGGCACTTTTTGTTTACACTTCTATACACTTGGTTTAACACATATAAATGCTGATTTCAAGGTAAACAATGTAAGTTGCATATTGTGTTTCTTCTAGGCCTACTTTTTGTTTGTTTGTTTGTTTTGTGCTGAATTATGCCATACTCAACGGTTATATGGTGGCAACCAGTTTTCTTTTCTTTAGGTAGAAGGGGAAGAGACGACTGGCCTTCCAAAGAAAACTAGCAAACTTTCTCATAAAGTCAGCTAGGGCTCCAGCAGGATTTGAACCTGCACTTGTACTGATATATAATGGAAGAGGAATATAAACAGTAAACCCTATTTTAATACATATATAAATCTGTAATTAACTTCAAATGATAAAAATTTCACTCAACTCGGAAAGAACTACATGTATGAACTATGATTTCTCAGGTGACCAATAAGACAGATGAGAATATCAACAACCAGGGTCGCAAGGTATCCTGTCCACTTACTTAACATTAATTGAATACTTCATATCACATTTAAATACTGAATGTGTATTTAAATCAGAGCGCTCATATTTTAGCGCTCTGAGGGGGGTGTAGGCTTAATAGCGCAATCTTGAATTCGCTCTATCAATTTTATTAGTTTTGCCGTGTATGCAGAATGACAAGGATGGAAACATTTTAGCTCTGCACTTGAATTAGCACAATGACTTAAGTGCGAAAAGTGCCAATATTGGAATACTGCCAAAATAAGAACACATACAGTAATCTAATTCCAATAAACTGGCTAAAAGAGAACTTTAACAAAGTTTGATATACAGAGTGTCACAAAATTAATATGGGACACCAAAAACATATATAACTGCTGCTATTCAGGGCAAACTCTGGAAGAATTGATTCTGATTTTGAATAGTGTTTTACGCCACACTCAACAAACATTGAGTTATATGGTGGCGGCCAGTTTTTATTGGTGGAGGAAAGAACATGGTTACCCGAGAAGAGACCACTGGTTTCCCACAAGTAAACTGGCAAACTTTCTCACAAAAATCAGATTAGGTTCCAGTGGGGCTCGAACCTGTGCTGAACAGTTGTAAGAAACTTCATGGTTCAAAGCCATGGAGGCCCCAAACTCGGGAAAAATTTTCTTTGTAGTCAATTATGCATACAGTAAAACCTCCTTTAGCGACCACCTGGTCTTTGAGACTGTTTTTTGCTGTTCTCAATAGTACCATATGTGTATAATTCAACCTCTATATAAAGACCACCTCCCTATAAAGAACAGTTTTCTTGTGTCCCTAAGGATGTCATTTTTCACTGTATTTCAAGTGGGTTTTTTTTCACAGTGTCTCAGAAAGCAATCAAACTTAAAAGATTATTGTGTAGCCAATCCTGGACAAAATTTAGCTAATGGCTACCTACAGAATGGCCATGTTATCTGTAAACTATATCGTTTCATCAAATCAAAATTGCAAAAAAAAATTCTCTTTTTCAAGAAAATAATATATTTTAATGAAATTATTGTCAGTTCACTTACTGTTACCCAAAGGTGCCTTTCTTCAGGGACCTAAGAAGAGTTGTAATGGCCTTTAGGACTGAGGCAATTTCTGCAAGTCGAGGTCTGAAATGAATTACAAAGATGAAGTGCTAAAACTGATTTAAATACAGGTTCATTTTAAGATGAAAGTACACAACACTCATATGTACATAGAGTGCTGTCCAGTAACATTGCACACCTGAGCTCTTTCTTTTGTGATCGTCATTAAACATTGATTATAATAGGAAAAAAGAAACATCTTCTTGCAAACTTCATGCTCTTACCTTTAAATTCCGAAATATTTCAGGGAAAATGAATCTGCCCCACTTTCAACTATAGGTCATCCACCTGGTTTCCAATAATCAAATTTGTTGCCTAACATTGCGCACTTATGAAAACAAATATCTTGAAATTAAACAGAATGCGTCACCATAGAAAATTAAAATTTTGTTCGATTCTGGACCCGAACTTTCCTTGTCGACATCACCGGTCACACTGCAAATGTCGTCTGCAAAGGAGCTTTGACTTGTTATGTATTTTGTGTCTTCTGGGTTTATATTTCTTGTGTAGATGGGATTTTGTTGGTTGATCACAATGAATGGCATATTCTATGATTCCTATTCATGAAGGATATTTTATGCGGGTTGGGCTAAGTTTAAATTACTTTCAGGAGAATTTGTCTACCCAAAAGTGGACCGGCAAAATTAGTCCAGTGACACATGGGACAATGTTTGTAAATAAACATACATATTCTTAGTTGCTCTAATTTCATATTAACTTTGTTGTTTAATTTCAATTACTACATTAAAGCTGTTACTTATTAAAAAGAAAACATTAAATAAATAAAATAAATAAACAAATAAATGCCAAATTTGTTTTTATTTGTGCCAATCTGCTTCACTGCTTTTCACCACTCGGCAACATGGGAAATAACGTAATTTATAGATGTTGAGTGTGTGCAATGTTACTGGTCATGCAATGTTAACAGACTTGGCTGCCACTGTCAAAATACTATGCCACTGTCAAAATACTATGCCACTAAATAAATGTACACATTTTATAAACCGGTAGATAATATGCCATTATAGATACATATTTTGAATAATATACCACTATATGTACATATTTGGTCAAGATAATACAACACGATACCAGTAGTTACATATTTAGCCATGAGTGATGACAATACACGATAATAGGCACATATCAAGATCACTGTACCTCTCTTACTGCAAAGTATAATTTTGAGAAGATTTCACCTTTCTATTATTACATCCTTAGTGAAGATTTTACCCAATTTTGGTACTTCCTGTGTTTAAGTTCCATGTTAAAATTCCATATTAAAGTATATGTACAGTCTAATGCTGATTATCCAGACTGAATGGGAGACACATAAAAAGTGCGGAAAATCGGTCGTCCGAATGATTGATCATATTGTTGAAGTCCGTACATCCCAAATTTAGATAGAGTTAAGCTGTACTACATTGCTTTAATCATAATAAAATTCCTTGTTAAAGCTATTATTTTTTCTAGCCACCAATGTCTATTTTGAAACCCCCCCAAAGGTATTGGTAAGAAATATTTATTCATTTGAAATGTTATTGAAGTTGTAGTTTTAATGATTGAATCTTCTTTACGGACGCTTGTTACGACACTTGCGACTGTCAATGTTGAAGTAGCCTATTAATATGTCGGCTGTTTTTGAAGGTCTCAGTTTTATCTCAGATCCCCTACAAAGGCTAAAACAACTCAATTATTTAAAACAATAAACAAAATAACTGGTTTTCTGATGCTATTTCAATAATTACAAGACATTTTGTGAAACTTCATCAGTGAATTTACAGAATGTACGTTACGATTTTTACCTTGGTAAAAATATTGAGGGACATGGCATTTGTCTGTACGAGCGAAAAATCCGGATAATCGGCGTTAGACTGTACCTCTTATTTTTAAGACTTTGCCTCTTTATACATTATACCTGTCTGTATAAAGGTACATGTATGTAATTCCTGAAGATGTTATATATGTACCTACTGGTATATAGGTACATACATGTAATTCTTGAAGGTATAAAATGTACCTACTTGTATATATAGATACATACATGCAATTCTTTTAGGTGTTTTATATACAGGTACACACAAGTAATTAATTCTTAAAGGTGTTATATGTACCTACCTGTATATAGGTACATATATGTAATTCTTAAAGGCGTAATATGTACCTTCAGGTATATAAGAACATACATTTAATTCCTGAAAGTGCCCTATGTACTTACTGGTATACATGTATAGGTACATACATGTAATTCCTGAAGGCGTTTTATGTACCTTCCATTATATAGGTACATACATGTAATTCCTGAAGGCGTTTTATGTACCTTCCATTATATAGGTACATACATGTAATTCCTGAAGGCGTTTTATGTACCTTCCGTTATATAGGTACATACATGTAATTCCTGAAGGCGTTTTATGTACCTTCCGTTATATAGGTACATACATGTAATTCCTGAAGGCGTTTTATGTACCTTCCGGTATATAGGTACATACATGTAATTCCTGAAGGCACTTTATGTACCTTCCGGTATATAGGTACATACATGTAATTCCTGAAGGCGTTTTATGTACCTTCCGTTATATAGGTACATACATGTAATTCCTGAAAGTGCCCTATGTAATTACTTGTATGTAGGTACACACATGTAATTCCATAAGGCGTTACCTACGGTTATATAGCTACATACATGTAATTCCTGAGGGTGTTCTATGTACCTACAGGTACAGGTATATAGGTACATACATGTACTTCCTGTGGGCAGTCTATGTATCTACAGGTATATAGGTACATACATGTACTTCCTGAGGGTGTTCTATGTACTTACAAGTACATACATGTACTTCCTGTGGGCATTCTGTGCACCTACTGGTATATAGGTGATAGCATTCTGTGTACCTACAGGTATATAGGTACATAAATGTTCTTTCTGAGGGTGGTCTATGCACCTACTTTCATAATATGTATATTATTAGAAATACATGTATATGAAATTCTGTGATAGAACACTATTATTCATAAAGACATTGCCTAAACAAGAGGCCAAACGGGCCCAGTCACATGATATTATACCCATGTAGTGTTTGATCATTTTACAGTTCCTATGAGTTCTACTCCATTTTCATTTGCAAAATTATTAGAAATATGAATGCTTCGTATTATTCATTGATTGCCTAAACAAGAGGCCAAATTGGCCCATTAGTTTTCAGTTCCTGTGAAAAGAATGAAGCTTTTGTAAAAAATTTAACAAAAAGTTAACAAAAGAAGACGCATGATTGATGATGACAGACTAAAGATGATCACAAAAGATATCCATGAGCCGTTTGCTCAGGTGACCTAAAAATGCACACTTTCCTTACCTTGGTAGTGGACATTTGCCACTTAATCTTTCGTCTTCCACGTGTTTACGTATAACATCTTGACATCTCTGTAACAGCGACAATACCGCTATCTTTGTGATGGATCCTTCCTCAGATTTCGTTTTTGTGATGAAAGAGAACTGTAGTAATGTTTCAAAGCATGTTTTGGCAAACTCTTCCCTCAGCTTTTTACTGGAGTCAGTGTCTATGAAAAATATTGATATGTATAACTCATCAACCCCTGAGAAACAATGGACTCTTTTGTAAATCAGTGACCTAGACCATGTCCAAATGTGTCTTAAGGGATAAAGGAGCTAAAAAAACATTTTGAGAATCACAATAAATGTTGACAAGACATTTTCCTGAGAAAATATAGGAATATATACATGTAATATGCCAAAATTGCTGTACCTGGAAATTTTTGCCCCTGGTTATTTTGCCCTTTTCAGACAGAAATCATACTTCATCTTTTACGACAGAAAACATGTTCAACCCTTCTTAAATTTGCCCTGAATCATAATTCTCTCATGGAAGGCATGTATGATCATGCTTCAATTATTAAGCTAGAAAATTCTGCTTTCATTCTAAATTTGCTGTCTTACATAGGGGCAAACATTTCAAGGTATACGGTACCGGTACATTGTATTTTACACATGCTGGTTTTCATAATCTTGGTAGTAAATAACAAATCCTGGTAAGGGATTGTAGAAAGCTAATACCAGAAAAGATCATCTCATCTAGAAAATCAGGTCTCCATTCCCATGAACTCCCAAAATACTTGACCAAAAGCTGATACAGCAGAACTTGTCTTGCGAGACCACCAAATCTGCCATTGAAATGTGGTCTCTTAAAATAGGGTTCTAAAAGGAGGTTCTATTCAAAGGTTTATCTAACCAAATACATGTAGTTCTCAGAATGTTGTCTCAGAAGACAGATGGCCTTTTGTGAAAGTGGCCTTGAAATATCTGACCACCCTCATGAAAGACCACATGTCTTCTGAGTCCTTACCCTGGAAAACTCTTGGTTAAATCATTCTTTACATAAAACCTCTTTTGAGAGACCACCTGTCTTGAGAGGTCACATTTAAGTGGCAGATGGGGTGGTTCCATTTAAGACAGTAACGTATATATACAAACCTATAAATGAATCTGATGATGTAGCATGGATGGATCCTTTGTTCAGCAGTTGCATGATTTTCTTGACAAAGTCTTTTGGCATGGAGCCAGCATATGGCAGAATGTCATCTCTGATCATATGTATAACCTACAATGATTTGTCATATAGTTAGAAATTGTATATCTGCATTAGTATAATATTTTATAATTTTCTTTTCAAGAAGTATTGGCATGGAGGCAGCATACAACGATATACAATTATTTCCCAAGCGTGAAAGAAATATGAAAACTTAATAACCCAAGAAATGTCATACTGATTGAGGGAAATGTGACTTTTTGCTTCTTAAACTGTGACAAATAGGATTAAAAAAATAAAAATAAAAAAAATAAAGAGTACATCTCCTAATAAGCTGTTCCGTTTATTATAAACACAAAAAAAGTCTTCCCAAAACAATGTCAAATTTCAGACTTTTCTGATATTTGTTATTTTATTCTACAGTACGGGCCACGCGGATTCCGCAAAAGTCACGTCATCGCGGTGGTCAAATAAATCTTGCTCGATAAATTCGCCGCGATTCCGCGATCAGGCTATTGAGCTCAACGCGGGTCGCCGCAGTTTGCGATGGAAAAAATCATCGCCGCAGTTTGCGATGTAAAAATTTATCGCCGCAGTTCGCGGCTGTGAACGACTGAAATTATATCGATGATTTATCAGGTTAACATTACTTTACATTTGTTAACATTACTTGGAAAATTCCCGTCCAGCATGATCTGCTAAAAACTTATCGATGTTTTGTCAGCATAAGCTAACATACTGAATAGTATGATGTGGATAGTAAACATCAGATGTGTTTTATACTGGACTTAAAAACAATTTATTCCGCTGAAACTGCCAACTCATAATCAATGTGAACGTGTTATCACGGAGAAAAAGTACGTTTATTTTCTGTAGCCTACCATAAGTTTGACTACAATGCTGAAAAACTGTAATCTCGAATCATTAGCATATTCATCATAATTTAAAAATTTTGCTTACGCGACTTAAAGTCTCGTCAGTTTCATCCTGATTTAAAAAACGCGGAATTCGGCAACTAGCAACAGTAAGGATCATGTTTAGTTACGCAACCTAGTTTTACTAAATATTTATCAATAAACTGTTCGTTTGAGTAGCAAGCGAGTCTCATTCTTTAAAAAAAACGCTTACAGATACAAACATCGACCCGCTACTAACCTATCTGTATACGTAATTTAGTCTGACGGTTTGTCTGTCAATCATCGTATCAATTCATGAAGCTCTGTTGGTCATATATATCTTTAGTCGAGAGAAAAACAATTGAAACTAAATAATATATTTCCAGACCAACCTCATCTAATTGATGTTTTGATATTCGCTACTCTGGGAGAGTGAAATTGTTTGCCTTTGATGGAATTTTCCGTTTAAAAATTAATTTTGCTCTATCCCCATTGACCTTGTTTCTCGGAGTATAAATTTATGTCACCGTAAACAAAACTAAAAAATATGATCAACGAACTGTAGAATATTCACCCAAAGGAGTCGAGTTAAATAATTGGACAGAGGAAGATCTCGGATATCAAAATTCAAAGGATTGGAACTATATCCACAATCCAAACCGTAAACGGCTGAGAAAGTTCTGTCATTTTGTAAAATTTTACTTTACTGAGAGGAGGTAAATACAAAATGACAGTTCTGTGATCTATATTTGATAAAATTATAACTTTTAAAGTAGTTTTGACGATTCATATTCGCAATATCAATCAGGAAAGCGATCGCTGACAGTGAATTTAAAAAAAAAAGTCGTTTTGTTAAATTAATTATTTTATACTTCTCACTCAGTCTGAAAACTGTGGCAATATTGTTAAAAAGTTTCTTTAAACTAATATAGGTCCCAAAATATGAGTTTAGCCAAGAATATTTTTTTCTGATACTTAAAAATCTTAAAGAAACGATGATCCTATTTCTTTTCCGAAAAAAATTCTATTGCTGCCAACCCCCGAAGATCCACATAATTTGACCAAGTTACAAATATGGCTCCTCGATCAAGACCACAGATCAAAGCTATTACATAACAGGGACAAAATATCGATTCTGAGTGAACGGGGTATCCTTACTTGAACCTTAGCGACTGCGTCATAAATCGCTGCCAAAAGATAACTCGGTTGATGTGAGTGTATATAAGGACTTACATCGACGTATGTATGTCTTCATTATCAGAGGACATTTCAAAAAAATATATTGATAAGAAAGGATATATGCATTAAATATCTTGTATGACAGACAATAAGATTCCATGTTATGTATTTGACTATATATTTTTTAAATGCCCATCATGTTCAGTGACAGTAGGTGTCGGAACGTTAAAGAACCCTCACTGCTCAATGGCCGTAAGTGCCGAGCATATGCAAAATTTTGAAGCCATTCACCGGCATAACGTCTCCATATGAGTGAAAGATTCTTAGTGGGACGTTAAACAACGATAAACAAACAAACAAACATAGCATCTTTGTGAAATATATTACGCACGTAAAAATTTTAAGTACAAATGAAATAATAATAATAATAATCTAAAAATCTCCGTGATTCTCTGTTAAGAACTTGGAATTTATTTTCCAAATTTTAAATACCTATTTACAAGCTGCAGAAATGAATTTCTCCAGACAGGTTCAGAATAGATATACTGAAAGCATAGCAATACATTGGTAAGATGAATACGCGTTAAAATGCACTTCTTTTGTATTCGACCGGTAGTTCAAATGAGGTGGGGGCGTACATCCTTAACGCCATAATAGTCAATTCTTTCAGTCATCTCTCAACCAATCATTTGATAGTTAAGGCAGTATAATGATGTCGTTGCGTAGTTTGTGTCACCTGATGTGTGGTTGACGGAATTCATCAGTTTATTTTTTGAAACTATAAACCTCCAGACATTGAATTATGACCTCTTTATCGTTAAAAATATTTCGTTGAGAGATTAATTCTAGAGCCCGATGAAGTATTCGTTTCTCCATGATCCACTGTGTTTGTTGTTTCGCAGAAATGGTAAGATTTAAAAGCCCACTTCACAGAGTTGCTTATCACATTGCGACTCGTCTTTAGTCCGGCCAAATATTTCATTTTAACAGACACACTTATAAGGTACAAATCAAGGAATTTTCAAGGAGAGGCGTAAAGTTTATTTGGGGCGATAAGATACCGCGCCATACACGTAGAGGGTCATGGATTCGAACTTCGCCGGAGACGACTGGCCCCGTGTCACAATAGGTGTCGGCACATTGAAGAACCCTCAAGTGTCGAGCATAGGCCAAAATTTTAGTTGAGCCCTTTTGTGACGTCTCCATTAGTTTGACTTTCTAGTGTTGCTTTTTCAACATATCTTGACTAATCGAAAAAAATGCAAATTAAGTTTAAGCGTAGAGTAATAATGGTAACGTAGATCTACGTGGTTTTTCACTCAAGTCATCTTCCCCCAAAAGATATGCTCTCGCAATAAACAAGGCTAAATTTGTGAGCATCTTAGCGTTTAACTTCACCCGACAGACTCCGTACTTTGGATATACATGTATGAGGAAAATGAGATGGGGCGTACATCCTTTACGCCATAATAGTCAAGTTCATAAAGTTTATGAGTGGAATGCTAAAAAAAGTAAAATTCCCAAAACTATGGTAGATACCGATAACCTTTACTGTTATAGTTGATTAAGTCTCATTTTGAAGAAAAAAAAATCATAAATCGCTAATAATTTACCTGATTACAAAGAATTTTCAAAATCAATCTGACATGCGTCAAATATGAAAATTTAGGAAATCATCATGAGTTCATTTCATTATTTACCGTTTTAGTATTCAGTAAATTACACGTTATTTCGAGTTTGGATTATCATGTTTATGTCATCATCAATACCGGTAAGAAGTAGTCACACACCCCCCCAAAAAAAAAATGACTGTTAGACTGTAAATATCGCTGATAGACTTTTCCTTTTCATAAAGTCGGTAGGTTATTTTAGTCGAGTTTATTTTAGCAATTATGTGCGACCAGACGTAGATACACTGGTGATAATATGTTGAACAATAAAAGATCAAGTGGGTATTTTTTTATTTTATCTAAACCATTATTCAAAATCATCTTTATTAGGAAATGAACAACGGTCTTTGCCATGATATGATATGATCATGTAGGTCAACAATAAAGGCAACTCAGTATTCACGAATTTTATATTCGAAATATGATGTCACGCTAGATGCCCCTATATTTTCCCGATATTAAGACTAAATCTTAAAGTACGGCTGATCCAAATCTGGTGTTTTTGTAAAAAAAATACCTATTGCTGCCCCCCCCCCCGAAGATCCATCTTCTTTAATCAGAGTCCACATTATTTGAACAACATACAGTTATAATGGCTCCTCGTTGAAACCGCAGATCGAAGCAATTACATAACAGGGACAAAACATCAAGTCTGGGTGAACGGGGTATCCATAGCGACGGGGTCATAAATCGCTGTCAAGAGATAAAACTCAGCTTCTTATGTACACAGATATACGCGCAAGTCATGAACTGTATCTAGTTCAATGGTGGTGTACCAGATGATTATATATACGGCTAAATAAAAAAAATGATATCAACATCGGGGATATTTATGCTACATGTATATTTTACCAATTTTATAACAAAATACATGTATATAGTTGTCGTTCTGGAAGAATGCGCTACTGAGTTAGGATGGATGTAGATATACACAGATTATGGAACAAAATTTTATTTTAAAAACTGTTAAAAATATAGCTTGCATTAATTTCAAATGTTTTATTTTCAGATTCGAAATCAATTATTAAATTGTATTGTTGGATCATTAGACGCGCCGACATTGAACTCGGTCACAAACAAGGGACATAAAACGTCATTTACTGTTTTAAATGATTTCAAAGAGCGTAAAATACAATTTAGTACAATAAAATAATTAATGAATATGTTTGCATAAATTCAGTATAACCATTTAGCTATATATATATATCCATTTAGTACTTTTATACGGTTACGTAGTCGGACGGTTTCTTCCAGTCCGTAATTGATTCTAGATAGATTCTAGAAACACGCAAAATTGGTAAATAAAAAGTCCGTTAAAATGCATGTACCATTCTGTGTCCTTTCTTATGGAACGTAGTCAATACTTTCAGCCATCTTCCATTCAATCACAGTAGTGTGCTGTCATTGCATATTTGGTGTCACCTGATATATGATTGACGGAATTCATCAGTTTTGATCTTGAATATGTATGTATTGGGTGTGATTTGCAGCAATCATGACTCACTTGTGATTGAAGATTTTCAAAGAGGGGTTGAGCAGTCTGTGGACTGGAATACATGTAATTAATATCAATCTGATTTTTATTATTAACTGTAATATACAAGTTTAAATCGTGTTGTATATTTTATTTAAAAAAAAAACACCAATCAGACTATTTAACCCCTGTGCGGTAGTTGACGGTGACCAGAATCATAATTCCAGATTATTTGGCATATGAAAAATCAGACACGACTTATCGAAATTAAAACTTGTTCAATTTTTATCAGCTATCGCTTGTTAGAGCACATGTTTGATCGATGTTGAAATCGATTTTCAAACGTAGTTTTACTTGCGGGAGGCCTGTGGTCTCCCCCGGGTACATTGTGAAAATATATCATAGATTTTTTTACATATGCACTTTTACTTTGAATGAATAGAATATCCCGGCGATTGGTATTCCTCCTAATCTGTAAGAGTTCATTTGTTGGTATTAAAATAAGTTTTTGAAACCTGGGAATTTTACTTGTATAAAGCATCGAATGTTAAAAACTTAAAAAAAGACCGTGTAAAAAGTTTTACACACGTGAATGGATAGTATGTTCGAATAACGAAATCGGAAACAGATTTTCTTGAACTTTTGATAATACATGCATATTATTTCGTACCCCTTTTAATCTTCTGAAAAACAAGTAATATAGCTTCAATTTATCATAAGCTTATCGGTAATTAAAAAAAGTGTACACATATATACCGTTATACTGTTCATGTTAAAGTCGGGTAGATAAAGGTATCAGCAACCCAAATTCAATTACATTAGGTTTAGCATATAATAAACATCCGGTAGTTTAAGTGGAATCGTCAGGAGACCAGGAAATTCTATACCTTTTTACTAGTATCGCATACATGATAGTTCTATTGATGTAAACCTTTTCTGTGATTTTAAAGTATGATTAAAACGGTATTTTCACATACCTTATTTTTGGTGGGAAAATGAATATTAAAAAGAAACGATTTTTCTCCTAAAATGAATGCTCATCATAGGTACAAGTAAAAACAGCTTTAAATAACTTCAGACAAGATAATTTCGAGATATAACTTTATTTTTCTTTAAAACTGTTGTACGTCACATAGGGTGTAGGTCTAGTGGTTTGGTTATCGCGTCCCCAAAACCTAGGCATCTCTTGGCTCTAGACAACAATCAGTTCGGGGCCGCATGAACCTTGATTTTTATTATGGAGCGGGCGTTTACTTTGCGGAAATTTATTGTTTTCGGGTGCCCTGAACTACGATTTTATCGTTTTAACTTGAGAGAGAGAGAGAGAGAGAGGGGGGGTATCTCAGAACTTCGAATTTTTTAAAATTTTTAAGTGCCGTCACAAATTAGGCTTGCAGTTTTTGTTTGAAAATCTGTTATATAAACCAGATACGTAGATAACCAAACGTTATACGAAGTAGGTAGGATTGAAAGAAAATAAACCACGTTAGGATTAGTCGAAGTTTCCGTTATTTCTTTTTGTCCATATTTTAATAGATGTCACAAATCTTGTGTTAAATATTAACATACGATGTGTAATATCACGGTACGGATATAGTTGAAAAGCGATATACATGTAAGGTAGAAAGAAGGTCCCACGTGTCCAACTCTGTGCAGAGATGTGATTACATTTCACGCACGGATAACTTTGACTTGACGGCTTGGGTAATCAATTTCATTACATGACGTAGAAGAACTTTGGTGTTTGATGCAATTATAACAGAACTGTTGAACAAAGTGAAAGTCGGGGGTTATTGTTTGGTTTGGGATCAATTGGAAGGTACATATTTCGGGTACTAAGAAGATAATGGTCGCATTTTAGCGAATAGTAATGTAATTTGTTATTTAATTAATAGACTGAACACGCATAAAAAAAACCAAAAAACAAAAACAAAACAGAATTCCGTTCGACAATTCCAGTAGTATACGGAGATCAGCAGCCGCTATTTGCGACGATTTTCAGCAGCCGCGATTTGCGATGATTTTCAACAGCCGCGATTAGCGATGATTTTATTCATCCCCGCGATTTGCGAGGAATTTCAACCGCCGCGATGACGGGGACTGCGGTGGATAGCCGCGATTTGAACGCGGACGACTGCTCATTACTAACCCCGCTGCGATGACGTGACTTTTGCGGAATCCGCGTGGCCCGTACTGCATGCTATTACCTCATTTACCCCTAACGACATATTTGGACTGACTTAAGTCATTGATGTAAAATATCTACCCCATGTCTACCCCTAAAAATAATGGACTCTTCTGAAAACCAATGACACAGACCAGTCCAAATATATCCATTGGGGTGTATGCGGTGAGTTCAACTTGTAAAGCATAAAGTAATAACCAAAAATCATAAATTGATGTTAAAATAATTTTTTTTAATCTAAACATAGCATTCCGTGAAAGATCATATTTATATCTACATTATATGTAAATTAGGGGGAAAATGTCACTTTCAGAAACTCTAGATCTTAATTACCTTGCAGTCTATTGCCTCGTCCCTCTGAAAATCTTCCACAGACAGTGTGGGTGGAGATGGGCTGAAAGAAATAATTTCTTTTGGTGAAGTTTTATTGAGTTCCAGTTTACCTAAATATATTTTAATCCAGTTTACCTAAATATATTTTAATCTAATAAATTACAATATTGGCTAATTATTTCCTTCATTTCAATGCTAACTGGAATATTACTCTTGGTTTATCAGAAATTGACTGATATGCAATTTTCCAAGTTATAAAGGTGCATAAGTATAGAGTGGAACAAGACTCACTGCCCCAAATCGAACTCTGTCTGCATATTGTGGTTTCTTAGAGTTCTGCACGAGTCTCAGAAAGTTTTGATGAGACAAACTAAATACCGAATGTGGAAACACAAATTGAATGGACATAAAAACTGTCACTGGTAACATGTAACGCACCCTTCGTCTAGCAAAAAAAACAAAACAAATGAAAGATGATATTGAATTATCAATAAGATGCATCATCTTTTCATGAGTAAACAGCGCCATGTATGGATCAATGCTGCATTAAATACATTGTTTATGATGTTACTCTATTTGTAAAACATCATAATCTCACCCTGAAACTAAACTACATGTATCCCTGCCTTATATAATATATGTATCAGGGATTTTCCTACCTCCAAAATTCTGAGTCCAGGGTCCAGAAAATTGGGAATATAAACAACATTTTTATTGAAAAAGATAAAACTTTATTTGATACATTTGTTTGTAAATACTTTTTTTATTATTTTGAAATTCCAAATTAGGAAAATTTGCATATTTTGGGGAAAATACAAACCATTTTTGCATTCAAAATGGGTCCTGCAACCAGACCCAAAAATGGTCTTGGAAAATCCCTGTGTATATATATATTTATTATATATATATTTATATTGTGTGTGTGTGTGTATATATATATATATATATATATATATATATATATATATATATATATATATATATATATATATATATATATATATATAAAAAATCTCAAAATTATGAAAATATACCTAAATGTTTTAGAAAAAAATCATTATTTTGCTATGTAATCAAGCCTTTGAATGACTAAATTCATCAGACATCAGAAATAAAATGTGAAAATGAACATCATCAAATGAATAAACATTGATGAATCATGTTTATAAAACTAAACAAGAAATCTGATTGATAATGAAGTCATACATACTGTTTTGTAAACAAAAATTCTTCAAGTGTTAACGCAAGTTCCAACCACATTGTTTTGAAGGCAGCATCTGCAAACAAGACAAAAGAGCAATTAGAATAAAGTTCATACAGTGGAACCTCGCCTAAAAGACCATCTTGCTTAAGAGACCACCTCATATTTCAGACAAGTTTTCTGTCTCTTGATAAATATCTTATACATGTAAATACAGAACCTCACATTCGAGATAACCTCACTCATCAGACCACCTTGAGTCAGTCAGTTAGGTGGTCTTAATGGGCAAGATTTCACTGTGTATTTATCACACAGGTCAATATTTATATAAATGATGATATTGAACGGAGCCAACAGGTTCTAGCAGAACTAAACGTGCAGTTTATGCAGTGTATTGTAGCCATTAATCTACACATGTAGGGGTCATCAGTGGTAGTCCATATTTTAAATATCGGTGGACTAAACAATTTATGCTGCTCCCGATTTGCAAATCAAATAGACCATGGCCATTTCAGAAGAGGGGATACATGGGCCACAAGTGCTAGTTCATGCGGGGGTCAATGTACACATATCTACTTTAGTCCACAGTTTTAAGTTATTTTACACTCAAAGATGTTGAGATAAAATTCTTTTTTACAAGAAGCTGTAGACAGTGCAGTGAAAACTGATTTAATTCATGCATCAAAACATTTTTCTTATATAAATGAACTCATCAATCCCTGTGGTTACATTTAGACTCTTCCAAATCAATAGATAGTATGGTCCACTGTCATAATTCAGGAGTCAGCAAGATAATATTGCATGTGCAAATTTTGTAGTATATAGATTCCAAATCAAACACTCCTAAATTCTGACAGTGGACTTTATCATCTTTTGAAATGGATGAGTTTAAATGTGACTACAGGGGTCAGTGAGTTAAGGGACTACTCCCATCTGTCCAGAATTTTTGTCCTTCATAAAAAAGTTTGACATAATTATTAATAGCATGTTTCTCCAAATGTTTTCTTAAAGGGGCATTAACTGTGTTTACCAAACAACTTATTTTGTCTTTTTCTCTCTCTATTTTTACCTCTTGTAATTGAAGTACAATAACAAATAAAAGTTAAACACAGACGTTTGTTTGTTTGTTTATTGTTGTTTAACGTCCCACTCAAGAATATTTCACTCATATGGAGACGTCACCAAATGCCGGTGAAGGGCTTCAAATTTTGGCCTATGCTCGGCACTTACGGTCATTGAGCAGTGAGGGTTCTTTAACGTGCGACACGGGACCTCCAGTTTTTACTGTCTCATCCGAAAGACAGGAAACCAACCTGTCAACGGCGGGATCCAGAGTCGAGCGCGCTACCGACTGAGACAGACGTAAGAAATCATATATTTCTAAACATTTTATGAAAATAAGGTCAGGTCAAGTGTGATATTTATGTATGAATACTAACAGTAAGCAGTAAGACTGAGTTGCAATTGTATATTAATCTAAGTAGTAAAAAAAGAAAAGAAAATTGAAAAAAAACCTTTAAGATGTGTCTTTTTTTTTTTTTTTAGACTATGCCATATCTTAACTTGTACCTATATTTATAAATGGTAATGGTGAGTCTAAATGTGACCACAGGGGTTGATGAGTTAAACAGTCAAATGAATAAATAGGCCTTATCACTGGTAGGGATTAAGAGTTATCTGCCTTTTGACCAGCTTGCACAGGAAATTAGATTAAAACCAATGTAATAAGCATTCCATACTTATATGCAATTTAAAGCCTACTGCAATAAAAAATTAGTAAAATTTTCAGTGATAAGAGATGTAATATCACAGGAAATAGTTAATTTTTATAAGGTTGTTTTTTGGGGGTTTTTTGTTGTTGTTTACATATCTGATTTTGTAATTTTAACCATAAAGATTTATTTCTCTATATTAATCTTGTAAATAATGCCATAAAAAACAAAAACTTTGTTTGACTCAAATCTCGGTGTTTTTACGAAATGTTATAAATTAGTACAGTAGAACCAGTCTTGAGAGACCACTGTTATGAAAGACAACCTGTCATGTCAGACTACATTCCAAAAACAATATATATATACCGTAATCGGCCGTGTATAATCCGCATTTATGTATTATCCGCACCCCCCAGCATCAGATCTCGGAGAAAATATTAGTTCTTGCGTAATAATCCCATCGACTTTTTTCCAACGGCCGTATGGTCGAAATCTCGTTGGCGACGATTGATTATTATTGTGTATAAGTACACCAGTATGACGATCGGAAATATTATTCAAAAATTCTCAGGTTGGTATTTGAAAAAAATAGATAAATATTTATTATAGATATATATATATATATTCGAGATATTAGATAAGGGATATGATAAACAAATTAATGATATGAAATATATATATATATATTAAAAAATTTTTTAAAAGATAAAACCTCTCTTGAGAGACCACCTGCCTTTGATGTCTTGAGAGACCACATTGCAGTGGCAGAAGAATGATCTCTAAAGACAGGTTTTAATGAAATACTGTAGGTAATTTCCTAAATAATTTTTAACAAAAATTAACTGATTACTGATTTTAGAACTTTGTTAAAACACTCCTTTGTTTTATTAGAGATCAGTACATTCATCTCATTAAAGTCAGTATAATGGCCACAACTGAAAGGAGACCATTTGTGGCAGGACTATAGTTATATTAACGCTAGGAGGTAGATGTCTCCTGTTCATTAAACTTTTAAAATGTGAATTCAAACAATTATTGTCCGTTTCACATAAAATGGCGGGGCAGAGTAACCTTTTGATTACGGTATCTGTGATACGGATGATTCTACTTACTTTTCAGTTTTTACGATACATTTCTTGTAAAGGATAATTTTTTTTATTCCTCTTGATATCATGTTGCATACACTGAAGGTCCACATTTGTGTGTAATGAGTGCATATGTTCCCGTGTGACTCAAAGTATGGTATATACAGTGGCACCTCACCTAAAGATCACCTCACTTAGGAGACCACCTCACATTTCAGACCACAAGTTGTCAGTCTCTTGATAAATACAGTACAACCTACTTTGACGACCTCTTTAGGAACATAAGAAAACTGGTCTTTATAGGGAGGTGGTCTTTATATAGAAGTTGATTTGTACACAAATGGTACTATTGGCGACAGCAGTCTTTGTGACCAGGTGGTTTTTATACACAGGTGGTCGCTAAAGCAGGTTTTACTGTAAAAAGAATATTTGCCAATTGTTTTATGAATAACATTTTGAGGCAGAAGAACACAAATTTTAATAATTCTTGTTTCATGCGATGAAATAAAAATGTTATTCATTAAAAATTGGCAAATATCAATATATATATGTGTGTGTGTTTGTGACCAACAGTATATTTGTTAATAATAAATATCATTGGCATGGCAACAACTGTATCACAAGTAAAACAACTGAGAATTACAACATCGAGACAGAAACATTTGATTAATCTTTCAATAACAGGTACGAGTTTGGTTTAGGATTTGGTTACCACAGATAGGTGATCAACAATATTCTAAATGTAAGTACACATTTTGATATTTACCTGTCACATATATACACGCTAATAGGCTCAGGCGGTTGTAATGCAGGCAGGGATTTTCCACACTCTTTTGGTAATGGGGCCTGGGCCTTTGCCTTTTAAAAGACTACTGTATAGCTGCTTTTATTCAAAGATATCTCCACGAAATTAAATACCGATGAATACAATACCTTACTCTTATAAAGTATCAGAAAGACAATTCACTACTAATATTGTGCAAAATTTAATATACGTAAATAAGTTCCTTTCAGAAAAACACAAAATATTCTCTCTGTGAAATTAACCAACTACACAATATGTATGGTAAGGGCCATTTTTGGCCTTCATTTCATACTATGTTGGAGGTACATCTCCTTGTTTTACAAAAACTTTAAAATTAGGTTGCTATGGCAACCAGTTTAGTGACTATGGGGATCATTTGGGGTCATTGATAAAGCACATTTTCCTGTTAACTTCATCTGGTTTAATAGTAAGGTATGTGTACCACTTAGTTCATTAAGACATTAGATAGAAAATATTCAGAAAGCAATTGTCCCAGAAACATGATATAGGTAAATTATTTTTTTGTGATAAAAGGGGACTCGAGAGGGAGTGTTTATATGTAAGTGAGTGTTAAATGATATCGTCATAATCATTTTTTTCAACATGTTAAGCATATGTTCAAATAAGCTGCTATTTCAATATGTCCTGGTGTCAATAAGAATAATGCAAAAGATGTCAGACTGAAATTGTCAGATATTTATGGAAATTACTGTGCCATAAATTCATGGTGATGAAATAAGCTCATAGTCAAAACAGCACTGTTGCTAAGGGAAACTTGTCACTTTAATTCCCCTAGCAACTAGACCTGGACATCAAAATGAACCATCTCCTATGGTGGTGTAAAATATAAAAGAAAATGCCTAGTATATTTACTTTAACAGTTTTAAAAATATCATGTCAGTGATATATTTATATATATATATACACACATATATATAATATTATATATATTATAAAATATATATATATGTCATATATATATATATTTATATATATATATACCGGGTATATATATAAAGATAAAGTGTGTTTGTGTGTGTGTGGGTATGTGTGTGTGTGCAATCATATTTTCTTACAAAAATTAAAATTTAACACTGTGCCAGCATGAAGTTTGTTGTGATACATTTGCCATTGTCACAAAATTTGGTTACCAAGGCAACTAGTGAAAATATAGCAACAAGTTACAATGACTATATTTTGACATTCAAACACCTCATAACATATATTTAATATATACATTTCAAATTATGCGAAGTTATTCAAATGAGACTGGACTGTTACTATGACAACCAATTATGTTCATTAGCAACAGATTGTCCTCACAGTATGCTGTATGACAAGATGTAGTACGGTGTGGCTTTGTCCGTCTGTATGTGAGTTTTTGCTTGTCTGGGAATAAGCCTCCCATTCCTTAACCTAGGTTCAAAATGTGTGAGCTTGTGCACATTGATGGCACAGTGTTACGTACCCCCCTCCCCCCCCCACCCCCCAAAAAAGAAAATTAATTGCTTAAATTTAAAAAGTTCAAAAGTTTTTTATTGTCCTACATGTAGTTCAGCTTTAATTTTGGTTCAACATTTGACCCAATAAAATTATATCTATACTGCTGAACACAAAGTTACATCCCTTATCTGCTGAAAACTAGAATAACCAGTTTCTAATCAGAGTAAATTGCCAAAACATAATAAAATCACTCCTTGCATAAAAAGGGTGATGCTAGATCAGGAAATGGGGAAGATGTGGTCTAAAAAAAGCATAAGGATGGACAAACAGAAAGATGAATGCCTTGGACATGACACAAAACTATAGTCCCCCCTCCCCTGGAACTGGTGAAGGACTGTTAATAATTATAATTGCTGTTGTACATTGCATCATGTTACATTTTTGATAAAACAGACCCTGTGTGATAAGTCAAAAAACATATTTCATAGAGCGAACTTATTTCCACTGTTTACCTGAATAATAACATTAAACCTTTCAACCCTACAGACCACAATAGACTGGTCTGAAAAAATAGAAAGGAGCATACCAGTCATTCAGAAAAATTACACAAATAAGACCACTGAAATATCAGTTTTAATTCCCAAGAAATAAGAGGGATCAATAGGCCCCTTACCATACATAGTCCTTTGGGAATTTTAGCAACATTTTATTGAAATTGGGAAATCTAAAAAACATAAAACTGTTTGAAAATAGAAAAATCTCCTAAAATTCATCATCATGTGACTTCAACTTCAATTACATTTTAACCTGCCTTGAGATACCATCCTTTCTGCCACAGAAACATGGTCTCTAAAGACAGGTGGCTTCCAATTAGAGACTTTATGTACAGAATTATTTAAATGAATGGTTTTCAGAATGTGGTCGAAAAATGACACACCTACAAGGTCATTCGCATGTTAACTCCATAGCGGGTTGCAGAAGTTCCTGTATGCGACATATCAGAAAACGGGAGTGATGAGAGATCGGTTTTTAGTTAGATTGGTAGTGACTGTACCATCACCAAGCGCTAGGCGTAGGAAGTAAAGGTCACATGTCATACAAATGAAACTTTAAATTGTGGTCTGCATCCTGGCACATTTAAGAAACTGGCATCATTCCAATGCACATGTAAACATCTATGCCACTTCATTTATAACCGGACGTAAAACAATAAACAAGCATAAACGTAATGGTACTAATTCATTTTACCACTTGATACCCGATAACGTTTGTACAGGACTATTGTTTCTAAAAGTAATGGAATGGCGCTAGCAGACGATATCCTGCTGTTACATCATTTCAGCGGGAAGATTACGTAGAGTTACGTATCATTGCCATTGGAAATACTAGTACCACACAAACATTATCGATTATCACGTGGCACATGAATTAGTCCCATTGTTTTACATCCAGTTGAGAATTTTGGACTTGAAGATGTAAACAGCTTTAGGTGAAATGTAACAAAATTTTAAATGTGCTATTGACAGACGAAAATGTAGTCAGTTTTCTATTACGTGCCACGCTTGCCACGACATGGGACCTCATTCAAAAGACCTGTGACTTTCACTTCAAATGCCGAGCGTTTGGTGAAGGAAAAGTCAATACCTTTTTTTAAAAAGTCTTGGTATGATACGTTACTTGTGAGTCTAACACTCTACCACTTGACCACTGTGAGCGGTATGTAAAATAACATTAAAACAAATTAAAACGGGTCAGAGGTCAAACTCACAACTGTGTCACATTAAGCTAAAGATACACCAACACAAATCAAATCTCTACATATATGTTAAATGAAATGTACATGCAAATGCTATAGATTATGTACCGTAAATATCCTGTATAAACATACCATTTTTCCGCGCAACCGGGAGACCTATGTTCAGGACACTTAGGAGAGAATTAATCACTAACATCCATGTTGAAGGCGAAGGACAGCTATACTTCAAACTAAGTGGCAATCGGAATATCTGAAAGACAAAACAAAAACATTTTACACAAAATTTCATAATTTAGAAATGACATGAATATCAAAGCTATTTCATCAATGAATACACATTTGTTCCTTTGTGTTACCCATGAACTGATCCCTTATTTCAAAATATCATCAATCTACATTTTGTCCCATGATTGATGCGATCACATATTGACTCACCAAGATCGATAAATACATGTAGTATGTACTATGGTAAGGACATAATTTAGGAGTGAACAAGTTCATATTGCATGTTAAATTATTATCAAATTTGGATTCATACACCCCTAAATTCTGAAAGTGGACTTAACCATTCTTTGAAATGGGCAGCTCCAAATTTGACACAGACAAGATGTGTTTGAGAAATGCAGGGTTCCAAAGACTTCTCTCAATCAGAAAGATTTTCAAAGTCCCAAAACTCTGGCAAATACATGTATTGCCAAATGTTTGTCAAATAATTTGACAGATCATAACCAAAATAATCGGTCATAATATTTCGCTCACTTCCATCACTACATGAATGCCTGAATGCATAAACAATCAGAATGCATGAAAAAGAAGGAATTTTACTGTGCCATATTGTAATGCCATAGTAATTTACATTAGAATTATGTGATGTTACATTGACTACTTCACAACACTCAAAAGTTTTTTTTTTCAAATTAATGGTACTGGTAAAAGAAAGTTGTGATTGATCATAACCCATTGGTAAAATTACAACTGTATACCTATATATACCTGTACATTCAATATACCTTTATTTTAAACATTTATTAATTCTTGATAGCTTTAAAATTTGAAGAAGAAATCCAAAAAATGCACAGAATCTTATATTAAACATCTCTGATTGGTCACCTGCTATGCAGGGCTGCTGAAGGATTTCTACTGAATAACACATTCAAGCCCACTGGAGAACTTTGATCAGAAGAGGGCACAGTAATCATTCAAGTTAGATGGATCCTAGATGTTGTAAACAGGCATGTGAATGAATATATGAGTAGATAAACAGACAAATAGATGGATAAAGAACAACATGGCCCCTGTATCTCTGATCTCCTTTGAGGGAATAAAAATGGTAACCTTTTAATTCAAATACTGACATATCTTTTTGTAACTTAGGATGTCAAGTGGGGGAAAGTTGGCTATTCAGTTGAGCAGTCACTTTTCAATATGCCATGAACACCTATGGCTTTCCACAATGACAGATGATATGACTGTAGTTATAAGAAGCAGTATATAGACTCCAGTGTCCTAGAAAAGGAAGGTCAAACATGAAGCCCTTTACTGATACCAGTAATTGTTATAACTATGTAGACTCCAGTGTCCCTGGAAAAGAAGGTCAACCATGGTCCCCTTTACTGATACCAGTAATTGTTATAACTATGTGGACTCCAGTGTCCCTGGAAAAGAAGGTTAACCATGGACCCCTTTACTGATACCAGTAATTGTTATAACTATGTGGACTCCAGTGTCCCTGGAAAAGAAGGTCAACCATGGTCCCCTTTACTGATACCAGTAATTGTTATAACTATGTAGACTCCAGTGTCCCTGGAAAAGAAGGTTAACCATGGACCCCTTTACTGATACCAGTAATTGTTATAACTATGTGGACTCCAGTGTCCTTGGAAAAGAAGGTCAACCATGGACACCTTTACTGATACCAGTAATTGTTATAACTATGTGGACTCCAGTGTCCTTGGAAAAGAAGGTCAAACATGGTCCCCTTTACTGATACCAGTAATTGTTATAACTATGTGGACTCCAGTGTCCCCTTGGAAAAGAAGGTCAACCATGGACACCTTTACTGATACCAGTAATTGTTATAACTATGTAGGACTCCAGTGTCCTTGGAAAAGAAGGTCAACCATGGACACCTTTACTGATTACCAGTGTAATTGTAAACAATTGTTATAACTATGTGGACTCCAGTGTCCTTGGAAAAGAAGGTCAACCATGGACAACTTTATTTTGATACCATGTAATTGTTATAAACTATGTAGACTCCAGTGTCCTTGAAAAAGAAGGTCAATCATGGACCCCTTCTCTGATAATTACCATGTAATTGTTTTATAACTATGTAGACTCCAGTGTCCCTGGAAAAGAAGGTCAATCATGGACCCCTTTACTGATACCAGTAATTGTTAAAACTATGTGGACTCCAGTGTCCCTGGAAAAGAAGGTCAAACATGGTCCCCTTTACTGATACCAGTAATTGTTATAACTATGTGGACTCCAGTGTCCCTGGAAAAGAAGGTCAATCATGGACCCCTTTACTGATACCAGTAATTGTTATAACTATGTGGACTCCAGTGTCCCAAAAAAAAAAAAAAAAAATTAAAAAAAAAAAAAGAAGGTCCACCATTACTGATGGACCCCTTTACTGATACCAGTAATTGCTAAGTCTGTAGTTATAACTATGTAGGCCCCAGTGTCCTTGAAAAAGAAGGTCAATCATGGATCCGTTTACTGATACCAGTGTCCTTAAAAAAGAAGGTCAACCATGGACCCCTTTACTGATACCAGTAATTGTTATAACTATGTAGACTCCAGTGTCCCTGGAAAGGAAGGTCAAACATGGTCCCCTTTACTGATACCAGTAATTGCTAAGTCTGTAGTTATAACTATGTAGGCCCCAGTGTCCTTGAAAAAGAAGGTCAATCATGGACCCCTTTACTGATACCAGTAATTGTTATAACTATGTAGGTTCCACTGGCAATTACTGAATGTATATCTGTGATTATAATTAAAACTCTAGGCTAACGACAGTGTACTTAATTTACATATTCTATATTGGTGGTGTCCACGTGAAATGTATCTGAGTTACTATTGCTGACATTTGACCTAAATCTTAGCATGCTAATATTTACTTACTTACAATTATCAGTTCATTGTATAATACTTCAAAGAAATAAACCTTTCAACAGGTAAAATTGCACACTCTTGTTCATTTATAGGGATGATTCGTGATATGAACAGGACAGAAAAGGTTACATACTCACCGATTCTTTAAATGGTCATTATTGTTCAAGATTTAAAAATTTTCACCAAATATGTACTATGTATAAATATTAGGAAACAGAATTCTGAATATCTTAAAGAAATTTCTTTTAAAAAAAAAAAAAAATTACACACACATATGCCTTTTGTCTGTTTGCTGTTGTTTAACGTCCCACTCAAGAATCTTTCACTCATATGGAGACGTCACCAATTGCTGGTGAAGGGCTTCAAATTTTGGCCTAGTGGTTCTTTAAGGGCGTGCCTACACCTACTGTGACACGAGACAATGGTTTTTACTGTCTAATCTGAAGAACAGGGAACCAAACTGCCGCCAGCTGATCAAGTCGGCACCAAATGCCTTTTAAAGGATAGTTTATATTGCTTATACATTTTGTACTGTACATGTACATATTGTGTATAACATGGACATGATATAATTTACCATAAAAACGACTAAATGCTGGTAATATACACACACAAACACCCATCACACAGAGAGAGAGAGAGAGAGAGAGAGAGAGAGAGAGAGAGAGAGAGAGAGAGAGAGAGAGAGAGAGAGAGAGAGAGAAAGAAACACACAAAAACAGATAGATCTACTCTATAAGGGGAAAATTATGAGTGTGGTGAAAAGTTCTTTTCTATGACAATGTACTGATCCCCAACCTGCACAGGTTTATGTTTAGGGCAAATGGGAATGTGACTATCCGACTTTGTTTTGGTACATTTCTTACATTTTTGGTAGTGAAATATAAGGATTCATCAATTAAATAAATTTATTATTTCTAAAATTGCTATTAATTTCTCACAATATGTGATTATTTGTATTTGTTACTAATTTGTTTTACAGTGTGAAATCAATGTAATCGCAGTCCATGCATAATCAATGTGAACTGTGTTATTTTCACTCAGCCAATCAAAGTATTTTCCATATTTTGGGACTACAGAAAAACCTGCATATAACAAATTTCAAGGGACCTTATTTTTCAATTTGTTATAAGGACAGTTTGTTATACAGTTATAGAGAAGTGGGCTGAATGGTTACAATGCAATTCATTAAGAACAAAAATCACTCTAAACACAGGCTAAACATGAACATTCCTAAGAAGAAAAAAGAAAGAAATTTTCATATGAAGTAAAAAGAAAACACACTTTTTGTTACTTTTAATTTACACAACTTATTTATTCAGAGATTAGGTCTACTTACGCTTGGCGAAAGTCAATAATTGACGTAAGTGGAATGTTTGCCAATGTTTAACATTATTCATCAAAAATTAGCAAAATTATCCCATGTATTGCAATTATTAATATTTGATGTATTTACATTTTTTAATATAAAAATTTCACCCAAAATAAAGCAACATATTGTAAATACATTGATATTAAAACAATCATCAGCTAATTGATTAATGATGCTAATTATGGAACTCAAAATAAACAATGACAAAAGAATTTATTAAGATTCAAATCCCAACATGCTTTCAAATCAGCTGCATGTTCAACACACATCCATTAAAACAGCCAAGTTCTCTATTAAGATCCTCCACCCCTTTATTAAGTATACAATGTAATTCCTGCCAGTAATTGTTCTCCGGAGATTAAAATTTGTGACTTGTTTAATATTTTGATGTCAGATCATCAGAATCCCCACAAACAATACAGGGTGACCGATTTATCTGTACACAAACAATAAAGTCAGTTAATCCCTTCAAATATCTAAATGTAATCTGATCTTCATATCCATTTCACCTTGGGCAAAATCCATTTACATGTCACTTTCACAGGGCCAAGTGTGAAAATGCCAATTTCAGGTATTTGAAAAAACAAATCAAAATGCATAAGTGTCATGGACTTGTATTATCAATGTACTGTCAAATGTTTTAAAAGATCCCAGATATCCATCTTAATTCTGTCATATAAAAATAATTTATTGTGAATTGGAATTCATCACGTTTTTTAATTTGGAAACTATGGAATTGTGTCAACAAATTTATAAATCTTCACAATATGTAAATTTACTATTTATCGGACCTCTTAACAAATGCATGTACAATGTAACAGAAAATGGAAATTAGGAGAAACACCATGTATTAACATCTAAATCACTTTTAGATCACTTTGGTCATTGCCAAAATTTTATTAATATCAAGAATATCAGAATTTTTCTCACATTTGGTGGATTCTTTTTTTTTTTTCAGGGATGTTATTGGATTTTGTTATTGTTATTTATTTGTTTGTTCTGTCTTTTAGAGGGAAGGGATATCGATGATTGGATTCTTTTTCTTATGGGAATGAGAAAACTTAACCCATCAACCCCTGATAAATAATGAACCCTTCTGAAAATCAATGACTTTACTACTTGCACTTGATGTACAATAACACATAAGAGTGCTAGAAGGGCATAAAATCTTATATACCTATATATTTTGTGAATATAAGGTCAGGTTCAGTGTGTTATGCATATAGAAAGAGTAAGGTTGAATTAATCAATTGCAAGTGAGTAATTGGCAAACTGGGGTTCTCCAGCATTATTCATAAAATATATAGGAATTAAAGAATTTTTATGCCTGTGCTTATCTCATTTTTGTTATTGTATATCAATCTACAAG